>CM047813.1:15696082-16019080 GCA_026214975.1 Gentiana macrophylla
ACTAGCTTGGGTGATGGAAGACTAGTTGCCCTTGTTTATTCTATTTTCTGTATGAAATCGTGCTCTCCAATCCAAAAAATCCCTGATGTAATGCCATGATGGGGGCTTTTCCCACCTGTTTTGAATAAAGATCGTTGTTTCAAAAAAAAAAAGCCTCTACTCCCCTATGATACATTAATATACGTGTCACCTCATGCGCTTTAACTAGAGCTGTTAATGAGTTGAGTCGAGTATTGGTTGTTCGAGCTCGTTCGTTTGTTAAACGAACAAAAAAAATTGTTCGAATTCGGCTTGTTTAAAAGATGAAATGTTCGAGCTCGTGGTCGAGCTTGGCTCGTTAAACATATTGTTGTCTTCCAACTCGAGTATGGCTCAAGTTCGGCTCGAGTTTGGTTCGTTAATGTATAAAACATAAAGTGCAAATGCAGAAATAACAAGTCATAGATTAATATTACATATATCACGCTACAATAATCATTATAAAATTATGTAATATTATATAAAATTAATCTATAATCTCAATTAGATGAATCAATGACTTATCATCGTTTGAGTTAGTATTACTATGTAAATTGAAGTCTTTATATAAGCACGTTCGCGAACCAAACTCGTGTTCATTCGTTAAGCGAACGAGTCTACAATCATGTTTGAGCTCGGCTCGTTAAGTTAAACGAACAAACGAACGCGAACACTAACGATCCAAACACGAGTTTGTTCACAAACGGCTCTGTTCAATAACCGTTCGTGAACAACTCTAGGTTTAACATATAAGTTAATACTCCCCTACTATTATATGTGTTTCACTTGTAAATAAACACTTTGCGGTAAACCACAGTGAAGTATTAATATACCATATGAGAGTAAAAAAATTATATGCTAAACCATAATGGGATAAAACATACTTTTTATAAAATGATGAAACATATATTAATATACAATAGGGGGTAAAAACTTTACATGCTAAACTACAACAGGTTTAAAATGTCATTTCCCCTTAAATCTATAGATTACTTATGGCACACGTCATTCATCTCCATAACACGTCGTCTACTCGTCTCCATCCATCTCCTCCACCCACCACCAACACCACCCATCTCCACCATCTCCTTCGTTCCTCCCAACTTGCTATGTCCATAGCCACCATCTTTCACACTCACCCATCATCCAACCACACCATAAGCCTCAACCTCACATGTCACCTTTAATCTCGTTCCTCCCTCTTGTAAACTATTCCAAACCCACCATTAACAACCCCATCTCGCCATGCTTCCCTCCCTCACCCATATTTCCAAACACACCCTCGAAATCAAACCACTAATAAACATTCAAACCGCAAAAAAAAATTGAATGAGAAAGGGGATGAGGCGTCGTAGATTGTAGAATGAGGGCCGCGATTTGCAACGGTTAATGAATATTTTAGACTTTAATCATTAACATTCATTATATTGGCGAATTATTATATTCGCACTACATACTATATATTGTTCCCCACCTACCGGTGCACCACTCTCGTTGTCCCCCACCTATCAGACTATCAGTGCACCATACTATTTTTCACAAAATCGGTTATGTGAATATTGAATGTATTGCCAATAACCGACTTTCCGTACCATCAAACTAGGATTGACACTGAGAGATCGATTGGTTATATATAAATTATAGCTTGTCATAAAAGGAACACAAATTTTAGGTTGGTCATGGACCAAGCCATACTTGATATAACACAACCAATATGAATTATTTTATTTAAAATGAGCTCCTACCTCTAGAAAGAACTCCCCAATCAATCATTTTAAAATTGATGACTTGAAAGTCCAATACTTGCACATGGACCCCCTACATTTAGAGAAAAACCATCAATCAATTATTTTAAAATTGATGACTTGACGGTCCAATACTTGTACTGGAACCACCTTAAAATTAGTGAAAAAGGAATTGCGGATTCTATCGGCACCACGAATTTACTATTGACACATATTTTTTTTCATTTACTTGACCACTACTCTTAAATTGCTTTTCGGCACCGCGATACGCGCGTCAGTGCCACTGATATTGTGTTTCACGTACAATGCCAGAGGGTCTGACTGTAACGCCCCGCACCCGGCCGGATACCGAGCCCTTATCCGGAAGAGAACGTTCGGCACGTATAGCATTTAATAAATCTATGATATACAAGCCTCTACGTCGTCGTATCAAATAAAAGCAAACGAAAGCAAAAAAGACTCGGGTAAAAATATAAATGCTACTAAGAATAGATACAACCATTCGAAAGATAGAAAGAGGTGACTTACAACAACGGATCCTTACAAAGTACGAATTTTCAAAAGCTACAAACTTGTCTTACAAGGACTTTAAAAGAAAATACAACAAATCTGAAAATAATTACTACTTAATCTAGTACAACCTCTACAAGGAAAACAAAGTAGATGCATCTTCAAGGCATCAACGTCATCAGAAGTCGTCGTCTACCACTGGTCAATCTGTTCGTCTTCTCACCCCACAATGCATACAAAAGAAACATGCAAATGAGTTAAGTACAAAAGTACTTAATAAGAGTGAGAAGCTAACGAATAAACAAGTGTTACAACGAAAATGTTATTATTAGAATTATTAAGTTACCTTCACGAGACCTACTCAATCTATGGTTCACTTCATATCCATCAACATGTCGTGACTCTACGTATCTAGCTTAACTTATCTTGGTCATGTCAGCATTCAATGGCACTACGCATGGCGTTAATCAGCCTGAAGATATACTTGCTAACTCTTACTTTTTTTTTCCTGAGGTTACCACTCACTTACTTAGACCACTAGACACGGACAAGGCCTATCAAATACACAGACATTGATGAATACTAATCCATCAAAGCGCAAGCCTTTCATGCTTTTCCGACGGTCCTGAACTTCAACCCTTTGGAAGAGTACATTCGGTGCCGGAACTAAACACATCAGAAACTCAATCGATGCTTGTTCATTTTCATTTAGTGTTATTAGATCAAGAATTAACATTTAAAACTCATCTCGTGGCTTAAAACCACGTTTTCCCAAATCGGGCTGAATGCGTGCGCATTCCTTTGAATGCATGCATATTCCACCTGCGGAAAGTAAATATGTCCATCCTGTATTAGCAATGCGTGAGCATTGCTAATCAATGCATGCGCATTGCACCTGCTGGGAACAAAAGAGACCATCCTGAAATAGCAATGCGTACGCATTCCACCTACAACTCCCTAAACATGCTTTTCTACTCTTAAACGATTTCCACTCCAAACCAAACACGTTTAGCATCAAAGTACTCAAAAAAATGACAGTAAAACATGCTTTAACCATACTATAACATATCATAGCATTGCAACAACATATAACCATGAATCGTTGCTACAAACAACTCTAGAACACAACCTAAACATTGTAAAACCGTAATTATTCGTTAGGAAAAGCCTTTTACCTTAACTGCAAGCAATCTTCAAAGCAGAAACGCTAAGAAACTGCTACAACTCTTGATCTTCAAACCCAAAACCTATTTGATCAACAAGTAAGCCCTAACATCCTATTTTTCTTGTAAAACCTGAATTGAAAAAGTGTGTGAAAGTAAACATTACCTGGATTATTTGCTGTGAAACTATTTTTAGATCGATCTATGCTTCAAGACGATCATTTTGACTACTCATGGCTGCGAAACAGAGCTACGGATTGAAAGATATGATTTTTTTGAAGAATCGAACTCGACTAAAACAAAAAACTAGGGCCAAACTGAAAACTTACGAAATTGAAAAAAGTTTGTGTGGAAACGTTCGTCTTGATGAGATGATGATTTTCGTCTTCTGCGGTCTGTCCAAATTCCTGACGGATTAGCCGGACGATTAAACACTCTCTTCCTCCGCTTCCAAACATCCTGCGTCTGTTTGTAGCGTCGTACCTTCTCCTTATTTTCTGAAAATTGCCGTGAAACTGAATGAGGGGAGTATTGTGATTATTTGTCTTAAATAGCTATCAATTAATAGCATTGACCAGACCCTTTTAAATGAACAGACCCTTTTAAATGAAAAGAGCGTTGACCAGACCCTTTTAAATGAAGCTCCCTTAATTAAATAACTAAATCCCCTTTTAAATAATTAAATTCTTTTTAATTACATTAAATAGGATAAATAATAATTAGGTAATAGCGAAATTACCCAATTACCATTTTACCCTTTTTGAAAAAGTCGGGATGCTACAGTGACGTCTTACACCAATGATATATTTATAACTGTAATATCAGTGATACTGATATTGATATTGAAAATCACGTCAGTATCTGTGACGCTCATATCAAAAACAAACGTCACTAACACAGACGTTGTTGTAATATCCCGATTTTTTAAAAAGGGCAATTCGGTCTTTTAGCAAAAATCAGAATATTATGTTATTTTTTAATTAAAGGATTTTCGAAAAAAGAAAAGAAAAAGGATAAACAAGGATTTTCTTTTTAAGGAAAATAATTAAATAATTAGGTAATTGGGATTATAAAAGGAAAACTAATCCTAACTTTAACCTAGTTGTTTTTGACAAAAAAAATAGAGAGGGACGCAGGGAGGAAAAAGGGGCGCAGCTTTTGAAAAAAAGGAGAAGAAGCTTTCGATTTTCGAGGCTAATCCGTTGCTCTTTTCATCAGACTCATCAAGAGAGAAAGGATCACCGCGAGACGAGGATCGTTTTGATATCAACAATCCTTAAATCCATTAACGTTTGGATTTAAAGGTTAAACTTTTGACGGGTTGAAACTTTGGATCGTTGTACCACGCAATTTAAGGTAACGTGGTTTTCTTATCGTATGATTAAGGTTTCGTAAAGTGGTAGAGCAATTTGTATGATTGTTTTCCATGGTTTTAATTTGTTTAAGTCGAGGTTGGGTTGAATTTGAGTAGAAACGCGCGAGTGCGTAAAAATCGCCTCTCGTGGTGCAAGAAAAAAAGCGTGTAACAGTGCAAGAGGAGGCTCGGTCGACCGAGCCTATCCATTCGGTCGACCGAGTGTTGGTTCATCCGCACGGATGATGGTTGTGTATCCGCACAAACTATTTCTCGATGATCGGATGGAAAGTTTATCCGTCCGGACAGGATCGCTTTGATCTTGTTTTCCTTTATTATATGTTTAAAGCTCCATAATAGCGTATTTCTTGCATAACCTTACGTGACAAAGCCCTGAATTAGCTTTTGATGCGTTTAGTTCGGGACCACATGGATTCCTAAAAAGATGAAGTGTGGGACCGCCGAAAGCTTTGGATTTGCCTTGTGCTTCGATAAGCTAGAGGTTATCGATGTCCGTGTAATTGCTAGGGCTTGTCCGTGTCTAAAGTGGTCTAAGTCACGAGTAGAGAGATGAGAGGAGCTTACTTGAAAACACTTAGGTGGCTAGTTAAACATCTAATCAAACGTATGTGCTAGTTTAAAATCTTAAACATCATGCAATGCTTGGTAAGGCATAGTACAATATCGCGATGTGTTCTCTGTCCAGACAAAGTAGACTGTACCCACGCCGGTCAATCGATTGGCGGATAAAGCGTCTGGTGCACTCTTCCGGTCATCACACTATCGGGACTCGGGATATTCCGGGGCTACTAGAGCGTGTCTCTAAGTAGGTTGCACCCTGGGATTGTCCTAGTACATCCTATTACTAGGCGTAGTGCCCTTGTTATTCATGATGTAACAAACTTGAGCTAAGTTAGATACCTTTTGGAACCTCATGTTATGATATGAACATAATATGATAGTTAGCTAGGGTTAACAACGGAAATGAATTAATAAAGACGGCATTGCTTTTAATACTTTATGAGATCATAGTTATACGATCTTACGCTACAGCGTTCGAGTACTTTTGTACTTACCCCCCGTTACGTTGTGTTTGTCTTCCTTTTCCCCAAAGAAGATGAACAGTTTGCTACTGGTTGACGAGTTCTTTGACGATGAAGTTTGAGATGAAGCTTTTGAAGACTTAGTTCTTTTAGTTGTTTCTTTCTTAAAGCAGTTGTTTCATGTTTGAACAATGTTGTCCTTCTTTTGGTTTAGCTTCTTTTGAGATCTTTTGGGATTTGGATGTTGGATGATTAGTTCTTTCTATTGGATTTAGTTTTTCACGGCATTGATTACCGTGTGTTCGATCTTTTGTCTTTTGTTTTCCCGAGTCGTTTTATCTTGGCGGCGTCGTTTTAGTTCCGATGTATGATGTAAGGCTTACATATATTATTGATTGTATTTGATAATATATGTGCCGAGCGCTCTTTCGGATAAGGACTCGGTGTCCGGGAATGGGCGCATACGGTTGGTATCGAGAGAAAGGTTTTTCTTCTTTGTGTAGGGCTTGATTTCTTCTTTAAGATAAGTTTTAGAGCTTTAGTAACCCTCTCTTTTCTTAGTAATGTAATGGTTCTTACTAGAGGAGGAGCTAATACGAGTAACACCGAGGCGACTAACACCTGAGACGGGTATGCCGAGGCGGGATTTACCGAGGTTGTGATTCCGAGAAGAAGAAGAAGTGGACTAGCTACCAGGGCCTACAGTTTCCCAAGTTAACACCTCGTCTATGAACAACATCATGCGTGGGGTGAATCAGGGACCGGATATTGTCACCGGATGTAGAGTGGAACAAGGGTTCCTTCACGGTTTAAAACCGCGCACCGGTTACTACTTGACTCCAAGGACCACGAGTTGGACCGGGTTGGGACTTTCTAATCCACCGGTAGTCGGTTTCGATTATCCACGTGTATCGACGTTTCTTCGCACGCACCGAGTTTTACACCGCAACCGACGGTTTTACCTCCACCACCGCCTAGGTCGGATTCTTCGTAGCACTGGCTACACCCATCCACAACAGAACTATCAAGATCGAATGCCCCACCGGTCACAAACAACCGGTACATCATCATCGATTTGGAGGCTATGACGGACCGGTGGATTGGTATGAAAAGATAAAAAGCACGTGGTACGAGAGTTCTTTGGCAATGTTGAGCCGGCGGCGCAGATTTATGGATTCGTGGGTTCGAGAGGCGTGCGAGAATATGAAAGCTCGAGAATCCGAATGGGCTCATTTAGCCATATCCTTGTTGGCGGGGAATGCGAAAGTTGGATGGAAGCATATGAGCAAGTTAATCCGAGGATCACGGATTGGGCAAGTGTTCAAGGATCTATTCTACAAGGAATACTTTCCTAGGACAGCACAGAATGCGAAGGCTAATGAGTTTCTGAGTTTAAAATAGGGAAGATATACTACGGTGACTCAAGTACTCCCGAAGTTCCATGAGTTGGGCGAGTTCTACCCGAGATTATGAAGAGTGAAGAGAAAAGATAGACAAGTTCATGGAAGGATTGTCACATGAAGTGGCAAAGGGCATGCTAGGAGATAGACCTACGAGCATGGCAAGCGTCATGGATAGAGCTTTGACAGCGGAAAGGTTTGCCAGTAGACAGACGGTTGTAGTTGGAGATAAGAGGTCTTTCTCAAATTTTCAAGGAAGTAATAGAGGAGCACCGCAGCAGAATGTTAAGAGGATAGGAAATCCGGCTTCGAAGAGTTCAGCAAGTGGAACGCCATCGGTTTGTGCTAAGTGTAACAAGACACATACATGAGAGTGCATGGCAGGTAGCTTGAGTTGTTTCCACTGCGGGGAAGTGGGACATTACTCAAGGGCGTGTCCTAAGAAGCTCTCTCAAGGTAATCAGGCAGGAGGACAAGGTAACCAGCAGGGTAATCGTACTACAGGTAGCAGACCAGTTCGTGTCTTCGCTGCAGATGCAGAACCGGAAGAGTTAGATGACCTTGTGGTGACAGGTACTTTTCAGTGTTTGTGTTTATTATATATATTTAATATGATATAGCGCGCATATGATATTACATATTTATACTTAAATTGATTCACTTGTTAGGCACCATAATCATAGATAATCTAGCAGTTTCGGCTCTGTTTGATACTGGAGCTTCAGGGACTTTTGTTTCCTCTAAGATAGCTAAGAAGTTAAACCTGCCTCTTAAGGAATTGGAGAGACCTTTGAGTATAACCACACCTTTGGGCAGAGTCACTAGATGTGCTCAAGTCACACCCCAAGTTGATATTAGAGTTGGGACTTACAAGTGCCAGCATGCTTTGACGGTGTTGGATTTCTCGGATTTCGATGTTATCCTAGGTATGGACTGGTTGTCCAAGAATTACGTCTACTTGGATTGTAGAGGTAAGAGGGTGATCTTTAAGGCCCCGGAAAATCGGCTAAGACATTTATGGGTAACGTATACAAGCCTAGCAAGGGTCGTTATCCGATTATCTCGGGCAGATTAAAGCCTTAAAAGCTTTGAAGAGGAGTGGCTGGGGTTTCGTTGTTTATGCATTAGATAAGGAAAAGCATAGGCCCGAGTTAGAGAGAGACTCGTGTAGTTAAGGACTTTCTGAAGTTTTCCCGGAAGATTTGCAGGACATATGCCACGATAGGGCCATAGAGTTCGAGATCGAATTGATTGCGGAGCATCACCAGTGGCTAAAGCACCTTATAGGATGGCTTTGCAGAGTTGAAAGAGTTGAAAACTCGGTGAAGGAGATGCTAGAGAAAAACATCATCCACCAAGTACATCACCATGGGAGCACCGGTCTTGTTTGTGAAGAAGAAAGATGGGAGTATGCGTTTGTGCATCGACTACTGAGAGAGTTGAATAAACTGACAATTAAGAATAAGTATCCTTTACCAAGGATTGATGATATGTTCAGTCAGTTGCAAGGTAAGAAGGTGTTCTCTAAGATTGATCTTAGGTCCGGTTATCATCAGTTGAAGATCAAGGTGTCAGATATACCTAAGATGACCTTCAAGATGCGAGATATGGACATTATGAGTTTTTGGTCATGCCATTTGGACTCACTAATGCTCCATCGAAATTCATGGACTTGATGCAAAGAGTTTTCATGCCTTATCTCGATAAGTTTGTGATAGTTTTCATAGACGATATCTTGGTGTACTCTAAGGATGAGGAAGAACATGAAGAACACCTAAGGATAGTTCTACATACCTTAAGGGAGAACAAATTGTATGCCAAGTTTTCTAAGTGCGAGTTTTGGTTGGACCAGGTTAGTTTTCTTGGGCATATAATTTTACGGAGAAGGTATTAAGGTGGATCCAGTGAAGATAGAAGCCGTTTCTAAGTGGCTCAGACCGACATCGTGAACGGAGATAAGAAGTTTCTTGGGTTTAGCTGGATACTACCGGAAGTTTGTAAAGGATTTCTCTAAGATAGCTACACCTCTCACGAGGCTTACTCAAAAGAACGTTAAGTATGAGTGGACCAGTGAATGTGAGGAAGCATTTCGAGACTTTGAAAGAAAAGTTGACCACGGCACCGTGTTAGCATTACGTAAGTTTTTGATAATTATGATGTATATACGGATGCATCGGGTCAAGGTTTGGGTTGTGTTTTGATGCAATCAGGGAAGGTAATTGCTTATGCATAGGCAGTTAAAGGCGCATGAGAAGAATTACCCTACACACGACTTGGAGTTGGCAGCAGTGGTATTTGCTCTGAAGCTTTGGAGACACTATATGTATGGTGTCAAGGCAAGGATCTTCACGGATCATAAGAGTCTTAAGTTTTTCTTTACTCAGGAGAATCTGAACATGAGACAAAGAAGATGGTTGGAGTTCGTGAAAGATTACAACTTGGACATTCAATACCACCCGGGTAAAGCTAATGTTGTAGCTGATGCACTTAGCCGGAGAGCGGTTAATGCTATCACTACCTTGCAAGAAGTTGTGGATCAATTGGATAGGATGCAGATTCAAGTAATTGAAAGGAAGGGCGAAGCTCAGACTTTGGCGCCATTGATGGCAAGGTCAGATTTGCTAGATGAGATTCGGGCTAAGCGGGATAGACCCTGTGTTGATTAATTTGAAGCGAGTGGCCCGAGAGAAGCCTACTGATGGGTTATCGGTTGGACAAGAGTGGTCATCTTTGCAATACGGAGACCGTTTGTGTGTGCCCGATGTGGAGGGCCTAAGAGAGAAAGTTATGGATGAAGCCCATAAGATTGCTTTTGCGGTACATCCAGGAGCCACTAAGATGTATAGAGAGCTCAAGGAAAGGTATTGGTGGCCTGTATGAAGTTAGGGATCGCAGAGTTTGTGGCAAGATGTGATACATGCCGAGAGTGAAAGCAGAACACGAAGACCAGGAGGTTTGTTGAAACCCTGGAGGTACCGGAATGGAAATGGGAGAATATCACGATGGATTTCATCACCGGTTTTCCTAAGACTAAGGGCGGTCATGACATGATTTGGGTGATTGTGGATAGACTCACAAAATCAGCCCATTTCTTGCCGTGTAAAGTGGACATGCCTATAAAGAAGTTCGCTACTATGTATATCGACAATAGTGAAGCTTCATGGTGTGCCTCGATCCATTGTATCGGCGAGGGATAGTAGATTTATCGATCCGCTTCGGAAGGGTTTGCGAAAGCTTTTGGGACAAAGGCGATTTGAGTCTGGCGTTTCATCCGCAGACGGATGGGCGATCCGAGAGAGAACAATTCGACTCGAGGATATGCTTAGAGCTTGTGTTTTGGATGCCGGAGGATCATGGATAGATTACCTCAACTTGGCTGAGTTTGCTTACAACAATAGTTATCATGCAAGTTTAGGAATGCCACCTTTTGAGGCTTTGTATGGTAGGAAGTGTAGAACTCCCCTTTACTGGAATGAAGTGGGAGATAAACATATCATAGGGCCAGAGATGGTTCAGCAAGCCAAGGAGAAAATCGAGTTGATAAGGAAAAATCTGAAAGCTGCTCAAGATCGTCAAAAGAGCTGGGCCGATGTTAGAAGAAGGCCGCTAGAGTTCGAAGTCGGAGATAGAGTTTACTTTCGAGCGTCTCCAATGAAGGGTATCAAGAGGTTCGGACAGAAAGGAAAGTTAAGTCCAAGGTATGTAGGACCTTTTGATGTCATCGAAAGAGATGGGAAGTTGGCTTATAGAATTCGGTTACCAGAGTCGATGTCTAGAGTCCATAATGTTTTCCATGTATCGATGCTTAGGAAGTGTCTATCTAAAGTGGACGTGGAATCTGAGATTGACCCGGAAGTGTTGCAAGATAATCTCTCCTACGTGGAGAAGCCGATAAGGATTCTGGATAGGAAAGAGAAGATGATAAAGAGACGAGTGATCCCGTTAGTATTAGTGCAATGGAGCAATCATGCACCGACGGAAGCCACTTGGGAAGTGGAAGCGGACATGTTCAACGAGTTCCCAGAGTTCCCTCATCTACCAGGTACGATCTAGTTTCGAGGACGAAACTCCTCTTAAGGGGGGAGGAATGTAATATCCCGATTTTTGAAAAAGGGCAATTCGGTCTTTTAGCAAAAATCAGAATATTATGTTATTTTTAATTAAAGGATTTTCGAAAAAGAAAAGAAAAAGGATAAACAAGGATTTTCTTTTTAAGGAAAATAATTAAATAATTAGGTAATTGGGATTATAAAAGGAAAACTAATCCTAACTTTAACCTAGTTGTTTTTGACAAAAAAAAGAGAGAGGGACGCAGGGAGGAAAAATGGGCGCAGCTTTTGAAAAAAAGGAGAAGAAGCTTTCGATTTTTGAGGCTAATCCGTTGCTCTTTTCATCGAGACTCATCAAGAGAGAAAGGATCACCATGAGGCGAGGATCGTTTTGATATCAACAATCCTTAAATCCATTAACGTTTGGATTTAAAGGTTAAACTTTGACGGGTTGAAGCTTTGGATCGTTGTACCACGCAATTTAAGGTAACGTGGTTTTCTTATCGTATGATTAAGGTTTAAGTAAAGTGGTAGAGCAATTTGTATGATTGTTTTCCATGGTTTTAATTTGTTTAAGTCGAGGTTGGGTTGAATTTGAGTAAAACGCGAGTGCGTAAAAGCGTCCTCTGTGGTGCAAGAAAAAACGTGTAACAGTGCAAGAGGGAGGCTCGGTCGACCGAGCCTGGCCCATTCGGTCGACCGAGTGTTGGTTCATCCGCACGGATGAGTTGTGTATCCGCATGACTATTTTCGATGATCGATGCGAAAGTTTATCCGTCCGGACGAGGGATCGCTTTGAGATCGTTTTCCTTTATTATATGTTTAAAGCTCCATAATAGCGTATTTCTTGCATAACCTTACGTGACAAAGCTCGAATTAGCTTTTGATGCGTTTAGTTCGGCACCACATGGATTCCTAAAAGATGAAGTGTGGGACCGTCGAAAGCTTTGATTTGCATTGTGCTTCGATAAGCTAGAGGTTATCGATGTACGTGTAATTGCTGGGCTTGTCCGTGTCAGTGGTCTAAGTGCGAGAGTAGGATATGTGAGGGAGCTTACTTGAAAACACTTAGGTGGCTAGTTAAACATCTAATCAAACGTATGTGCTAGTTTAAAATCTTAAACATCATGCAATGCTTGGTAAGGCATAGTATAATATCGCGATGTGTTCTCTGTCCAGACAAAGTAGACTGTACCCACGCCGGTCAATTGATTGGCCAGATAAAGCGTCTGGAGCACTCTTCCGGTCATCACACTATCGGGACTCAGATATTCCCGGGGCTACTAGAGCGTGTCTCTAAGTAGGTTGCACCCAGTTGTCCTAGTACATCCTATTACTAGGCGTAGTGCCCTTGTTATTCATGATGTAACAAACTTGAGCTAAGTTAGATACCTTTTGGAACCTCATGTTATGATATGAACATAATATGATAGTTAGCTAGGGTTAACAACGAAAATGAATTAATAAAAGACGGCGTTGCTTTTAATACTTTATGAGATCATAGTTATACGATCTTCTACGCGTTACTGAGTACTTTTGTACATACCCCGTTACGTTGTGTTTGTCTTCCCTTTTCCCCAAAGAAGATGAACAGGTTGCTACGGTTGACGAGTTCTTTGACGATGAAGTTTGAGATGAAGCTTTTGAAGACTTAGTTCTTTTAGTTGTTTCTTTCTTAAAACAGTTGTTTCACGTTTGAACAATGTTGTCCTTCTTTTTGGTTTAGCTTCTTTTGAGATCTTTTGGGATTTGGATGTTGGATGATTAGTTCTTTCTATTGGATTTAGTTTTTCACAGCATTGATTACCGTGTGTTCGATCTTTTGTCTTTTGTTTTCCCGAGTCGTTTTATCTTGCGCGTCGTTTTAGTTCCGATGTATGATGTAAGGCTTACATATATTATTGATTGTATTTGATAATATATATGTGCCGAGCGCTCTTTCCGGATAAGGACTCGGTGTCCGGGAATGGGGCGTTACAGTTGGTATCAGAGAGAAAGGTTTTCCTTGCTGTGTAGGGCTTGATTTCTTCTTTAAGATAAGTTTTAGAGCTTTAGTAACCCCTCTCTTTTCTTAGTAACAGAATGGTTCTTACTAGAGGAGGAGCTAATACGAGTAACACCGAGGCAAACTAACACCGCACGGGTAACGCCGAGGCGGGATTTACCGAGGTTGTGATTCGAGAAGGAGAAGAAGTGGACTAGCTACCAGGGCCTACAGATTTCCCAAGTTAACACCTCGCCTATGAACAACATCATGCGTGGGGTGAATCAGGGACCAGATATTGTCACCAGAGGTAGAGTGGAACAAGGGGTTCCTTCACGGTTTAACACCCACGTACCGGTTACTACTTCAGCTCCGAGGACCACGAGTTGGACCGGGTTGGGACTTTCTAATCCACCGGCTAGTCAATTTTTCAGTTATCCACAGGTATCGACGTTTCCTTCTGCACCGCTGAGTTTTACACCGCAACCGACGGTTTTACCTCCACCACCGCCTAGGTCGGATTCTTTCGTAGCACTGGCTACACCCATCCACAAATGTAACTATCAAGATCAAAATGCCCCACCGGTCTGGCGGCGAACAAGACAAAGATCATCGGTTTGGAGGCTATGATGACTGGTGGATTGGTATGAAAAGATAAAAAAGCCACAGGTACCGCGAGTTCTTTGGCAATGTTGAGCCGGCGGCAGCAGATTTATGGATTCGTGGGTTCGAGAAGGCGTGCAGAAATATGAAAGCTCCAGAATCTGAATGGGCTCATTTAGCCATATCCTTGTTGGCAGGGAATGCAGAAAGTTGGATGGAAGCATATGAGCAAGTTAATCTGAGGATCACGGATTGGGCAGTGTTCAAGGATCTGTTCTACAAGGAATACTTTCCTAGGACAAACCTGAGAATCGCGAAGGCTAATGAGTTTCGAGTTTAAAACAGGAAGATATACTACGGTGACTCAAGATTACTCCCCGAAGTTCCATGAGTTGGGCGAGTTCTACCCGGAGATTATGAAGAGTGCAGAGAAAAAGATAGACAAGTTCATGGAAGGATTGTCACATGAAGTGGCAAAGGGCATGCTAGAGATAGACCTACGAGCATGGCAAGCGTCATGGATAGAGCTTTGATAAATGGAAAGGTTTGCCAAGAGATGACGGTTGTAGTTGGAGATAAGAGGTCTTTCTCAAATTTTCAAGGAAGTAATAGAGAGCACCCGCAGTTGAATGTTAAGAGGATAGGAAATCCGGCTTCAAGAGTTCAGCAAGTGGAACGCCATCGGTTTGTGCTAAGTGTAACAAGACACATACATGAGAGTGCATGGCAGGTAGCTTGAGTTGTTTCCACTGCGGGGAAGTGGGACATTACTCAAGGGCGTGTCCTAAGAAGCTCTCTCAAGGTAATCAGGCAGGAGGACAAGGTAACCAACAGGTAATCGCATTACTGTGTAGCTTGTATCAGATTCGTGTCTTCACCGCAGATGCGAACCGGAAGAGTTAGATGACCTTGTGGTGATGTGTACTTTTCGTTGTTTGTGTTTATTATATATATTTAATATGATATAGCGCATATGATATTACATATTTATACTTAAATTGATTCACTTGTTAGGCACCATAATCATAGATAATCTAGCAGTTTCGGCTCTGTTTGATACTGGAGCTTCAGGGACTTTTGTTTCCTCTAAGATAGCTAAGAAGTTAAACCTGCCTCTTAAGGAATTGGAGAGACCTTTGAGTATAACCACACCTTTGGGCAGAGTCACTAGATGTGCTCAAGTCACACCCCAAGTTGATATTAGAGTTGGGACTTACAAGTGCCAGCATGCTTTGACGGTGTTGGATTTCTCGGATTTCGATGTTATCCTAGGTATGGACTGGTTGTCCAAGAATTACGTCTACTTGGATTGTAGAGGTAAGAGGGTGATCTTTAAGGCCCCAGGAAAATCAGCTAAGACATTTATGGGTAACGTATACAAGCCTAGCAAGGGTCGTTATCCGATTATCTCAGCAGTTAAAGCCTTAAAAGCTTTGAAGAGGAGTGGCCAGGGTTTCGTTGTTTATGCATTAGATAAGGAAAAGCATAGGCCCGAGTTAGGAGAGACTCGTGTAGTTAAGGACTTTCCTGAAGTTTTCCCGGAAGATTTGCCAGGACATATGCCTGATAGGGCCATAGAGTTCGAGATCGAATTGATTGCCGGAGCATCACCGATGGCTAAAGCACCTTATAGGATGGCACCAAAGCAGAGTTGAAAGAGTTGAAAACTTCGGTGAAGGAGATGCTAGAGAAAAACATCATCCACCAAGTACATCACCATGGGAGCACCGGTCTTGTTTGTGAAGAAGAAAGATGGGAGTATGCGTTTGTGCATCGACTCTGAGAGAGTTGAATAAACCGACAATTAAGAATAAGTATCCTTTACCAAGGATTGATGATATGTTCGATCGATTTGCAAGGTAAGAAGGTGTTCTCTAAGATTGATCTTAGGTCCGGTTATCATCGGTTGAAGATCAAGGTGTCGGATATACCTAAGATGACCTTCTTGATGCGAGATATGGACATTATGAGTTTTTGGTCATGCCGTTTGGACTCACTAATGCTCCATCGAAATTCATGGACTTGATGCAAAGAGTTTTCATGCCTTATCTCGATAAGTTTGTGATAGTTTTCATAGACGATATCTTGGTGTACTCTAAGGATGAGGAAGAACATGAAGAACACCTAAGGATAGTTCTACAGACCTTAAGGGAGAACAAATTGTATGCCAAGTTTTCTAAGTGCGAGTTTTGGTTGGACCATGTTAGTTTTCTTGGGCATATAATTTATGGAGAAGGTATTAAGGTGGATCCAATGAAGATAGAAGCCGTTTCTAAGTGGCTCAGACCGACATCGATGAACGGAGATAAGAAGTTTCTTGGGTTTAGTGGATACTACCGAAGTTTGTAAAGGATTTCTCTAAGATAACTACACCCTCTCACGAGGCTTACTCAAAAGAACGTTAAGTATGAGTGGACCAGTGAATTTGAGGAAGCATTTCAGACTTTGAAAGAAAAGTTGACCACAGCACCCGTGTTAGCATTACCAGAAGTTTTTGACAATTATGATGTATATACGGATGCATAGGGTCAAGGTTTGGGTTGTGTTTTGATGCAATCAGGGAAGGTAATTTCTTATGCATCTAGGCAGTTAAAGGCGCATGAGAAGAATTACCCTACACACGACTTGGAGTTGGCGGCGAGTGGTATTTGCTCTGAAGCTTTGGAGACACTATCTCGTATGGTGTCAAGGCAAGGATCTTCACGGATCATAAGAGTCTTAAGTTTTTCTTTACTCAGGAGAATCGAACATGAGACAAAGAAGATGGTTGGAGTTCGTGAAAGATTACGACTTGGACATTCAATACCACCCGGTAAAGCTAATGTTGTAGGCGATGCACTTAGCCGGAGAGCGGTTAATGCTATCACTACCTTGCAAGAAGTTGTGGATCAATTGGATAGGATGCGATTCAAGTAATTGAAAGGAGAAGGCGAAGCTCAGACTTTGGCGCCATTGATGGCAAGGTCGATTTGCTAGATGAGATTCGGGCTAAGCGGGATAGAGACCCTGTGTTGATTAATTTGAAGCGAGTGGCCCGAGAGAAGCCTACAGTGGGTTATCAGTTGGACAAGAGTGGTCATCTTTGGTACGGAGACCGTTTGTGTGTGCCCGATGTGGGGGGCCTAAGAGAGAAAGTTATGGATGAAGCCCATAAGATTGCTTTTGCAGTACATCCAGGAGCCACTAAGATGTATAGAGATCTCAAGGAAAGGTATTGGTGGCCTGGTATGAAGTTAGGGATCGCAGAGTTTGTGGCAAGATGTTGTTAGGAAATCAACGCGGGAACGCAGCGGAATTCAAAAATTTGATTTCCTTTTTCCCAAGATCGACTTCGTTTAAGCAATAAACGAATAAACTAAAGACGGCGGTTACCTTGGTTGATCTAAAAGATCGACGCTTTGACCGTCTAGGAGAGTAGTTCAAACATGGAGCCGCCCAAGTGTTCGGCCTCTCACCGCTTGATCCGCACGAACAGACCGCGGAATCCCACCATGGATTGCTATCGGAAAACCCGGTTGCTAGACCGGACTTTTCCTCCCTCACAAACTCACTATAGAAGAAGCCCTTTCTTACACAAGAACTATGAGTTCTTGCAATTTTTCACAAGAACAATTGCTCTTGGAAGAATGGTGTACAAAAGAGCTTGGCAAGCCCTCTTATTTATAGTAGAGAGGGGCGCCCCTTATGCCTTGAGTGTGGGAGAAGAAAACCTTTTTCCAATAAAAATAAGGAAGAATAATTAATGTGATTGATCTCTCTTTCCATAATTTGATTTTCCAATATCTTATATTGATTATAAATTATGTTATTACCATAAATCTATTTTTCTCAAAATCAATTAATATCACATATTAATATTATGGTAATCTTATTAATTAAATTGCACAATCCAAGTGTGTCACACACACAAGCAATGTGGCGCCCAAACCTTCCAAAATTTCACTTATGGAAAATTCTTTAATTAATATAATGTTATGATTAATTAATTTGCAAAATCAATATATATCATATATCATTAATTTCGAAAATATATGTATCAATATACATATTTAATTAATCAACATAATTAATATCTTGTATTTAATTTATTCATAATAAATAAATACCACCATATTAATTTACCACTATAACCCTTATAGTCTCGAGATAAACTTTCCTTATTTGGTTATCATCTATAACCACATTTTAATCCGGCTGGATGTTCATATGTGTGTGACCCGATAGGCTTCGAATATGTTGGCCGTAGACACAAAGTGCAAATTACGAAATTGCCCTTCATGCCTAACGATCACGGGATAGCGTCACAGCAACACACCGTGACCCCCAATCATCGGAAGAGTCAAATGCAATGACTACTACCTTTCATGTGAAAGCGATTACCGTGTAACTTACAATCCTATCATTGTAATAATATCCATACGGTCGTTAGTCGAGTGTCAAAACATCAACGACCGTATCTTATAACTGGATATCAAACTCTCTCGAAGTAACTCGTTTACTCCCACTTTGCAAAGATTCACGAGAGTAAGACATTCCTTATAAGAAGGCCATTTCGGATATTCGATCCCAATCATAGGATACGCGATTCCCGGACGACCAATCATGTATACTCCGCATGCTTTGATGATCATACCCAATCACTACCGCATGATCGCCCGTGGTTGTGGAAACCTCAATAGTGTCAAAGCATGACAATCCACACCGTGATGCCATGAAGACTCGGTCCTAAGGATAATTACACAACCGTCACATAGTGTGACACTTATCCGTGTAAGTGGGTCGCCTAACGTGACGCATTCTCTAATACACGTCCACGCATACTGGTCAAGTGTCCCTACACTTCGATAGAGCGAGATCTATCCACGCCCTTAAAGACAGAAGACATCTAATACGTGCTAGTCTGTTTATACTATCAATGCCCTATTTAATAGTACATCAGCCTATAGACATTTAAGTATCAAACTTATTAAAGTGATTAGTGATCTCATCAACCATAATCGCCTATCATGGTTTCTCTATCACAGTTTAATACTAAGGATGTCATCATATAACAATTCATAATTGGTTCTTGAAAAGAAATATATATGACAAATGTAAAAGCCATTTAATATATATATAAACATAAAGAAATAGTCGAAATGATCCGACCGGTCGGATCCGGTCCAACCCGATTGGGTTTAGGACACTATTTCAACAATCTCCCACTTGGCCTAAAACCAATCACTCGCACACACAAGACCAAGTTGAAACACAAGAATCTCATGCAATACTTGCAACCAATTTCTAGCCATAAACGGATCGCTATCCGTGGGGACTCATACTATCTTCATATCATGTTCCAAATGACCAAGTCAAAGGAACCGCCTCAACACACACATGAATCTCGACGAGACCCTGGTCCTTGCTTCAAGCAATGAATCCACCACTTACTATATCTCGCTATATAGAAAAGGTGGAAGAACCGCACAAGGTTCAAGAATGAACCTTCAGATCCATGTATTGCTCATTTAGCCTCTAAGGCACTACTGTGTTTTGGCCTAGTTGTAGAATTTACAGTGACCCATAGCCAAGAACATTTCCAGCTCACTGTATCACTTATTCAAAGTGATTGCAAACCCAGACAGTAGCTCCCACTCGCCTTCATAAGACTTAGGATATATGTCTGTATAACTATATTTATCTGATTCCAAGTTTCGATAAACTGGGAAACCATCCTTAACTTGTTTAAGGATATTCTCGACATTCACCATATTTACTTTCATAATTGCTCATGACTATTCATGGACTATGAACATCCGGCATTACCTATAAGATGGTTCCTATCGCAGTAGAAAAGGAAACCTTCCATAAGCATCAACTTTCACCTTATCTTTAGGACCAATGTCCTAACATAGACAGATCTCGCGATCTATGCTAAAATTCTTTTAGCATCACATCTATATAAGTAAACTATAATCTAACAGCAGTTAAATCTATCGCTATAGATTCTTATTTCCAAAATAAGAAGCTCGCTAATCCAAGTGCTAAGTAAAAGACCTTGAATTACCAAACATTAATTGACCGTGACACGGGGTGGTAACTCCTGAGAAAGATATTTAATACCTTACTCAAAAATCGTAATACACTCCCACTATCCCTCTTGCACATTAGGCATATCCTTCTTTTGACTAAATCAACTCCTTTGATTATCAAACAAAGAAATCATCTAGAGAAACTTGTTTGAGTCCATAAATGGATCTCGTGGGCTCACATATCATGTTATCGTCTATGAACATCAAAGTTGTTTGCCCAATGTTTTCAACACTATCATATAGCCATGATACGAAGTTATAACAAGCATCATCCGAATAGAACTTGGCTCACCTTACAGGGGACATTCCTCAGGTAAGGCAGACTAGGTTCATAACCTGGTTGTCCTTGATGGAATCTAACTCGAGATATTATGGCTCCTAGCCATATCTCTCAATCTTTCCTTTAAACATTCCTTCATAAGTCGTGAGATATTCATTCTTCGGGATGAACATACCGGCAAATTTTTCGGGCTTTAGGTTATCCACGTACTTACTGTAACATTTGTGTGCCTTTGAGCGTTGATCTACACCTCATCGCTATGTGGCGTCTGCTCATGTTCCATTGGTTGAATGTATCTTTGTGGTTCTCAAACTCTTTTGAGATCTTATTTACTCCCACTGTCTCTTTTGGAAGAAACACTTCCTCTAGAAGACGGCATGTTTGGAGACAAACATTTTGCTCCACGGACAAGTAAATAATATCCAACATACTTGCTAAGATATTCCACAAAGTTGCGTATGTCGTACAAGGCTCCAAGCCTTTCTGACTTTGCTTATGACAACTACAAATCATCGGTTAAGATAGATTTGACATTATCCTCTTCCATATCTAATATGGAATTTATTCAACCTTTATTCTCTGGAACTTGGTTAAGTATAAGGGCTCTATCCGAAGCGGGTAAGGGATACTTTGCATGGCTTGCGTCACACCTTTATCATATAAAGTGTTGTTTCCGTTTTGGGAACACAATCTAATTATGTATCTCAAAGATGGTATCCTTCAAGGAGAATTTTATACATTTTCAGACGACTTAAACACCTTTCGAGTATTAATTACTTCAATCCAATTGAAGATTAATTCCTAAGTAGCTCATCAATCTTATATTAAATGCATCGCTCGAACTTTTCAGGCTTTCCAATTGTGTCGTACTTCAATAAGGACATTCAACTATTTCTAAAAATAGTCATAGAGATTAACAAACAATTATTTGTAGCATTAATTGTCATAAGCCAACAAACATCGGTATGTTTAGGCTTTAGACAATTTTTCTAGATTTTATAACCTTTTCATAAAAGGGTATTTTAGTCCTCTTTGGATAAGATCATTATAACCCACATGATTCATAATCATATGGTTCAACATCATCGTAATGACGTTTAATTACACGCTTCCCTTCCAGAGAGACTATGTCTAGAGTAACCACAAATCAAGGATAATAACCATACAAATATTTAGTTGAGATCCCATCACATATATCATCTATATAGTGACATCAATCTAGTATGTTAGATTCAGTGACCTTCCAACTTTATCGGAATAACATTTATTCTTTACAATTGAATGTGTCTACTAAATCCTAACAAATAACTGAACTTGTGTCCTTCATAAGAACCGGAACATAATAACATTTATTAGTTCCCTTATCAGTTTACTAGATCCAGAAAGTGTCACAACGTTTGCTTCACCTTCCATATATGTATTTAATCTTTCTAATTTAATCATACTCGCAAGATATCATATATCTAAGAGTTGACTTGAACTTAGATAGATTTATCTCAACTTAATTGCCTAGAATAGAAACTTCAATAAGTTCTCTATTTAAGCACATGCCCTAACTTTTCCCTTTTTAATCCTTTAAGCACTTGAGAAATGTTTCTTATTGTAGTCTTCATAAGACTTAAGAAAGATCACAAGAGCTATGTTTTCAATTTCCTTCATAAAGAAAATCTAACATTTATCAAATAGTTTATTTAACCTTTTAAATCGTATTTAAAACATTAACTATTTAATTAACCTTTAAGCAATGATAGAATTAAGTCGATACTTAAATCTTACAATTTTGAAAACAACCTTTCCAAAATTAGATCTGGTCATTCTTATTCAACGTTTGAATTAATTGTCATCGTATGACAGAATGATCATATTGGATCGTATCCAATGAGCTGCCGTTTTCTTTAATAATTAAAGTCTCGGAGTACTGCATCAATTATGTAGTCTCCTTGTCTCTAACTACTATAACAGGATTGCTCGTGTCATTGCTTATTTTTAAAAGGATTAAAACTACTTAACCATATTTGAGAACGTTTCTCAAAAGGTAACAGTCATAATTTGGTTTTACTAATCGAGAATTAAACATAAATATAAAGTTTGCTAAAACTACAACATAAAAATGAAAATAAATGAGTGTTGTTGTTTATACACGCAAAATCAAAAATGGTCTTTTGGTTTATGATTTTGCTCCCACTAGTCAACTACTCCCAATTGACTTTCAAGAATTTTCAAAATTCTTTAGTGGCTGAAATCCTATCTAGTTGACTCGATCCCGGCGTGGGCGATCGACCGGGTCAATTTTGATGGGTAGGTACTTCTTATCAATCGCGTCTAACACGACTTCCCGGTGGTTTGACTAGTCAACTCTTTGACAATTCACATAAATCTATGTGATAGTCAACCGTATGTCTCTAAAATCGACGGTCCGACGTGGGCCAATCACCGCAAGATTCTTAGTCGAGTCGTAACCCAAGTATTCATGAGATCTCATAACGATCATATCTCGATAATGACGATATACCCGTGGTAGGTCAACTCCCGACGTGGGCCGATCAGTTGGATCCGAACAAGGGCTCTTCACCGTCACTATAATATTGGGAGACATATTATAACTCGATTTTTGTTGTGGGAGTAATTTTAAATTAATTCACTTAATTAATTTCGAATTAATTCTCTTAATTAATTTAATTATGGTCTCATCAAATATATCTATCTCTATAGACATACTTCCTACACATTTATCTAGATCGTGCCTAGTCATGCATCTATCGTATCATATAAAATAAATATAAGCACAAAATAAATAAATGCGTAAAGTAACTTGGTATGATCATGGACTTTTCTAAGTGCGGTTTGAATACAAATCGAGCGAAACCGCTGGTCACAATCTAAAGGTAGCTGCAACCGCCAATAGGATCTTTAATGCTCCATTCTCCAATGGAATCTTCATTTTCGTCTTTCTTTGGTCTCCATCTTGTGCTCCATTCTTGTTACATTCAATTCTATCTAATATACCCGCCGCACACTGGGGAGAGCCAACGGAATGGGATAAATGAGAAAATAAACTATGTCACGTTTTTCATAACGGCCTAGGACAACTTTTAAACCAACGAGAAAATTAAATCATTCACATCTATCCTATCGGTCGATCGAGTCCACGATCAATCGGTCCATATAATCATATTATATCTACACTATCTAATCCATACAATTAAATCTTATGAAAAAGATAAAATTAAAATTTAACTACTTGCGTCTTAATTAATCAATTAACATTTAATCCATTAAATAATTTTATCTAATCAATTAACTAATTAACATTTAATTAATTAAATGATTTTAATCGAAATAAAATTAACGATTAATTTTAAATGATTTTAATTTTAATTTTAATTTTAATTAATTAGAACTATTCTAAAATTAAATTAAAATTAAATCTCTCTTTGTTTCTTTCCTTTTGATTCGTAATCAAAGGGATGTCGATTGGTTTCTAAACCATGACACGACTAAACAACGAGATATCTATGCACAATAAATATCATGGGACGAAAAAGTCGAGCACATCGAATTAACGAAGAGTGGGTTCACCGAGAATCCATCACTCAACCTCGACTTAACGATCGTGATTTGAATCTTGCATCTATCGACTAATCACAACTATGAACTATATTGAAACATAAATACACAAAACAAAAATTTCTTTTCGTGTATCGTTTTACGAATCAAAATATATCATCTTTTAATTACGTGATTTAAATGATAAAATTAACTACGCAAATAAACACGCTTATTGCTTAAGCTCAAGCTCGCTCGATACCATCGTTAGAAATCAACGCTGGGAACGCAATGAATTCAAAAATTTGATTTCCTTTTTCCCAAGATCGACTTCGTTTAAGCAATAAACGAATAAACTAAAGACGGCGGTTACCTTGGTTGATCTAAAAGATCGACGCTTTGACCGTCTAGGAGAGTAGTTCGACATGGAGCCGCCCAAGTGTTCGGCCTCTACCGCTTGATCCACACGAACAGCCCCCGGAATCCCACCATGGATTGATATCGGAAACCCCGGTTGCTAGACCGGACTTTTTCCTCCCTTACAAACTCACTATAGGAAGCCCCCTCTTTCTTACACAAGAACTATGAGTTCTTGCAATTTTTCACAAGAACAATTGCTCTTGGAAGAATGGTGTACAAAAGAGCTTGGCAAGCCCTCTTATTTATAGTAGAGAGGGGCGCCCCTTATGCCTTGAGTGTGGGAGAAGAAAACCTTTTTCCAATAAAAATAAGGAAGAATAATTAATGTGATTGATCTCTCTTTCCATAATTTGATTTTCCAATATCTTATATTGATTATAAATTATGTTATTACCATAAATCTATTTTTCTCAAAATCAATTAATATCACATATTAATATTATGGTAATCTTATTAATTAAATTGCACAATCCAAGTGTGTCACACACACAAGCAATGTGGCGCCCAAACCTTCCAAAATTTCACTTATGGAAAATTCTTTAATTAATATAATGTTATGATTAATTAATTTGCAAAATCAATATATATCATATATCATTAATTTGAAAATATATGTATCAATATACATATTTAATTAATCAACATAATTAATATCTTGTATTTAATTTATTCATAATAAATAAATACCACCATATTAATTTACCACTATAACCCTTATAGTCTCGAGATAAACTTTCCTTATTTGGTTATCATCTATAACCACATTTTAATCCAATTTGGATGTTCATATGTGTGTGACCCGATAGGCTTCGAATATGTTGGCCATAGACACAAAGTGCAAATTACGAAATTGCCCTTCATGCCTAACGATCACGGGATAGCGTCTCAGCAACACACCGTGACCCCCAATCATCGGAAGAGTCAAATGCAATGACTACTACCTTTCATGTGAAAGCGATTACCGTGTAACTTACAATCCTATCATTTGTAATAATATCCATACGGTCGTTAGTCGAGTGTCAAAACATCAACGACCGTATCTTATAATCTGGATATCAAACTCTCTCAAAGTAACTCGTTTACTCCCACTTTGCAAAGATTCACGAGTAAGACATTCCTTATAAGAAGGCTATTTCGGATATTCGATCCCAATCATAGGATACGCGATTCCCGGACGACCAATCATGTATACTCCGCGATGCTTGATGATCATACCCAATCACTACCGCATGATCGCCCGTGGTTGGGAAACCTCAATAGTGTCAAAGCATGACAATCCACACCGTGATGCCATGAAGACTCGGTCCTAAGGATAATTACACAACCGTCACATAGTGTGACACTTATCCGTGTAAGTGGGTCGATCCTAACGTCGCATTCTCTAATACACGTCCACGTGCGGTCCAAGTGTCCCTACACTTCGATGAGAGCGAGATCTATCCCCGCCTTAAAAAGACAGAAGACATCTAATACGTGCTAGTCTGTTTATACTATCAATGCCCTATTTAATAGTACATCAGCCTAGAGACATTTAAGTATCAAACTTATTAAAGTGATTAGTGATCTCATCAACCATAATCGCCTATCATGGTTTCTCTATCACAGTTTAATACTAAGGATGTCATCATATAACAATTCATAATTGGTTCTTCGAAAAGAACATATATATGACAACAGAAAAGCCATTTAATATATATATAAACATAAAGAAATAGTCGAAATGATCCGACCCGGTCGGATCCGGTCCAACCCGATTGGGTTTAGGACACTATTTCAACAGATGTGACACATGCCAGAGAGTGAAAGCAGAACACAGAAGACCAGGAGGTTTGTTGAAACCCTTGGATGTACCGGAATGGAAATGGGAGAATATCACGATGGATTTCATCACCGGTTTTCCTAAGACTAAGGGCGGTCATGACATGATTTGGGTGATTGTGGATAGACTCACAAAATCAGCCCATTTCTTGCCGTGTAAAGTGGACATGCCTATAAAGAAGTTCGCTACTATGTATATCGACAATATAGTGAAGCTTCATGGTGTGCCTCTATCCATTGTATCCGACGAGGATAGTAGATTTATCGATAAACTACGGAAGGGTTTGCGTAAAGCTTTTGGGACAAAGATTGATTTGAGTCAGCGTTTCATCCATGAGACGGATGGGCGATCCGAGAGAACAATTCGGACTCTCGAGGATATGCTTAGAGCTTGTGTTTTGGATGCCGGAGGATCATGGATAGATTACCTCAACTTGGTGAGTTTGCTTACAACAATAGTTATCATGCAAGTTTAGGAATGCCACCTTTGAGGCTTTGTATGGTAGGAAGTGTAGAACTCCCTTTCTTTGGAATGAAGTGAGAGATAAACATATCACAGGGCGAGAGATGGTTGACAAGCCAAGGAGAAAATCGAGTTGATAAGGAAAAATGAAAGTCGCTCAAGATCGTCAAAAGAGCTGGGCCGATGTTAGAAGAAGGCATTAGAGTTGAAGTCGGAGATAGAGTTTACCTTCGAGCGTCTCCAATGAAGGGTATCAAGAGGTTCGGATGAAAGGAAAGCTAAGTCCAAGGTATGTAGGACCTTTTGATGTCATCGAAAGAGTTGGGAAGTTGGCTTATAGACTTCGGTTACGAGTCGATGTCAGAGTCCATAATGTTTTCCATGTATCGATGCTTAGGAAGTGTCTATCTAAAGTGGACGTGGAATCCGAGATTGACCCGGAAGTGTTGCAAGATAATCTCTCCTACGTGGAGAAGCCGATAAGGATTACGGATAGGAAAGAGAAGATGATAAAGAGGCGAGTGATCCCGTTAGTATTAGTGCAATGGAGCAATCATGCACCGACGGAAGCCACTTGGGAAGTGGAAGCGGACATGTTCAACGAGTTCCCGAGTTCCTCATCTACAGTGCACGATCTAGTTTCGATGACGAAACTCCTCTTAGGGGAGGAATGTAATATCCCGATTTTTGAAAAAGGCAATTCGGTCTTTTAGCAAAAATCGAATATTATGTTATTTTTAATTAAAGGATTTTTGAAAAAGAAAAGAAAAAGGATAAACAAGGATTTCTTTTTAAGGAAAATAATTAAATAATTAGGTAATTGGGATTATAAAGGAAAACTAATCCTAACTTTAACTAGTTGTTTTTGACAAAAAAAAGAGAGGGACGAGGGAGGAAAAATGGGCGCAACTTTTGAAAAAAAGGAGAAGAAGCTTTCGATTTTCGAGGCTAATCCGTTGCTCTTTTCATCAGACTCATCAAGAGAGAAAGGATCACCGCATGAGGCGAGGATCGTTTTGATATCAACAATCCTTAAATCCATTAATGTTTGGATTTAAAGGTTAAACTTTTGACGGGTTGAAGCTTTGGATCGTTGTACCACGCAATTTAAGGTAACGTGGTTTTCTTATCGTATGATTAAGGTTTCGTAAAGTGGTAGAGCAATTTGTATGATTGTTTTCCATGGTTTTAATTTGTTTAAGTCGAGGTTGGGTTGAATTTGAGTAGAAAACGCGGAGTGCAGAAAACTGTCCTCTGTGGTGCAAGAAAAAAATCATGTAACAGTGCAAGAGGAGGCTCGGTCGACCCGAGCACGCCCATTCGATCGACCAGTGTTGGTTCATCCGCACGGATGAGTTGTGTATCCGCATACCGACTATTTCGATGATCGGACGAGAAAGTTTATCCGTCCGGACGAGGATCTGTTTGATATTGTTTTCCTTTATTATGTGTTTAAAGCTCCATAATAGCGTATTTACTGCATAACCTTACGTGACAAATCCCTGAATTAGCTTTTGATGCGTTTAGTTCGGCACTACATGGATTCCTAAAAAGATGAAGTGTGGGACCGTCGAAAGCTTTGGATTTGCCTTGTGCTTCGATAAGCTAGAGGTTATCGATGTGCGTGTAATTCATGGGGGCTTGTCCGTGTCAGTGGTCTAAAATGCGAGTAGGAGATGTGAGGGAGCTTACTTGAAAACACTTAGGTGGCTAGTTAAACATCTAATCAAGCGTATGTGCTAGTTTAAAATCTTAAACATCATGCAATGCTTGGTAAGACATAGTACAATATCGCGATTTGTTCTCCGACCCGAGACAAAGTAGATCGTACTCCACGCCGGTCAATCGATTGGCGGATAAAGCGTCTGGTGCACTCTTCCGGTCATCACACTATCGGGACTCGAGATATTCCCGGGCTACTAGAGGCGTGTCTCTAAGTAGGTTGCACTAGTTGTCCTAATACATCCTATTACTAGGCGTAATGCCCTTGTTATTCATGATGTAACAAACTTGAGCTAAGTTAGATACCTTTTGGAACCTCATGTTATGATATGAACATAATATGATAGTTAATTTAGGAGTTAACAACGGAAATGAATTAATAAAAGACGGCGTTGCTTTTAATACTTTATGAGATCATAGTTATACGATCTTACTACAGCATCGAAAATCTTTTGTACTTACCCCGTTACGTTGTGTTAATAATTAGGTCATAGCGAAATTACCCAATTACCATTTTATCCTTTTTGAAAAAGTCGGGATGCTACATTGACGTCTTACACCAATGATATATTTATAACTGTAATATCAATGATACTGACATTGATATTGAAAATCACGTCACTATCTATGACACCCATATCAAAAACAAATATCAGTGACACAGATATTGTGTTGCATAAAAATAATAAAAATATTATGATACCTTGAAAAGTAATCGTTAAGGGTATCCACAATGGGAGTCAATTGAAGCAAGATCCTGTTGTTAAAGAAAATTGTGTTTAAAAAAAAAAAAAAAAAAAAAAAAAAAAAAAAAGGAAACAAGAAATTCCAACCACACACTGATACACATATGCGTGACCCTAGAATGTTCTTTTTTAAATATTTTATTTATTTATTTAATGAATCTCTACATAGAAATGATCAAATATTCATCAGAGGTTTAATCAGAGGGTTCCCGTACTTCTAGGGATACGCGCCTAATTTTCCGCTTTTTATATAGTTGTAGTTCCAAAACCTTCACATACCAATTTCTTAACAACTCATTCCTTCTTAAATTAGCTATTTAATTCCTCTCCAATCTCACAAGCCTTAAAATCATCGAAACTCCTTTTGCTTTCTTCAAAAAAAGGACCTTTCTTTGCAATAATGGCTGAGACCGATCAGATACCCCAAGCCCAAGTGGTAATCTGATGAATTTTTGACATGGGTTTTGTTTGATTTGATGATTCATAGGATTTTGTTTCGATTAATTTTGTTGATAATTTGTTTTTCGTTTTGAATTGTGTTTATGAAGAAGGAGACCCCTGTGCAAAAGCTGAAGTATTTGGAATTCGTGCAAATTGCGGTTCTGCATATTGTGATTTATATTTCGAAGATTTATGATTATGCTAAGGACAATTCTGGACCATTAAAGACCGGCGTTGAGACGGTTGAAGGCACCGTGAAGACGGTTGTCGGACCTGTTTATCAGAAATACCATGGTGTCCCAATTGAGCTTCTAAAGTTTCTTGACAGAAAGGTTTGTTCTTTTTATGATTTATGTTTTCAATCTGACATCATCTGTGATTTTTTTGGGAGAATCATTGATTTAACACAATTGGACATGGTCTAGGGGAGAACTATATTTGTGTTTTGAGATTAATTAATAGCACTTATTTTCAATCGTTGGAAAGTTCAACCTTTATAGAGGTCTAATGTTCACAACATGTGGATTGTGGAGAGTTGAACCTCACACCTGGGGTGGGCCACCACACGAAACCTACTTTCAGGGTACCACGATGGGGTCGTTCACTCAGGGACTTCTACAGTAATTTACGTGGCAGGATCTCGGGACCATCACAGTTTCTGAGGTGGAATACACAGTGCCATTGTGTGTGTGAAATTGTGTGGTCAGGATCTTCTTGGCGTGAGCAGATTCCTCAAGAGGAAGTCCCAGGATAAATTTTCCACCACGATGAGGTTCAACAGCCGCAAACTCGAACCTCGTGCATTAGCCCTTGAAAAGTCCTCACACCTCGGTGTGGTGCCACAGTAGATGTTGTATGCTCCCAGTAAAGGCACTGTTATTTTATCTTATGTAGAAGTTTTGCAGTTCTTTCTGTTGTGTAAAATCGGTAAAAGTGATGGCTCCTTGGTATGTTTAGTTGTCTAATAATTGTTGCCTTTATATTTTGAAAGAATTTTAGCAAATCATTGTTTTCCAGCTTCATATTGGTGATATAGGGATATATACATGACTTTTTATGATCCTTGTTTTAAGTTCTAACAAAAAAACTTTCAAGAAAAGGGGAAATCAGAAGCTTACTAATGAATTTTGTGGATCATCTTGAAGGCTTGGACAATATACTATATGGAGTTTGTTCCCTTTTGTGTGTGTGTTTGGGGGAAAAGGGTGGGGGGGAATATATAGAATATATTCTGTCTCTCTTTGTATATGAATGAATATATGACTAGTAGGCAATCAAATGTCTTTTCTTTCCAATACTTGGAGTGTCCTTCTATACAACAGAATCTCAATCTTTACTTAAATCTGTGGAATACTAATGCTCCTAAGGTTATACATGTATTGTATAAGACATAGAACCTCAATTGTGCGTTATGTAGATTCTGATGCATTTCACTTTGAGTACATAATCTGTAAAATAGAATAAAGTGGTCTTTGAGTCCACAAAATAGAGAATCTTGATGCAGGTGTTTAAATAGTAATTTGCTTTGTTAGGTTGATGATTCAGTGAACAAGTTGGAAAGCCATATCCCCTTGGTTTTGAAGCAGATATCATCTAAAGCACTCTTGACAGCTCAACACGCACCCTCAACCGCTCGTTCGGTTGCATCAGAAGTCAAGAACGCAGGCGTGCTCGAAACTGCAACAGAGCTAGCAAAGACTGTGTACGTTAAGTACGAGCCAATTGCAAAGGGCGTTTACTACAAATACGAGCCTTTAGCCGAGCATTATGCAGTCTACGCATGGCGTTCACTCAATAACCTTCCGTTTTTCCCTCAAGTGGCTCATGCTGTTCTTCCAACAGCTTCTTACATCACAGAAAGATACAACCAAACTGTTCAACAATCTGCTAAAAAGGGTTTCCGGGTTGCATCGTATCTTCCATTGGTACCTACTGAGAAAATCGCTAAAGTGTTCAGCAATCTGAGTAATCAGTCTGTTGGTGATGTTGGAGCTAAGGATGTACCGATTAACGGGGTTGCTGCTGATGGAACTAAGGATGTAGCAAGTAATGGGGTTGCTGCTGGTAATTAATGTTTCGGTTCTTTTACCGTCTCGTTAGGGCTTCGTGTTCTAGAGATTTAGCAGATTATTATTGTCCTTTTTTTTTCTTTCCTGTCATGATTGGAATGTTGGATTGGTGTGTTCATGCAGATTTGTGACATTATATTAGGTGTTCTTACCAGCATAATCTTGATGTAACTGAGATTGCTTTTGTTTATGCATCTTTCTTTTTGAATTGACTCACTATTTGCTGTTGGTTTTTGAGAGCCTTTAATGGCGCACCATATCAAGACCTGAGATTTGACTTATTAGATGTCGAATGTCCACATTCGATTTCCGAAATTGGAAAAGTCAATTGTTCGATTTTCTTGTGGTTGAAAGGGTTATTCGACGCGGGAGGCGATAGAGAATGCTGCACACGTGCAACATCAACATCTGGGCCGCGATTCATCTTCATAGGGAATTGCATACGTGGCGTTTAAATCGCGTGTGGTGGGATGTTCTGGCGCATTGCATCTCTATCAGATCGAATAACCCGGTTGAAAGTAAGTGTTGGGAGTCTTGAATGACATCACACCAAACCTACTTTCAGGGCATCACATCTGCTAGAAAGTTTGGATTTTTTGGATGTTTGAACGTCCACATTTAATTTCTGAAAATTGAATCTCACACACCGGGTATGATGTCACAATTGATGTTGTGTGATGTCACCAAAATCTCTTTTTAAGTGATTAGATTTTTTCTAATATAGAATAAGATTATGTTTGGTACATGAAGTCAAGAAGAGTGAGCTACTACAAACTTTAAGAATAAAATAATATTCTCCAAAAAGAAAAGATAACATTAAATATAGTTATTTGTGAATAACAAGGGTCCAATGTAGTCAGCCTTGGTCCAAAGTTTTTGACCAAATGCAGGCTGTGACAAGAATTGTGAGTGATTTTCTATATTACCCATTAAAGGTATTACTGGCAAAAAATACTCTTGGCCCCAACCTACTAGAACCTTCCTCCTCCACATCCATCTCGAACCCTCGGAAAATTTTTGTGTGGTGTCTCTATTGGTCTCCTCCACATCCATCTCGAACCCTCAGAAATTTTTTGTGTGGTGTCTATTTTAGTGTGGACACATTTGTAATAGTTCTCTCTACAGACAGTGTCTCTCCACACGAATAAATCGCTGTGTAAAAATCCTCCCCCCCACCCCTCCATCACCCCCAACCGACCTGATCTGATCTAGACATTTATAAACTTTGTCCTTCGGGAAGTTTTACCTGCAGAGACTTCCATACATCACGAGAAGCGACCGTGTAATTTAGTAGACAAGCCACGTTTCATTCTCAGAATGAAGCGTGTGATCGAAATAAGTCGATGGAGTCACTTCCTTGTATGAGAAATCTCTAGATAAAATTTCCTTGTCCTTCAAGTATAGGCCTTAAAGACTTGTAAGGCCTTAAAGGGCTTAATCAATATGCTGTAGAGAACAAAAAGAAACTCAACATATGAACAATATCGACATATATATTTAAACTCATTATGTTCGGTTTCAATACACATCTCCTAAAAGCTTAAGTTACACATACCGATTTATTACTACTACTACTGCTATTGAAGAATATGTGAAACTTGAACTTAAATGTTATGGGATGATACATTATGGATATGGATATAGGATGTGATCTTGAAATAAACAGAGCCCTTTGATGATTAATACTAGAATCAACTCCAACTACACATCAATACATCAATACAATAGAAGAGTAAGCACTATCAGCCATCCTGTTTCCGTGGCGGGTCCGCCACTCAATCCGCCTGTGATGGAAGCTGGACAGCAGATTGCAAAGCTTTAACCAGTTCTTTCATACTCAGATTGAATTCTTCTTCCATCTGCCACCAATTATATAAACACTTTAAAGAACTTTCTAAAAATGAGAACTTTTATTATACGAAGGTTATACCATACAGATATATTATCTCTACTTAATGTTGTCTCTTGTGCATATAAACACTTCTACTATATGGAAGAAAAAAGTACGAATACTAAACGGGATATTTATAGGCACCACACCAGATCTACTGATGGGGCACCATAGTGGTATTCGATCCTTTAGATTAGAATTTCTAGAGGTTCTAGTGGTGTGATGACACCGTAGATTTCGTTGTGATGTCTTTAACGATGTCCAAATAATGTCCAATAGTAAAATTACAAAATTATGTTGCAAGAAGCTCACCTCAGCAACAATAGTGATTTCAAGTGCCAAGCTTCCAAATGATGTAACACTGGTAGTAGAAACAGCAAGATTGAGACTTTCAACCTCTGCAATTAAATTAACAAGCAACCCTTTACTCTTTTCACAATGGATTTTAAGAAGAATCGTTTTATCGCAAACTTTTGCTTCGATTTCAGGAATTAAGGGAGCTTCTTGAATCTCTTGATCATTGCTACTGCCCACATCATCTGATGAACCTTCATCTTCAACAAAGGGTTGGTGGGATTTCTTGATAAGCACAAATGATTCCATTCTTCTTTGTTTTCTAGCTTGTTCTTCCTCAAGAAATTTCACTTTATCTTGCATTTGCTTTAAGTGCTTGATCAAATAATCAAGAACAGTAGCTTCATCCATCTGCAACAAAAACAGTGGAAAATAAACATAAAGAATAAGGTAAGGTTGCTACTATTGGGTAGGCATTATTGACATTTGGAACAAAATGTGGATTACCTTTGAAATAAGTAAGAGTGAAGCAGATGAATGAAGGTATCAAACTAGCATGCAGTGCTCTTTATTATAGCATTTATTCGTTGGGGAATAAAAACAAACAGCTTGCCGTCGTGTTTTTGGGTAGAGAAATATTTCATTATTGACTCGCGATATGGATGTACCAAATAGTTTTGTCCAGCGAACGTGGAGTCTGCGTGTAAAGAAGGGAAGGAGTGGAAAGATTAAGTGGAGTGGAAAGATCATTTTGGGAAGAAGCGAAAGGGACGAACAAGGATTTCAATTTCGGTGAAATTTAATAGGTGATGGGTTGGATTAAAAATATTTTATGAATCAAACCTGATTTAAATAAACATTTTAGGGTAATATTTTTTGTCTGTTTGAGCAGCAGCCCCTAGAATTATACATGACTCCGTCCTTGCGGAGGAACGACCGATGACTACAAAGGTTGTCTTATAACGCCTCTAGACTCCGAGTTTGGTAATGTTAAATGAGTTATAAAGAATCCGATTAAGTAATTAGACCGTCGTCGTCGCTTGGTCTAAAATGGCTAACCCGAGTTAACAAGACATTTGATGTACCTTTGAGATAATGCGTTTATCCAACATTCAATATGTGAGATCACATTTACCCATTTATAAGCAAAGGGCTTCATCGCCACGACGTGGGATACCATCCAATATGAGATATCACATTCAATCCCTTTATAAGCAAGGGGCATCCTTGCCATTACGTGGGATATCATCCAATGTGGGATATATAAGCAGTAGACATTCACCCATTATAAGCAATAGGGGGTCCTTGCCAGGACGTGGGATATCATATAATGTGGGATATCATATTCACCTCCTTTATAAGCAAGGGGCGTCCTCCCCAGGGCGTGGGATATGACATTCTCCCTCTTGAGGGATATCATATTCTCCCCAGGATTTGTCTCAGACACATTCGGGCGTCCTGTAATATCCCGACCTTTCGTAGAAGGGCAGACGTGTCTTTTTGCAAAAAAAAAAAAACAGAATATTATATTTATTAATTGGATTTAAGATTAAAAGGAAAAGGAAAGAAAAGGGCTTATTGGGATTTATTGGTAATTAAGGGATTATTTGAGCGATTAATGAGAATTTAAGGAAAAACAATTTCCATTAACTTTTGGAAGTTATTTTCACCGTAACTTCCCATAATGTCTAAGAAGTTAGCAAAAACACAACTCCCATTGGCAATTTTAAATTTGGAGAGCAAAAGGAAATAGAAGTGTGTAAGAGAGAATCCTCCAAAACTCTCATCAAGAGCCGGTAGGATTTCGGAACGGAAGATAGGAAAAGATTCAGCGGAAGAAGGGCTACGAGATGATAGCAAAAGTTCAGAGATTTGTAAAGGTATGATTTCAGCCCTAAGTATGGGTTTGTCAAGGATTGATCAATCTTCAAGGCTTTGGTTGGTTTGATTCGTAGTTCTTGTAGTTTAGAAGCTTTGATCATCAATTAATCCAAGTTAATTATGATCAAATAGGTTTCCAGTTGATATCCTAGAAGGTGCTGCAGATCTTCTTGTGGTTTTGCTTTGGTTTTGCTGGCTTGAAAGGTAAGAGGCTCTTCCTAATGTTTAATTAAGGTTTTATGGTGTTAAGGTTGTGTTTTGAGTATGATTTGTGGTTAGAAATCATGCTAGTTGTTGTTGTTGTTGTATAACGAGGTGTTGTAGCATGTTTAGAACCTGTTTTGATGCTATTTGGATGTATGAGGTTAAACTTGGTTGGTTTTGAGTAGAAATCGATAGAGTGCAGAAAACTGTATGTAGTGCAGTTTTGGTCCAGTTTTGGCGCCCCTGCCCGTTTGGCCCCCCTGACCTGTTCAGAGAGTTCTGTGAACTCTTTAAAGCAGTTTTGGCACGCCCCGAAGGCTTTGGCCCCCCTGAACCTGGACAGAGAGTTCAGTGAACTCTCTGAAGCAGTTTTGGCACGCCCTGAAGCTTTTGGCGCCCCCCGACACCGTGTGAATGTTGTTTCTAGTGTCTTAAGCTATGAGACGAGTTCTATATGCTATCTCTTAATCTAATAACACTAAATGAATATGAACAAGCCTTGATTAAGCTTCTGATGCGTTTAGTTCCGGCACCGAATGTACTCTTCCATAGAGTTGAAGTTCGGGACCGTCGGAAGAGTATGATTGGCTTGAGCTTTGATGAATTAGCATTCATCAATGTCTGTGTATGTGCTAGGCCTTGTCCGTGTCTAGTGGTCTAGGTATGAGTGTAGGAGTGGTGAGGGAGCTTATTTGAAAATACTTAGGGCTAGATAATAAACTAATAACTAACACACTTGTGTAGTTAAAAGGTTAAACATCATTCCATTCTTGGTAAGGCACAAGTTCATATAGCGTCGCGGGCGGTCGAGATAAAGTGAATAACTCCGTAAGTCTCATAGACTCAAGTGCGGAGGAACTTAACCCATTAAGTCTATTAGATTCAAGGTGCGGAGGACTTCGCTGACGTGTACTACACTATCGGGGCTAGGCCGTGGCTATTGGTGTGATCCACCAATAGGTTGCACCCAGATACTGCCGTGGTAAGTAGCACCGTGCGTAGTGCCTCGAATCTTGATGTAACAATGATAAGCTAAGATAGAAACCAATAGTCACAACATGTTGATGAGCGTGAAGTGAACGCAGAGTTGAGTCGGTCTCACAAAGCTAACTTAATAATAATAACATAAACCTTTCCGTTGTAGAACTTAGTTATACATTAGCTTCTTCCTCATGCTAAGTATTTTGTACTTACCTCAATTGCATATGTTGTTTTATGTGCTTTTGGGGTGAGAAGACGAACATGTTAGCCTTGAGCTCGTTGAGGAGCTCGATGATGATTTGATGACGTTGATGCCATGATGATGTTTTCTTTTTACCTTTCTATTAAATGTTGTACTATATTATGTTGTACTTTTAATTTTTCAAGACAAGTGTTGTATTTTATTTAAGACCTTTGTAAATTTAGTTGTTGTACTTTTGCTTTGGACATCGTATGTTATAAGTTACTTCGTTGTTGTAAGTTAAGCTTTCTATCCTTAGTATGTTGTAATTTATTCTTAGCAGCATTTACGATGCTTTGCCGAGTATTTTTAGCTTCCGTTTGCTAAACTCGATACGACGTAGTAGAGGCTTACGTATAATACTTAATTTATTTAATTTTATACGTGCCGAGCGTTTCGTTTCTGGATAAGGACTCGGTATCTGGAAGCGGGGCGTTACACGTCCTTCCCAGGACGTGGGATATGACATTCTCCCCCTTGAGGGATATCATATTCTCCCCAGGATTTGTCTCAGACACATTCTCCCCCCTTTGTGGGATATCATATTCTCCCCATGATTTGTCTCAGACTTGTCCATACAAGAGGAACATGATACACCGTCCCTCCTCCCCTTATAAGCAATGGGCGTCATCGGCAAGGGCGGACGCAGGATCTTAGGTAAGGGAGAGCAATAAATTTTTTAAGGCAAATAAAAAATTTAAGAGGGGCAAACAATATACTTTATACATATATTAGTGTAATTTTTAGGATCGATGAGACAGGTTGTATGTATTTCGCCCACTCATCCCCATGATTTGTGTCGACTTGTCCCTATCGTGGAGTGCAGTAAGGTTAAGTGAGTAATAAAGTATCCAATCAATTACTTAAACCGTCGTCCTCGTTTGTAATAAAATGACTAATCCGAGATTGACAAGATATGTATGTCTTACACTTATAAGGAGGTAATGCGTTTCTCCACATTTAATATGGATATCACAATACCATATTGAGTGGACATAACATACTTATTCACCCCTGATTATATTAGGAAAAAAACAATCTATTATATTTTGATAATCAATCTTGTAGCATGGTGGTAGAGTTGGGATCCTCTTCCGTATCCCCTCTGCTGTGCGTCTCTGTAGTTCTCAAACAGCGTCGTTGCAAAAACGCATAACTGGCGATGTCGATGTGTGTTTTTTTAATCTTTCCGATCGAAACGGTGTCGTTTCGACTCAAAACAGTATCTTTTCGAATCACAACAGCGTTTACTGTGCTCGACCTACGGCAGAGTATCGAGGTCCCATGGTGGTAATGTTTCTTTCTTATTTTTTGTTTCTTTCTGATTTTTCTCTCTCCATATGCAGTGGAAGAAATCAGACCACAAATTTCAAGTATAGAAGACGACATCGATTACCTTTGCAATAGGTAATGACTGTAGCTGATGGATAAAGGTTTCGACCTGGCATGGCATGTATGCATTGTTTCTTTGTCATGGCATTATTATTCGTTGGGAAAATAAAAACAAACACTTCCACTCCATGTAGTGTTTGTATAAACGCGGAGGGTGCGTGTACACGAGGGAAAGTGGGAAATATTAAGAAACTATTATTTGCATTATACTCGTTTTATTCATGCATCAATTTATCCGCATACACTATAATAAATCGATTTTTTCGTAAGTGCATATATTGTGAGAATCAATTTTCACATGATTCGGTTATCTTGTGGTTCATGAGATAAAAAAGTGTATAAATAAAATGAGTGTGATGTAAATAAAATACCATTTACCATATTAATTGAAGTGGATGGATCATTTTTGGGAGGAGATACATGAAATTGCTATTGATATATAGGTTGTGTCGTACCAATTGGTATAATACATTTACGATGTTTATGAAGTTAGATTCAATGATTTATATGTGGCTTATCGTAATCACTTATATAAATGTGCCATTATATCAATCGTTGTGTTATAACACTGTTTGTAGGTAAGACTACAGTTTGTAGCAAGTTTCAACCGGATTTTTCGAGTTTTACATTCACATGGTACAAATATTCTTCTTTAAACTAAAAAAAATACCCCTGTTTTCTAAATTACGTTTTCCAGTTGAAATAAATACATTGACAGGGTTGTTTTTTTTTGTTTTTGTTTTTTATTATTTATATTTTATTATAAAAGAAGGCTTCTTGTAGTTTATGTTTAAACAATTAATTCATGGCAGACTCGTGATATGGATGTATCAAATATTTTAAGGGAGGGAGTGGAAAGATTGATGAGGTGGAAATATCATTTATGGGTGGAGAATTACATATTGAATTGCATACTTTTCTTTCAAATCCATTCCAGTAAGTCTTTATTGGCATAGCTCAATAGTTAAAAACTTTAGACGTTGTAGAGACAACTTGGCCTAACTAAGAACATTGGAGTTTGAAATAATCATGTATAAAACGATCTATTTGAGAAAAAAATATATTTAAAGACTGCATGAGTGTAGTGAGTGAAACATTAATACACATCGTTCGATTTATACCCTCCACTAATCTTAGGTACGGGATGGTGGGGATCGTTTGGAACAAATGCATCTCTCTCAAATAATATCAACTATGGTAGGAGATTTCATATATGAATAAATTCAACACCTCACTCTCAAATAATATATTTTCTTCCGTAAAGGTAGTATTCTTTTCCCCATTACCAAAAACCTTGATCTTCTACAACATATATGTGTTCTAGAGTCTAGATAGGGGCGGCTTTACATGGGTGGGGTGGGTGCACTTGACCCCTTAAAAAAAAATGAAAAATTGGGAATAGTGGCGGTTTTTGGAATATTTTTGAGTAACATGATATTTTAATATTTTTTATAGGAAGAAGGACAAACCTAATAATTTTTTATAATTTGAAGGACAAAACAAAAAAAAAAAAAACAATTAAAAATATGAAAATTAAAAATCGATGCACGCTAGAAGGAGCATGGATGCTCCATTTTTTTTCCCTTCCTCTTTCCTCCTCTATTTTCAAACACTCATATCTTTTGATCTATAGATCCAAACGCGATAAAAATTACACTGAATTTTTTATTTTTGATGCTCTTCGTTTTGAGTATTGATTCGATATAATTACATCGTTTTTTGTGAGGTTTATTGTCGAAATTCACTCGGTGAATATCCACAGTGAATCCAAAAAATCAGTGAATTTCGAGTAATGATGAATTTCGACAGCAGATTTTCTGAAACCACGTCGGAATATGTTGAAAATAAATAGCATGAAAAAATAAAAATATGGTGAAAGAATTTTCAAATTTGGAGTCCTAGATTGAGAGATATATGTGTTTAAAAAAGATGGATATAAGAGAAAGTGTGTTGTTTTGTTTTTTTGGAAAAAAAGGCGCCAGAAATTTAATTAAAATAAAATAAAATAGTTTTGTCTTTTATTCAAAAGTTTCAAAAAGTTGTCATTATCCTTAATTGATGAAATATTGTGTCATTCTTCCTCATTCCCCGAAAAAAAATTCCCTATGCAAGTGTGTATATATTAGTATGAGGAAATAGCTGTTTGACCCCATTAATTTTCTGTGTTGACCCACTATTTTTCTTAATGATGATGGTCTTTGCCCTTAATACGTTGGTCTTTGCCCTTAATACGTTAGTGTTGCTTTCTCGATCCATGACCCTCATCCCGAAATTCTGTTGCTCTCGATCCATGACCCTCATCCCGAAATTCCTGCAGCAACCCCTGGTGCTAGACAATAATATTTATAAGATACAGAATTTTAAAGCCTATTCCTACAGGTGGCAGACATAAGATCTCAGATAAGGAAGAACGATAAAAAGATTAAAGCGCAAATAAAAAGAATTGACGGAGGGCAAACAAAATGCATACTACATATATTATGATATTTTTTCGCCACTGATCGTAGGTAGATCCGTCGCTGGTTCTTACCCTTAATTGTATGTAGGTTTGCCACTGATTCCTACCCTTTTCAATTCTAGAACTTGAAAATGAGAAGAAATACTTGCTAACACTGAATAAGTAGATTATGTGATTTTTTTTGTGTGCTTAAAGTCTCCGGTATCCTGGACCAACTGGCCCGATTAATCCAGGAGTTCACGACCGTTCGTGCTCAAGAGTCTGTGAAGGTTTCGTGCTATATTATTATTAATAAACATTTTCGGGTAAAATTTATATTAATATATAATAAGAGAGTAAAGACTTTATAATATGTTAAACCACAAAGGCGTTAAACATATGTTAATATACTGTATGAATAAAATGCTTTTAGTTTGATAAGCGAGTTGTAATCCGTTGAGTTTGTTAATGGAAAGTCTTTCGTGTCGATTTAAGTAAGTCTCTTGCTTGTTTCTTTTGTTCCACATTTTTACGATATGACAGAGAACTACGTGGGATTTAGAGTTTACTCAAATGTCACATGTCGAACGCCTCTTATCCGGATAAGGACTCGGTTTCCAGGACAGGTGCGTTATAAGTTTAGCATAAATAACTACAAACACTTATTACAACTCGTATGTCGCAAAAGAGTAAACTTCTGAAACCCAAAGAACTTCATGACTTCGTTCTTAGCTTGCTCTTCATACTCATCATCCAACTCGTTTTAACCTGCATTTCTTCTTATTCTAAATAAAGGAGTGAACACCAGCTGGATACTCAGTAAGGAGAAATAAAATCAAAAGATAAATTCATGCACGTCAGATGCCGGGAGACACGACATGAGTCTACTTCATCCAGTTGACAAAACATTTTGAAAGCCATTACTTTAGGCATTTAAGAGAACTACTTTTAAGAGCATAACTTGAAACATAAGAACATTCACGTTAAAAACTAACTTGACATATAAGGCATACCGGATACCACTTGGAATCCAACTTTAAACCATGCATAGATACCATGCCTATTAACTACATTCAGCTCATCTTGCACGTACTTGTCCGTTACCTTAATTACTACCTATATTTAGCTTGCTGATCAAACTTACACAAGCTGTCTACTAACCCATACTTGTCTGTTAACTGAAACATATTCGTGTCTTGTCTGTCTTGTCTCTATCTCTTACTTAACACGTCTATGTTCTTGTCTTCATTGTTCTGTTTCACTCGTGGGACTTAAAACCCATGGGACTTACCATACCTCACTGGCTTATCATGGGACTTAAAACCCATGGAACTTAACATAAGAGCTTGGTGCAACACTGTGACTAACCATAACTCCAATCATGGGACTTAAAATCCACGGGACTTAAAACCGTCGTCTTGAGAACAACATGGCGAGCATGGTTAACCACACCTTCGACACGGGACTTAAAACTCGTAGTACTCCGTATAGTACATTGCAGGTTCACTAACCATAAACATATATGAGCACGTAACGCACATAGATTCCATGTTAAAGTCCATAGCTAACCTACTAGAGAACTCAAAGACCGTACCAACACCGAGCTCCCATCCTATATCCACTATTGGTAACTTAAATGCCTAAAACATAAAAGTAACTAGATAGCAGAATAACATTCTTAAAACATAGTTTGGCAAATACCCGGCGACACATAATCATGTCCGGTTTCGTGCAACTTAACATAAACAATATTAAGACAACTTAAAGGCATAACTTTTAAACTAAAAACATAATATTTTGATAATAAGAACTCCTTACCTTAAAGACGAGCCAAACTACGAGCCGAACAAAAACTACTCTTGCAAATCTTATGTGAATCTATCAACCAATAACAGATCATCTAACAACGATTCATCTTTTTCGAGCCTCCGTCAAATACGAATAAACCATAATGATTAAAGGCACAATCTTTAACCTCAAATTTAAAACTAAAATCCTTAAAAGACAATACATATCATAACTTAAACTTACCCGCTAGGGCTGTAAATGAACGTCAGTATTCGATTCGATTCGCTGTATTCGGCTCGAAAAAAGCTCGATTCGAGTTCGATTCGAACCTTCGAACGTCGAGCCGAACGTTAGGTATTTGATATTCGTCTATCGAGCCGAATCAGATCGAACACGTTCGCTCGAACTATTGTATATTTAAAAAAAAACTATATATATAAGGTTGAACATATTGAACCGTTCAACATGTTCGAACTTTCAACCCGAGCGAACTCTTGCTAAACTAAGGTTCGACCCGATTCGAGCGAGCCGAACAACCTTAGGTTCGAACCTTTCGAGCGAACTCGAACCCCGCAGCGTATTCGGTAGAGGCTTTCGTGCGTTCTGTACCTCTATTACCCATAAACCACTCATAAAACGGATTTAAAAACAGTTTACCCAATTATGACCGGACCTCCTTAATTTTTTTTCCTCTTTCCTTTTTCCTCTTTCGGCTTTCCCTTGTTTTTCCTTTGGCTGTACGCTTCTCTGTTGTCGCAGCAGACTACTACGTCTTCCTTTTCCTTTTTTTTTTTTTGTTGTTGTTTTCCTTTTGTTTACTTATTTAATAAATAATCCACCATACACTACACACTTATTTATAGTTGTGTAATAATTATCCTAAATCATAATTTCAAATATCTTATCTAAAAAAGGGATCCCAATAATTATCTCATTAATTAAAAGAGTCACAATCTCGATCAAACACGTCTTTTTTGGTGGTTTATTAAATTGCTAAAAAAAACTCTCTTATGACATTTCCCTTTTTTTCACAATAGCTATGCATTTGAGGTTTTTTTTTGTTGGTATTTTTCGTTTTGTTTTTGTATAATGTTATTTCGTTATGAAACCTTAAACCTGAAACCATGAACCCTAAACCCCTTCTTCAGAACTAAACCCTAAACCTTGTATACAAGAACATCATTAATGTTTTTTTTTATGTCTATCTTTTTTGATTGACGTGTTAGTGTGGTGGTAAAATAATTAAGATCCTACCGAGAGGACATGCCATGCATTGCATTGAAGTAAAATATAGCATTTAAGCGACTCAGCCCGTAGGACAAGCCCATCAATGAAGGGATGATCCTACGTATAATCAAAGGGCAACTGTCCCATTTAATCCAAAAAGAAATAAAAAATAAAAAATAATTACTATATACATTATGTACTTCATTTGTTCCCTTGTAAAATTTTTATTTAGTGTTATTCTTTCTACCTTACTCAGAATCTTGCGCCCACGGTATGCATCGTTCACCTGCACTTGATAATATTGTCTATTGATGATGATAGATGGTACAATGTGATCTATTGTAAGTAATTCATTTCATCCCAAAGATGTAATCAATGACAAAGATGATTCACAAGAATCTCTCTAAGACGTCACGTTGAGAGCTAATTAATAGCCATACATTTTTCCCCGAATAAGAATCGATTTACAAACACCACCCATAATGAATTCTCGATTCGCGGACAAGGGTGATTTAGTCTTTACATTAGTATTTATTAGACAGAGTTCATTCATAAGTAGGAGGAGGGATAGTCACTCCCAAACAAATTATTAACAAAACATCAAAAACAATTAATTATCACAGAAATTAAATTACACAGCATCCAATATATTCCAATATGGTTACAAGTTTTCAAACTTAATTTGCTTCCATAGGATGCCTGAGAGCTGATCGAAGGGATTTAACAAGCTCTTTCATTGTCAAATTAAATTCTTTTGGCATCTGCAAAAAAAGAAAAATGTAAACCAATAATTATTTCAAGTAAAAATGATTTGCTATGCTCGTTCTGACAGTAGAATTTTTGTTTAAGAAACGAACACGAAAAAAAGAAGAAACTAACCTCAGCAGTAATGGTAATGTCAATAGCCAAGCTTCCAAAGGGTATAAAACTAGTACTTGTAATACTCAGATTAAGATTTTCAACTGCTGTAAGCACATTGATAAGGGCTTTTTTGTCTTTTTCACAGTGGACTCTAAGAAGAACATGTTTGTCACACAATTTGGCTTCAATTTGAGGAAGGGATAGTAGTTCTTGATCATCATCATCATTGTTGCAGCCCATTTCATCTGATGATGATCCTTCTTGATCATCTTCATCCAACGGTCGAGATGATTTCTTAACAAGAACAAAGGATTCAACTCTTTGCTTAACGGATTGTTCCTCTAGTGTTTTGACTCTGTCTTGTAGTTGTTTTAAGTATTTGATTGTTTCTCCAAGGACCGAAGATTTATCCATCTACAAGAACAGTTAATCATAATCGAGGTAAATCGAAGGTTATGTTTCAAACATTATCAAAATATAAAGTTGAAATATAATGAACTTGTTGGATTAACCATTTAAGACTAAGCGAGGACAATAAAACTATGTAGTTATTAGATTCATTATGGTTCAACGTCGTTAGACCAATGTTATGAGGCTCTTCATAACTTGGCGGTTATCAGACGAAATTAAGTATCACGTCATGAGAGACGATGATGGCTAGAATCACCTTCAGATCCCTTTAATAGGATCCTAGCGAAGACGCCAGTTCTTTAGAATGAAAAGACCGTAACATACCCTGTTGAAAAAACTAGAGGAAGCATTACCAATTCTAAGATTGAAACATAATTACCTTTCAAAAAAAAAAAAGATTGAAACATAATTAACTTGCTAGGTATGATTAATCAGTCTAAGTTATGCTAGAACAATGAGTATAAATAGTTATTTATTCGAATACGACTCGAATAAAGTTACTAGGTGTTTAGAGACGTCAATATGTATACTAACAGCGTATGATGTTAAAGCCACAATATTAGAATAACCAAAAGCAATTCGATGTATAACTTGTTTCATAGTTACCAGATTATGTAAATAGATAATTTGATGCATTTAATTTTATTTTTGTATAATTTTATAAACTAGAAAAAAAAACGTGTTTTTTTTTTTTGTAAAGGAAAAAAAACATATATTTAAAATAATAAAATAAAGTATTCTTCAAAATATGTGATGCTACCTTCTTGAGGCCGGGAACTAATCGTGAAAGAGCAAGAAACCGCTGGCTGAGCTGCTCCCTTCTTTTTCTTTCTGCTATTATATGGTCATAAGTCTGTGACGCCGGCCTACTCCGTCCACCGCCGCTTTTCCTCGGTGTCGTCGGACTTCTAACGGCGGCGTCTTGACCATTATTAATATTAGTAGTAGTAGTACCCAACGGACCTCGGCTATTAAAAACCTCCGACGACGCTGCATCATCCTCTGTGTTCAAGCTTCCTAATACCACTTGCTGAGGATTCATTTCCGACACGGTTGGGTTCCCGAATGTCAAAATGATCGGTGAAGAAGAAACCTTCTGATTCTTCGCCTTTTGCTAGCTTTCGAGGATTCATGATTGTTAGTTTTACGCTGTTTGGGCGGCCTTTGAGTGGTTACCGGAGGAGAGTCCGTACTTATTGTTGTTGCAGCTAAGGTGTTTGTGGAAATGCTTGTTTGAATATTTAAAGTGGATGAATTGTTGGTATTATTGGTGTTTGGAGAAATGCAGCTTTGGAAGATTTCTAATTGCTCAGCAGCAAAAGTGCCATCATCAAGGAAGTCCATAATATCACATTCATCATACAAAAACGGCTCCTCCATTGATGATAACTGCAAATCAATCACGAAATCACGAAGAAATACTAGACAGGAAGGCCCACTACAACTCCACGCGTATATACATATATAAGCAAAGATATTTGCTACAAGAAGAATAGCAAAGGGTCTCAAGATATCATAAAGCATAGTAAAACATAGCAAACAACGCAGGACATGGCGTAGCAAAACACCGGTAAGTTTCCGTCATGCTTTGCTATGTTTGATTGTGACATTTCATTATGACAATATCATTTTCGTTATGCAAAAAGATTCGTAATCGTTAGTTAAATCGAAGGTAAGAGTGAAGGGTGTCTACATTTAACACTTTTTTCACATAGTAAGGGTGTCTACAATGAATGAAAGTAGAAATCAAAGAATAAGGCATTTACACAAGGGTTATATCATAAAGATTCTTCTTATATAATCTTACTGTATCAGAAAACCAAGCCAATGTTGAAGTATCCATGTTATGCAACCACTAGCTAGTTTCACTTCAATTTCCTCTCTGAACCATAAAAGCTAAGAAGAGATTTAAAAAGAAAGGTTTAAAGAAAGTGTATATAGAAGTATTTTAATGGAAGCTTGTTGAGTTTTTGTAGGTAGAATAGCTATGGCTTATAACTGTATTTATAGAACAGGGAAAGCTATAAAGATTGATATCTACGCTACAAAAGAAGCCATTTGCGCTCCAATATTTTTGGAAGAATTAGTTTTGATGGAGGGGAGAAAGTGAAGAATGGAGCGGAAACTTTTCTTTTCTTTTTTTTTCTTTTCAATTTATACTCTACGCTTCACTTCTCAATCATGCACCTTAACCAAGTCCACATGTGCACAATATTTGATTCATTATTTTTGTGTACTTTTCCCAAGGAGTGATTTTATGTTGCACCATAAAATTTTTCTTTCCGAGTGATTTTATGGTGCAACGGTTGTAGGAAGGCCAGATCAGTAAGATCTTTAAATGTAATTCATTTTAACTCTCTTTCACATATTACACTTTTGACGTGCGTGAGAGGTTAGAAATGAAATGTAGTAAAATATGCCACTTGGTACAACCTTCATATAACGGTTGCACCATAAAATTTTTCTTTCCCAAGGTGCTATTATTATTATTATCATTTCATTTTTGGAATTTCGATCTGTATGGTTCAAAAGCTTACAATATGATATGAGTTTTTTTTTTTTTTTTTTTTGTTTTTGGAACAGTACATATCATTCGGCATTCATCATAGCAGAGATGATACGTAATACCTCGAGTCTAATTTAAGTGTCGATCAAGTAGAACCTGTTGACTTCACCCCTAACATTCAAGGTAAGGATTCTTGCATCAAAGTTTTTCTAATATTTTATGAGTTTAAGTGCCTTTCTCTACCAATCTATGTTGATATTTCCTGAGTTATGTGTGTAAGAAATTTACAATGTTGAAAAAGATGAATCATGCCTTAAATTGTAAAAATATGCCTTAAATTATAAAAATGAAGTTCATATTCTAAGCGGTAATGGAATCGATTCATTCTACTTCATTCCTTTGATTTCATTACATTCCTGCGAAATAGAGGTGGCATTATTGTTTTTGAGATAATCAATGACCTCTTGCATAATTAGGAAATTATCCGTTGCTTGCTGGCCTGGAATAATTGGACATTCGGTGTGAGAGACCAATTTATCGATCACCATCCGAAGATGATTGACCTAAATCTTTGTAACAAGCTTAATGACAATGTTGGACAAGCCGATCGGGCGAAATTGTGTTTATAGATTCATGGTTAGATACTATGGATCCATTGAATATATATATGCCTGGGTGAATATCTATAAACGATAGGTATACATTTAAATGTCTATTTAATGTTTACACTCAACATCATCATGTGGTTATAAGTTAATTATTCTATTTTTTTACAAATTGAAAAGATATGATTAGATGATATGCGTGTAGACATTATATAGATATTTGAGTGTAAACCCATCATTTTTTTCACTTAAAGTCCTCCGAGACCAACTGACCTGAGACATTATATAGACTTTTGAGTGTGAACCTTTCATTATTTTGTCACTTAAAGCCCCCCGAGACCAACTGACCCAACTTATCCAGACTTCGGCGCGTCCTGGCCCTCCGAGACCAACTGACCCAACTTATTCGTAGTCCGGTCCGAATCGTGCCTGCTGAGTCTGACTATTATTAAAGGGTAAGGTCTTGACACACAACTCTTTCAACGTAACACTTGAAAAAAGAATCGAATTTGTGACCTTCTTAAACGTACTCAAGTCTCTTGCCTCTTGAGTGAAGGTAATGACTTTAAACCTTATCACTTTTGTGAGTAGTGAGAAATTGATGTTGCTAACAATATTTGCTTGCAATAGGCAACATCACAATATATCTACACAAAACCAACCAACCAGCTTCTAGGATTTTAGCCAAGTGGATGTTTCTAAGTAGTGGAACCTTTGTAATTGATGAGAACCACAAAAAAAGTTGTTCTTTTTTTATCATCACAAAATCATCATCTCTAACTATAACCTAAAGATTTACATCACTTTTATTTGAACACACACTACGCAACTAAAAACTAACCAAGAATTTATGTTATCAGCCTTATCTAATAGCTATGAAAGAATTTTTTTATTTTTATTTTTATTTTAATGACAAGCGCGTGAGGAAAATCAATAGACTACAAATATTATAGAAAAAGACCTACAATGGCGCATATATGTGAAAACTATGGAACAATAACAATAATCTTGATTGATGTTAAAGCTACAGAGTCGTAATGTTACTGTCACAACAAAATGTTATAACGAATAATACAACAAAATAAACAAACCGTAGCAGGTTATAAATTAAAGGGGGGGGGGGGGGGGCGCAAGTCAAATTAGGACTAAGATTTATATTTACTAAGTAAATATTTCTTGAATGACGAATGCACCTTTATAAGAAATAAGGGTTGTTATGAATACAGTCCATTAGTCCACGTGAGTACTCAAACCATATCCACCTTAGATCTAGGATTGATCGTCTAGCATCAAGTACCAATAGTTGATCAAGGCATGTTGTCTAACTGAGACAATTGTCAAAATCAAATATATTAAGAAAATGAATTAATGCGTTGATTTCAACAATAAAATTCCTAAAACAATCGTCCGTTATAATTAAAATACGTATTTCCTTTTAATCTCTCATAATAATAATAAATAGAAGTATATATTAAGAAAATTGCAATATATTACAATTATTAACAGTTTTTGAATGTCTGGTCAATACATAGCCTTAACAACACAGAATTATTGGTAGAAGCAGTACAGGAATTCACATGGCTTTATATACATCTTGCCTCACTTTTAAACAGCATACAATTACCCTTTATATTTGAACTGTTGGATGACAATTCATCTTAAAGGTAGGTAGGTAGAAAGGCAACAAATAAAGGATTTTGCATTTTGAATTGGTGATCCATGTCACACGTTGAGGCGGATCCAGAAAATATTCTCAGCGTGTACATCGAAATAAAAATGATGATCCATCGGAAGGGCATCAATGGTATTTTTGTATCTTTTAACAGTAAAACTACATCTGTGGTTGTGTGTCCGCCCTTTATCACACCATCAGACCGTTGATGGTGAAACTTGAATATTTATCATTATTTTATTTAAAATAGTAAATACAATTAGTTACTAAACTCGATATTCTTCATCCGTATATCAACTTAATTACTTTTCTTTCCAATATGACAAACTCTAATGGTGATCATCATCACTCTCACTACGCCTCTATACATCTCTCTCGACTTGGGATTCCGTTACGTCTGGTAATATCTGTGATACTACATATTACGCTTTGGTTGATAGTTAATAAAAATATATCTTTCTGATGCCACATCGTTCTTGTTTAATCTAAACAAGTTAGCCCAAATTTAAAAGGAAAAAAACTCATCATTCTTAACTTTAATTTTTATCAAGATATTTTTTCTTTAATTCTTGTGGAAATTCTTATGATGGTTATTGATAATCAAATTTAATGTTAATAATCTTAATGAATATGATGTTAACACATATATACATATTATCTGATAGGTGTTGATTCAATTTAGATCGATAACGACACTAAAATTTCCCATTCCAATTCAATTTTTTGTAATATTGGGATACCTTATCACTTGAGAAGTCTTAGGGTGTGGGAATTGTATGGCTATCATGTAAGGTCTACACTACACCTACTATCACTCTTTCTTGATGTATACAGGAGAATCAAGTTCACAATTTACGCTCATAATTATTCAAACACAACGAGTGATGCAATATATTTCTACGTCATTGATTAAAATAAACCTATATCATAATTAATAGTGTAAAAATCATTTTATGTGACTCGTTATATATGAATCTTGACATATATTTCTAGTTGTTTATTTTAGGTCTAGTTATATTTTTTTACTTATTCTAAAATACCGTTATAGGCCCAAATTCATACTAAATTTAAGCTAAACAATCTAATCTTATTTTTTTTTATACCCCGTTCATCATTCTAGTATATCCAAAAATAATTGTTATGTCATATTTTTTTTACACAGTAAAAGGTCTTGGATTTATTTTGGCTTAAGGCACTTGATACCACATGGACTGCCCTATATATATATATGGGCCAGGGACAACAACAATTCACTGGGCAGTATTTGACATTATTTGTCCTAGAATAAGCAATTATACAAAAAGGGATCCCCCACGTTCTAATGAACCAGAAGATATACTGCGAAAGTCTGTAAATTTATCAACAAATTATGATGCAGGACAAAACTATCTATTCAACCCATTTTGGTCCCCAAAGAATTAAATTATAATAACAATAATAATAATAATTGATTGATTGAAGCATCGAAAGAGAGATGAAAGGAACGTACGAAAATATATCGACCGTTAACAAATAAATGGAGGGACCATTTTGCATCAATAATAATAATAATAATAATTATTATTATTATTATTATTATTATTATTATTTATTATTTTTTGAACAACAACGTAAAGTTTTATTGCAGCTAACAAGAAGGTAGCATGAACCAACCAACACCCTATTATTATTATTATTATTATTATAATTGAATTGTTAGTGACATTACATTCGATCTATTCGGATATCACATTTCGGAAAAATGATATTTCTCATCTGAATACCGAGTCTAATGAAGTCTATGATGATAATTTTGCTATTGGTGAAGATTTGCTTGATTATCAACGTATGACAAAGAAAATTGAACATGAATTTCGTGTCTATAGATGATATCAATTTCATTGCAGCGGACCATTTGGAAGGTTTGGATATGATTTTTCGGCCATGCACGTTTTCGATCTCTTGATGGTTAATGTTTCAATATTGATATTAATTTTTTAACTAAGACACAACGAGATGATGAATAGGAGGAGGGCACTGAATGATTGTCCTTTGAGTAGAACATGCTCAATAGTTGTATTATGAAGCTACCACATGTGTTTGAAACATTACGGATTGGATTATACTTGTTATACTCTGACATCAAAATCCACTTATCTAAAAGTGTTTTGACTTAATACAGTAATTTCATTAATGATAATAAAATAAGACGGTTTTTATTAGCATCATATTTTTGTTTTTGACACCATACTTATTTTGGCACTCTTTAAATTACTTGGCGTAATAATGCGTCGATCCCAGTGGTGAAATTTAGAATATAATCCAGTATGAAGGCAGGTCAAAACTCAGTTGAAGCGGGGAAAAAATTACTTTTAGCATCACCATAATTTTTTATTTTTTTTAACTTCAAGCACCACCGAAAAAATAAAAAAAAAATTACTTGTTATACCACAAATCTTTTTTTTGATTTGATGTTATACCACAAATCTTAAAAAATACAATTGAGACTTATGATAATTAAAATGAAACATTATAATCCACAATTATTAACCTACATCAATAACCATCCACAAACTTAATTTTTATCCAAATCATCATCAAAATTCATTTCTACATTCCAAAAAAATTCATTTTCATCTTCTTCAACCTTCTTTATCATCAAAATTCATCTTCTTCAACTTTCTTCATCATCAAAATTCATCTCCATCTTCTTCAACCTTCTACTAAAACATTTTTCATCACACCAAATATCATTTTCAAGCTATATGGAAGCGAAATTGATAATCTTGAGCATGTAATAAGATAACACTGAAACATCATGCTCAATGGCTTAACACACCATGAATTATGGACAAACATGAAGTTTTTTAAAGGGTTTTTCATATCGGTTTTTGGATTTTCCGGCCGGCATCCCAACAAAAGTCAGTACGGCTGACGTTTGTCTACAAGATGAACGTCAACATTGGTGACGTTTTGGAACCCAGAACTGATTATGCTTTTGTTTTTAAAATGCCAGAAACTCTAACGTTTGTCTTGCAAAAGGAACATCAAGTAGGGTGACGTTATGGACTCAAGAACTGATTATGCTTATGTTTTTAAAGCGCCACCAACTCTGACGTTGGTCTTGCAACAAAAATGTCAGTCATGGTGACGTTTTTGTCAGCAGAACTGAATATACTTATGTTTTCAAAACGTCAGCATACCTGACGTTGGTATGGCTATAGGAACGTCACATTTGATGATGTATTGGACCCCAGTACTGAAGATACTTGTGTTAGGGTATTTTCATTATCCAAACAAGATTCAAGCAATGATCCAAACATGATACATACAATGGTCATACAAACAATGATAACGACAAATATCCAAACATTGATAAATACAACGGTCCAAACATGATTCAAACAATATCCAAGGGTAATCCAAACGTAATTCAAACATGAAAAATACTATGATTCAAAATGATCCAAACATAAGTAACGAGTTTTAATGACACTGTCCCTAAAGAAATGATCTTCAACATCTAATGAACCACACATTAAACACGATATGATCTTACGTAGGCTTATCAAGGACTTCAATGTTGCATGTATCACCAACTTTGAGCTCTTTGTTCAGTAAAAAATCATTCAACCCCTTAAGCGCGAGCTTGTTGATAGGGTTCGACACAAGCTACAAGTCTAGCTCGCCATGAATCGTGTGGCATTTCGTAACTCCATAGTCTTGTCTCGTAGCATGTCATTTGTTCTAGCACATGGTGTTGGAATATTCTACCAATCACAAACATAAAGTAGTGTTAGAAAGTGCAATGAAGGAAAACATAAAACAAGAAAACAACTATACCAATTGTAAAATAAACATATCTCACCACATAACAATATGAAATTACCCAGTTCGCTAGCATCGTCTCAAAATGGGGATTTAGATTTTGATTACCATTCTCTCCTCCTGCCTTATCATCTTCACTCTCGGAAGTAGAAATAGTCTTCTCATAGGTAGTGCCATCAAACAGTATGGTATCGAAATTGAAACTGCCTTTGTGTTCAAACACAATGAACTCACGCTCTTTCAATTCATGAGCCGCCACGTACTCCTCTCAACCGTCTCCAAAGAAACGAAAAAAGTCCATCGTCAATCACTCCAACGCTTACCTCCCACGTCCCTATGCGGCTATTGAAAACAACCATATTTAAGTTCCGCAACGTGTCGTTCAAACTATGAACGAACGATGAAGGTAGTTTCTATGAAGAAAGAAGCCTATCATGTTAGTTCATCGTACTATAAGCAATAAAAATGTAAGTTAATTAATAATGACGTACCAAACTTGTTTCTAAACCGCCCATAAGAACTTTGAAGAAATGCTCCATTTTCCTTCACTATTGATTGAAAGGAACGAGGAATCAGAATTTGAATCAGAATCAGTCCACATGTCATTCCAAAATAAAACAACATAGATACTCAAGCCAAACATAACCAATCACACAAGACATGACTAGTATTTTAAGTTTTAATCATACATGAAGTTCTTGTCCGATCAACAAGTGTTGTTTTAATACATGAAGTTCTTCTACAATAAGTTCTTTTAACTGTTGAATGTGAGGGGGACATCATGCCTTTTTACGTAGATAATGGCTAGCTTGGATCAGTCCATTAAGAAATGGATATCCTTGGATATATCATGGAAGATATTAACAAATCGATATACCTGGTCATTTCTTAATTGAACAGATTCATGTAAGCCTATCTACAAAAAAAACAAAAAGATCCCAAGGCTTTACAAAAGGGTGACAATCTGCTAAAGCAAAGAGATCCCACGACTTTATATTATCGGGTCCAAACAACACACATAATAAGTAGCACTTCTCATAACATTTTTAAAAGATGGCAAAATACGCCTAAGTATACTTTTCATTAAAACTAACACACTTACATGGCCACAATCAATAGTTGGAATGTGTTTACAATGTGAAGAAATACACTAATTCATAGTTGGGAATCACTAATTCATAAGTGGACAATTACTTACAATGTCAAGAAACACACTAATTCAATATTCATTATGTGCACATTAATTATGCCATTATAATGAATTCAGCACATAACGTCAGTCAAGTTGACGTTACCATAAACACAGTAACGTCAGATTCATTGACGTTCTTAATAAGACAGAAACATCACCCATATTGACGTTGCTTGGAACGTCAGCCCCTTCGACGTTGTGAAAGTAAGAGTAACATCACCCACACTGACGAAGAACTAGGTTACCCTAGTGAGCTTTTATGACCTAAACGTCAGTCCTGCTGGCGTTGTTTATGCTTGACAAAACGCCATTGTAGGCGGCGTTTCAAGCACCCAGTCATCTTCCCCATTCCTCCGATCGGAAAAAGGCCGGTTGATCGAAAAATATCCAAAAATCCTCCGATTTCAACCAACAACGAATACACATTACAATGAAAAAAAAATCCACATACCTTAGACAAGGCATACAAGGATTTATCTCGATCAGTGCTCTCCGATCTTCACTCCGTTCTTCCTCTCCTTCCGGTTGCAACTTTGGAAATGAGTTTGGAAATGTGTTTTGAAATGTGATATGTGTTTTGAAAGATGAGGGAAATAATGTATTATTAAAGGGGAGGATTCAGAGTATTATAATTGTTTGGGGTGTATTTTAATGTTTAAGAAAATGTAGGGACTAAAATGTATGTATTTAATATTTATTATTTTTATTTGGTGTGTGAAATAAGTGTGTAGTGTGGGTAAGTAAAAAAAATAACCCAGAAAAGAGTGTCGATAGAAAAAACGTAGTACCGATAGAAACGTCGAAAATAATATTTTATACATAAAAAAATGAACAACTAGACTTTGACTTATCCAATGGATTTCATATTTTAATTAGAGAACTTGAACCCTACAGACTATCTTTGTTTATAAGAATCTGCCATACTACCTTTGCCAGCATTGCAACATTCGTATTTCGAAGGCATCACACCCCTGACCCTCTAACAACTTTCGATTGGCATATCCCAGCCCACGCCACACAGTGCATCATGTTCTCTTGGTTATTACTTGTGCCGAAATGAACAACCAAACTTCGACTTATCCAATTGATTCTCATATTTTGCTTTGAGAACTTGAACCCTACAGACTATCTTTGTTCATAAGAACCTGCCACGCCACCTTTGCAAGCATTGCAACATTCATATTTTGAAGACATCGCATCCCTGACTCTCCAACAACTTTCGATTGGCATATCCCACCCCACGCCACATAGTGCATCCCGTTCTTTTTGGGTCATTACCCGTCTCGAAAAAAATCCTTGCTATTTTTTCCAATTCCTCCACAACACTAACCGTTAACAATTATGCCAATAGTTTATGTTTCTTTTGATTAAAGCCTCGGTATTTGTAACCAACCCGAATCCAACCCGAAACCAAACAGGACAAGGGATTCAATATTTTATGTTTTTGTTGTACGGAATTGAGCGATGGGTCTTTCTCCATAGTATCCGTTGAAGAAGATGCGGAATCCTTCACTACTCTCTTTTAGAGTGGCCGTCTTCTTCTCCGTTTCCGTCGCCGCCGCGACATCCTCCGTTTTATTCTCCTCTCGAAAGTCAAAACCGTTCAGCTATACCCTTTCTTCTTCCTCCAACTCATCTGCGCCACCAAAGGCCACCGCCAAAGATTTGTTAGCTCTTCTAGGCTCGCCGCAGCAGGCGTCAGCTGTAAATATCCAGGAAGCCAAACGTCTTACCGATTGTTTCAAGTTTCTAGTTCCTTTCTCTAATCATGATTCCTGTCCTTCTAAACCTTCTTCGAATCGAATGTTTCCGCGATCGATCGAGTTGACTAGTGACAGAAGTGAAGTTGGGGTAGGTGGACATCAGTACAATGAGATGATTTGTTGGCCGCCTGTTCCGGTTATGGAGCTGGCTCGCCTTGCTATTGATTCTGGAGGTGATCCTGGTGCTATTCATCGAGCTCTTGATCCTACTGTAATTCAGGTGCAGTGATTACTTCGATTTCTTACATTTGCTTGTAGTTCATCAATTTTTTGAGTTTTTGCTGGAAAGTGAAAACATACTTGGCTGCTTTTTGGGGCTAGAATTTGGTTATCGTACGTAGGCCATTTCGAATTGGTGGATTTTCTTAGTAAATTGAGTTGTCAGTTTTAGTCATTTCTACAAGAGTTCATCTTCATCTGTGCATATGATTGCTATAGTTTGACACAATGATCTTATATCAACCTCATAGAGCTGCTGATTTTAGGAAATTGGATTGGTTTTGAGAGCAATGCTACTGATCGGTTTGATTGATTCCTTGAAGTTTATGTTTTTCTGATGGACTCTGCAGCTGTATAATTGATCTACGAATGCCGTTTCTTTTTAAGCTATAGGTACCTGATGTTGAAGGATCGACGGAAGATAAATGTCAGCTCACTAGAACTCCGTATGGAAGACGCTTCATAAACGAGGTACATTCTGATTTTGATTGGAAAAACAATCAAGCTTTTGCGTATTGCGTAGTAAATTTTTCTGGGGCAATGTGCAGACCTGAAAATATTGACTATTCGAATCAAATGTTGTGTTGGTACCGGACCCATGACGTGCTTTGTGCTTTAAGTTTGCTCATTCCATCTCTGTGTCATTCTTTTCTCTTAAGTGATGCTTGTGTTTTACTCTCATTGTGTAGGAGTTGAATTCATATCTAGAGATTTTATTCAAAATAATCGAAGATCGAGGTCCAAGTGTTGGCCTGAATGTGTCACTTAATCGCTATGACTTATTTCATGGCCACATTTTTCTTGCTAAGGGATCAGGAAGACTTGGCATTTTGTAAGTTAATGATATTGCATATGCATGATTTTGATTATAAAGTCAAGAGTTCATATTATATTTGTAAATAGGTTGAAGAGCTCTTTTGCTATTTTTACATAGTTCATCTTGTGGTTACTGATGGCTAGTTTTTTTTTTTCTTAATATTTTGGTCTTATCTTTTTTTACCGCCTCTCAGTTATATCATCATCTTTCTCATTGGTGGCTAGAAGAAGTTCAATTCATTGACTTGTTGATGCTTATATAGAGTGTTGCCAAATTTTGAAGGTTTCACGCGAAAGAGTATCCAGCTTATGACAAAGAAACGTTTCCATATAACATGGGCTATTGCCAAAGAGGTAAATTGACTTCATAGACCTGCATTCTGCGAGCTCCTTCTTCCCTTTGATTTCTTTTTCCGGAGACCTTTTGCTATGTAAAGTGCCTATTTCCTGAAATAGAACAATTTAACTATTGCTAGTGAAATGTTAGAGAGCCTGAGAGTGGCATTAGTACTTTCAACGTTTTACGAATAGGTTGCTATTTACATTATTACGTATCTGCCGGTCCTTTGCTGATGCACTTCACTTGCTAAAATTATTCCTTATTTCTTCTATCTCCAACATGAATTATGGTTGTAAAACTTGCTTTTCATTTGTTTGTCATAAGAAATATAGAAGTTTATCAAATGTATCGTATCTACATGACTTTAGGCTAGTGTGGAGAAATCAATCCGCAGTGGCAATCGTGACACTGAAGTATTGTTTCCACTATAAGTGTGTAGGCTGTGTGGATTATCTGTATTTCATTGTCAAATCATTTTTGCCGATTTGACAAATTGAAATTCATAAGTAACGTGGGCTTTATTATTTATTTTTTTGGTCCTTGTTGCCAGGTACTAATGATGTTTATGATGATTCGATGAATTTACGGAACATTTTGTGGCTTGCCCCGTTACCCAGAAGTTCAAAAGATGGTTGGTTGGCTCCAGGTATTTCTTCTTTAAGTGCAAGTATGAAGACTGAATTTAAACTTGAAAGAAGCTTCTTGATTTTTAATGTCAGTATATCACTATCTATTCTTTTTAACTACTTCTGCATCTTAGACTCTCCCCAACGGTTTACTTTTACTTCTCTTTAACCAAGTTTGGAGTGTTTTAGAAACACTTGAAGCTGCAATGGGAACACTAAATAACACTCCATCTGGATAATCTGTACATATTACTCTTAAATACCAGTGACTCTTAAGTTGAACCGTATATTTATTGTCTTCTCTCTCTCCTCTCCCACCACTCATCATTCTTTATTTTCCTATCTGATGTCACTTTAATTTTATTGGTTTTTTTTGTGTGTGGTGCTGGTAGGTTTTGTAGTTGAAATAAAGAGTTTTTGGAGTGGTGTATAAAGTTTATTTATTGGAGTGATTGTTAATTTAAAGTGTTAAAAAGTTATAACTGAAACGGATAGCGATGGATAGCGATGTGTTTAAAGTGATGTTTGGAGTTGTTCCATTGTGGATAGTCTTAGATCACCAGTTTTTCATTAAAAAAACCTTGACTGGAGGATAGATGTAACAATAGATCAAATGCACCCCTGTGATCAATGGATTAAAACAACGCAATGTGTGATCAAAGTGATCAAAATTTGGTTTTTAATACCATAATGGCCTATATTGTAAAAGTGAGCTAGGTTGTACGGGTACTGATACGGTATATGCGAGTGGGTTTTTTGTGAAAATACAGGACACCGGTATGGATGAGTTCTTGCATGTAAAATTGCGTGCATGTTTTCTTTGTGCAGGAGTTCTCGTGGTACTGGATGCTCATCCTGATGGTATCATATACCAAGATCTGATACCTGAATACGCGCATTTATTTAGGACTCTTTATGAAGGTTGGATTTCATTTGCCTAAACAATCACACTCTGTTCTTGCCCCATAGCATTTTTATCTGACATATATGCAAAATTACTGTTTTACCCCAGAGGACTTTGGTGAAGTTGTGGCTGATGTTAACTATTTGAATGTGGGAACTGAAGAACCGAAATTCCAAATTTTCATCTGCTGATTCTTGCCGGTAAGAAACAACTACTACAAGCTTGTTCTACGAGCAATCTACCAAAGATTCATAGTTAGAGAGTCTATTGCATCAGATTGTTCGGGAGGTGCAATAGAGATTATTCATACGAACTTTCTCGTAGTCTACACGTACAAGATGTTATTTGAGGAAGATGGTATTTATGAAGAATGCTTAAACTATGCAACTCCCCAGGTACTCGTATTTCTGCAGGCGGAACGTAGCTTATGCAACTGGACACAGGGAACAAAATATGGAGCAAAGATCCCCTCGAGTAAGTAGGTGCTGCGAATTGGTGCAGTGGTAATGATCCGACCATACATTTTCACGGTAAAAGTGATTCAACAATAGATTCTTATTATTCTTAGAGATCAAAACGACGTTGTTTCTCAACCTGTGTGTATTCCTCCCTGTGCAGAATAGAATATGTTACTGTATTTCTTGTATTAGTGCATTGTGCTCAACAATACAGCAATTACATAGGAAAGGAGTAAATACTTGAAATGTTGATGCAATGAGATTGGAATTTGGACATTTTATATACTACCTCTGTTCTCTAATATCTCCTAGAACAAGTACCGACACAATACGCCTTTACACCTTTGATAACCGTGAGTCTATCTCATGATCGATGTATACTACTTCATGATGAATGACGCTAAAACGTGTTATGTCATTAAGCGTAACATAATTGTTCTAGTAGCACTAAGAAGAAAGTTGGCTCATAATAAAGGCATGACTCAATAGTAAAAGATTCCCGGATCTTAGTGCGGGCCATGTGCCCTTACACCGAGACACCGCAACTTAATTCTGTAATGATAATCTTGTCTTTCAGTTGTAGAGTGAAAGTGAGCAATAAAGCTATATTATTTTATACAAAAAAGGTTGTAGAGTGAAAGTGAGCAATAAAACTATATTATTTTATACAAAAAAGGTTTCCCGAATCTTGACAGAAATTGGAAAATCAGGTTGTGTCTTTCACTTTTGACATATAAATCGAGGTTGTGCGCGCTTTTCTGACATTGAAAATCAGGTAAGCGTAAGAAGCCTACGTTTAAGCGTAGATAAATTTGAATATTGCAACCATCTTAATTTATTGAAATAACCTACGTTTAAGCGTAGATTCCTTACGTTTAAACGTAGAGAACCTGCGTTTAAACGTAGGCTATTTCAATAAATTATTATGGTTGCAATATTCAAATTTATCTACGTTTAAACGTAGGGTTCTTTACGTTTAAACGTAGATAACCTTACGTTTAACGGTAAGGTCTTGAAGGGTTTTGAATAACTCTCTCTCTCTCTCTCTCTCTCTCTTCTATCCCTTTCCACTAGTTCTAATCCCTACGTTTCTCATCAATTTCTTTACGTTTGACGGCGATTTTGCACCAAATATTCAGATATGGCACCTCTGCTCTCAAGCATAATGGATCAAAGCAATATAGAAAGTGTAAGTGTTTCCCCTTATGATGCATTTAAAACGTTTTATTGTTATATTGTGTTTCTATATTATGTTGTATATATTTTCCAATTTTTAGTGTTTGTAGTGGTGATTAGCCTGATATTTGTTGGCCTTGTGGTGATTAGTCTGATATTGTTGACTAATAGAGGGGATTAGCCTGATTTTTCTTTATGTGGGTTGAACCTAGTCCAAATTTTGAAGAAGACGATTAAGGGAGAGATTATGGGTTTTTCTACGTCTGGACGTAGGCTTTCTACGTCTGGACGTAGAAAACTGTTCTTAAGTCCCCTTTTGTATTTTTGTATGTAGATTTTTCCAGTTTATAGGGTTTAGGTTAGTCTTGATTGTAATTTGATAAAAACATGCAATATGTGGCTAGGTATGTTTAAATTTGGGACATTTAAGTTGATAATGTATGAGTATGGTGTTACTATGCATTTTTTCTTGTATATGTTGAGATTGATTGAGGCTTGATGGTGAGATTGATGGTTTGATCGTGCATAAGGGTGTTGTTCCTACCCAAAATGGTACTGAAAATGACTCTGTTTTCCAGAGACCATTGTTATTGGAAATATTGATCACACTTACACTTACATTAATCATTTAGGTATTGGTAGCTTTGTTTTTTCTTCTTTGGTATTAGATATACTATATAGTTGATTTACTTCACAATGTTAGTGTATAAAGCTTGTGATTGTCTAGTATATGTGTGTGATTGACTTGAAACAATGCTATTTGTTAACAGTTGATTGGCACTCATGGAATTGAAGTCTACAAAGTAAAGGAAAATTTGACATGGACTTTTAGAGGGGAAAAGAACAAGCTCTCGGATCTTTTCCCAGGAAATTTGGCACGCGCCCACCGTTCAACACCTATTTCTTCTAGTTTTAGATATGCGCCAAGACATTGTGCCTTGATTAGGGCGTACTTTCGGAGAAATTCGGCCTCCGAAAATGCATAGGCTGTTTGATAGAATGTGTCTTCACAAAAACCGTAATCCTTCCATTTTTTTTGTTAGATTGCCCTTTAAATGATGATAGCAAACACCGTGATATGCATTGGGAAATACGACCAACCGCATTTCTAATAGCTTTGTGTCCATCTACTATAAAGCTCAAATTTTCGACATGGATACCTTCAATGGCCACCCTCAATTGTCTCATGAAATACCCCCATGAATCGTTGCATTCTTTTTCAAAGAATACCGAAGGCTCAGAGGAATAGGTGGTCACCGGCATCTACAACAACAACAACAAATAGTTGCCATGAGAAGCGGGTTTTTAGATGAGTGGCGTCCACACACAAAATAGGTCGACAATACTTGAAACCACGACGACTTGCTCCCAAAGACATGAAACAACTACCGAACCTTCCCAGATTATCAAGTCGTGAAAGTCAACATATGTCCCTTCATTGGCCTCGCGCACCATCCACAGTACGAGGGTATCGCGATTGTAACACTCCGTCGGTGAACCTCTAACCGACATTCTCATCATCTCGTGAGCTCGGTATGCTTGGTCATAAGTCACCGTATTAATTGTGAGTTGTTAGCATGTCCTCCATAATATGTCCGGGTTTATACTCATTGCGAGTTCTTCCATTTTTACGACTTAGCGGACTCGCAATAACAATAGGTGTTGCTTGTCGATTGTCATTATCCACATTTCGAGAGGCACAAGTATGCACATCATTCAATGTTGTGATCTCAAATGTATGTGTTGTATTTGTCTTCACCCTTTTTCGCCTTACATGCCATTTGCATGTATTGTTTAGTATATGTGTGATACAAGCAAGCGTGTGTCCGACCTACCCAATCTCATCCGAAAATTATTGGCAACCGCATACGATTTTATTTTCAAATTAAAATCATCTTTCGAATCATATTGCTTCCCAATGAACAATTCGTTCACGTCATTCATATGTAACGCACCGGTAGATAGACACATGATAAATCATCATCTTCAAATGTGGGAATCCTCCCTGAATAATCTTCTCGTACACTAGCCCTAGCATTGGCACATTGATTATTGTTGTCATCCCTCTCCGTTTGATCGGTTAGAATATGAGGTGCAAATGGAGAAGCCAAAAAACTAGTGAGTGATCCACCAAACAAATTATATGGCTGTTGGATAGGTTGAGCACGACTACTTGAAGGTTGGTTAGGAGGATCTTCAAAGCGGATTATGTGATTGGCTATTTATAACATTATAACTTGGAGGACCGAATTCAAACGGAGCAGTGTATTCACTAACCATTTCACCACGAACATGACTACTTGAAGGTTGATTTGAAAGATTATGACTTGGTACGGATTTGGTTCATACTGGCTGTTGGTCCGAAGCTTCACCAAGCCTTTGTGTAGGAACATGGTTTTCAAGCCCACTACATCCATACTGTTGCTCGAATGAATTAAAATTTGGATATGTAGCAAGTTCTTGTACCGGAGAAGGGAAATTACCAAGACTATAATCCGAATTATTGTTATCATCCGGGGCATTGCAATCTTGATTTAAATCAATGCCATCATCCTCAAAATCGGTTCATTGTTTGCCTCCACTGGTGTAGCATTCACGCAAAAAATCACATTTTTACTGTCAGAGGCCGCTTCGATGTAACCATTTAGTGTCTCGTCGTCTAAGATATCATCAGGTGGTATATTCCCCACACTAGCATAAGTAAACAAAGCTTTTACGCCAAGCTTTGAAACAGACCGGTCAATACCAAGCCTCACATGCAATTTATCCAACAACGCATTCAATCTTATGTTCTTTCGGACAAATAATGAGAACATCGATCCATTTACATGATCGTACGTAAATTCTCCGTTGAACGAGACAACAATCATAGAGTTGCGATTATCTGTTTTTTTTTTAAAAACAATTCAAGTCATTATAGACATTCAATATAATAATTCAAAACCCTACCTAAACAAATTTATCACAAATAGAAAACAAAATATACTTACACGAAAACCTTACTAATTAAACCCCAACAAGGAAACAAAGACTATTTTCCCCTTTTAAGATGTTTCAAACAAGGAAACTAAGACTTTTAACACTTAAAACTCTTTCACTCTAAGTTTAAGTATGATCAATATTTCCAATAACAATGGTCTCCGAAACAGAGCCATTTTCTGTACCATTTTTGGGTAGGAACAACACCATTATGCAAGATCAAACCATCAATACGGACAATTCCATTACTATCAACAACAAATTTCCCAACTTCTCAAAACTACAATACCAAATCAACAATACCAAAGTTTACTACAATCGAACAATACCAAAGACTTAAACACACTACTTAGATGTATAAACATTACATAAAGACATAACATAATTACTACTTAAAACACACATTTCGGTTGAATACATATCATTACTTACACTAAACCCTATTAATTAAACCCTAAACAATAACACTAATTAAGAAAAGACTTAAACACATTACTTAAATGTATAAACATTACATAAACAACCTACTAAAATCACACATTTAGTTTAAGTACATTTCATTACTAGCATAAATAACATAATCACATTGAGCACTTGAATTCAGACAAATTAAATAGCAAAAACTTGCCCATTTGAGCACTTGAATGATGAAGAAATGGACTTGAAAGATGAAGAAATGGTTAGATAATGTATATTAACATGCAAGACTATGAAGGAATGAGAAAAATAGCCCGTAATGTGGTGTATATGAATCAACAAGACGCTACAACAACATTAATTGCCATCTACCACTTCCAAACGTAGATAATTGCTTTTAAACGCGTCTAAACCCTACGTTTAAGCGTAGATAAATGCGTTTAACTCTACGTTAAAGCGCAGAAATCTACATTTATTGCAACCATAATAATTTATTGAAATAGCCTACATTTAAACGTAGGGTTCCTTACGTTTAAATGTAGATAACATTACGTTTACGCGATTTTGATATCGAAAAAGACGGCGCGATTTACATGCTCAAAGCCCTGACATTGTCGATTTTCCAATTTACGGAATCTTGGACGCAGCACATGCCCCCACTCTAAGACACATAGATGATTGATCCACCTCTTAATGGTGTAATGACAATCTCGTCTTTCAATAAGTTCGATTCTTTAATGAATCGACTTCTCTTGAAAGCAATAAAAGATGTATATATAGTCTTTATTAGATATAATAGTTGATTATCCTCTTTTATAAAACAATAAAGAAGTCCTTGATATAAACGCGTGACAAAGTCAACAAGACATTGCTAAGTGGTAATCGTTGTGACATTTAACCCGAAAGTTCCGATTTGAGTTATAGTGAAGATTCTGGGTTCGAATCCCAAGAAAGATAAACATGTATCTGTACGTATATAAATATTGCCTTAAAAGAACACGTGGCAAATAAATTCACTTTCCTATTCGGGAAACTAGATGACGTGTCTATCGCTATCCAGTCCCCACTACTTTGCCCTACTACTCCTATATTATTGTCTCCCGACAGCCCCGCTCAACCTTTTCTTTTTCCTTACTCCACTCCTCTATTTTTTCTGTTCTTCATCATCATCTTACTTGTGGATCATCAATCAATCCATACGAATCCTGATTTCTGCAAATTTGAATCCAGCAATTTACTAATCTGAAAGAGGAATTTTTTTTTCTGATCGCAATGGTGGCGAACCGGTGGATAGAGACGGCGACGGGAGATGTGTTTATGGACGGAGCACGGATGCTGCAGCTTAGGTTAAAAAACCATTTAAGAGTCGCCGTTGATAGTCAACGTGCACGGCTGATGGTGTCGGAGGGTTATTTTTCTGATACGTTGCAGCGGTGGCTTAATCGGTTTAGAGAGTTTCGTAGAGATTCTCTGCCTTCTTCTCAGACGTTCTACCGTAAAACAGGTGACTGTGTGTTTTTTATTTGATGTGTACAGCTTATATATCTGCGCTTATCTGATTAGTCGTGCTGGTTTCGGTAATTGTTTATGCTATTCAGCTTTCTTTTTGCTTTTCCCCCATTTATAGTTGTTCACGGCTCTATATGCATTCACTCGCCCTGATCTGAGTGTATGATTAAGTATTTGCGCAAGCTGGATCAATCACCCTAGTTAAAAATAGCATCTTGAGTGATCAATCCCCGTGCTGAGCTCATAATCATGTGTGTTGGCATTGCCTACCTTATATAGATAGTTTCTTGGAGGAAATTTAACTGGATTAGGGAACTTGAATAGCTTATGCCGATGTTCGATTTTCCTTATTTTTGTATGATTCGGAAGGTGAATCCTTCGGTCTGTGATTAGAGCTGGGAAATTAAGTGGGCATGCTCCTTCTTTAGCTCCCAGGCGCCCCTTTGATGGTTTTGGTACTTGTACTTGATAAGAGATAGCATGTATGTATTTCACTTGGAGTGAGGAACTATAACCTCACTCTATATTAGCATTAAAGGCTACTATCATTCGACATGACACTACCGGTTTCAATGTCAAGAATATTACACAACTGATTATATCCGAGAAAATGTATTTTCAGGTCACTGTAGGCTCCCATATTTCATGTCAGGTCGGGTCAGACCTGACATTTTTTTCTAAGTCCCCCGTTGAAATTTCCAACGGGCTCCTTAGAATTCCACGTTCTTCAAAGAGGGCTCCTGCAGCATCATACCTTCCTTGACCTTTGTGGCCTTCTCAAGGATGCAGATTATTTCGCTTTTGTTCATCATCAAGTTAAGTTCAAAACAATTCCATTTCCATCAATCCCTCTTCAAATACCTGCTAAGAGAAATTGAAAAAAATAAATTTATGTCAATATCCAGATATTTGGATGCCCTCTACGCCGAGTCGATCAGTTGGCCAGAAACTCGGTTGTATTTAAGGTTGGATCATTGTCTTCTGCAGATTACAGCAAGTCTGGATCTGGAGCTGCTGCTTCTTCTTCTCATAAAGATGAGCATAATACAGCAACTTCTTGTTCTCATCCTCCTTCTCCTCCCATGGATTTAAAAAGGATGAATATGGCCAAGTGAAAAAAAAAAAGAAAAAAGAAAAAAAAAACAAGATCGTGGAAATTTTCAACGGGGAGGGTACATACAATTTAAAATATATATATATATCTATATATATATATATATATATGTATATACACGTCGTGCGAATTTGCACGTGATCATGCTATTTCACCCATTTTTTGGGATGTTTTACATTCCAACGAGGCTGTTGTGGAACCCGTTAGAATTCTAATGAGCCCGTTGGAATTTCAATGGGGGACTTAAAAAAAATGCCAGGTCTTATCCGACCTGACATGAAATATGGGGGCCTACAGTGACCTGAAAATACATTTTCTCATTATATCCTTGCCAGTTTTGAAGAAGAGTGTCGACAGCACGTAAATCATTACGTTTCTATTTTAATTTTGAGTGAAAACGTGCATGGTTTTTTACTTCGCGTCGAATTAAAATATATTCTCTACCATTTATGTGGCCCCCATCTGTTCCACGTGACTTTCATTTGTTTGGGGTACTCGTTAGGCGGGATACTTAATGCGTTAGCTAAAACACCACAAATTTTGGTTCGTTAACATTAAATATTTATATGTTACCTCAAAAAGCTAATGATACCGAAAAACTTGTCTAGATACTATTTGAAAGAAGTGACACTTAAGGTTGATATTTCAACCCAGTAAATGTAGATTTGACAATGCACGCCTATATTCCTCCTTCCCACGTTTAATCCCTTCAAGCTTGATTACTTTTTCCTTTAGTTCATTTTGCCAATAATGTGGATGATTCCGGCTTAAAGAGCAGCGGGCTTAAGTTAAATCATTGACAGAATGCAGATCCATCTGATGAAACCTCTGACAGAATAAGCAGAATGTGGATATCTCCTCGAAGGATCCAAATCCAATCAACATTCAAACCACACTATTAATTTCCTGGGCTCAATTAAGAAAGTGATTATGCTAAATTCAAATCTTTGTAGACAATTTTCGATGTACAATAGTTTCTGTGAAAGCTTTTCATTTTCATTGAACTGATTCCTTACTCAGATTTGTGTTTAGGAAGCTAATTTGCGAATATGTTTAGAGAAGTCAGAATATATTCCATGTGATAATGCATTAGACTTTTGGCATTGAATTAAGGCTTGAAGTTCAAATGCAGTTAGCGAAGACATTGATTTGGAATCTGATTCGGTGCTGACACGAGTGCTCCAGGCTGTGGCAGTTCCTGTCCTTGGAAATGTGTGCCATGTTTTTATGCATGGCTTCAATCGCATCATGGTATTAATTATTGGGTTGTATTAGTTGTATGGAAAGTATTTTCTTGCACGGGATTTAGGTGCCTTTTGTTACAGGTATATGGTGCAGAAAAGCTAAACGAGGCACTACTACATAGACCAGAGAACAAAGGCCTGATAACTGTGAGTTCATGTATTGTTCTTTTTCAGTCAAGCTAATACTTGGATTGCCTTTCGATTGTGTCAGAATCAGACAGTCTGATATGCTTAAATCATCGGCAGGTTAGCAACCATGTTGCTGCTATGGATGATCCCCTAGTAATTGCTTCCTTACTACCCCCTAGTGTTATGTTAGATGCTCACAACTTAAGGTGGACCCTCTGTGCCACCGACCGCTGCTTTCGTAATCCGATGTCGTCTGCATTTTTCAAATATTTGAAAGTTCTTCCTGTTTCAAGGGGTGATGGAATTTTCCAGAAGGTACTTTATTGCACCCCCCTCCCTCTCTTTCTATTTAATTCTGTATCACTCCATATTTGTGCCTTTCTTTCTTTTGCCCCTCATCAGTAATGTTGTACAGCTTCTGCATGTTTACTTTACTTGACATTTGATCGTCTGTTCTCCTGTTAGCTTGATTTGCTGTTGAAAGAGTTTGTCATGATTAATTAAGGATGATTTTTATCCAATAGCTTCCTTGTTATGATGAGAATAAATGCGCTAGCTGTCTACGATTTGATAAGATGGATTCATAGGAAGAAGAATATTTTCCATAATCTCCTTATTTGGTTTGGTTTGATTTGATTGTCTTTATTGAGATTGATTCCCAGCTTTTGTTGTAAGATTATCCTAGATCATTTCCCTTGGTATAAAAGAGACTAAACCGTATACCGGAAAATCAAGGAAAAGTATTTCATTTTGCTTATTCTTACTCTCCTATATTACAACGTTAGCCCATTCTGCTGCAGTTAATTCGTGGAAAAGAACTAAAGTGTGGGCTGGTTTATTAAGTAGTTCCACAAGCTTCATGGTCCTCAGTGTCAAAGTCATAGATATATAAGGATTTAAATGTGTATATGTATGTAATATGATTACTTTTCAACTTATCGTGTAGCTGCACATATCATTTAGTATCAACTGGATAGTTTGTAATAGCCAAGATGCAATAGTTTCATGCATCAGTTTGTTTATTTTGACCAAGAAGTGCTATGTGCATACCTTTGATTTATTTTTGAACTCAATTTTTATTCTAATGGTGTAATCTGTCTCAAGGATTCTGTGGACTCCATGAAAAGCAAACCATATAAGATCCACGTTTCAGATAAAGCGTGGCTCACTTGATATCTCTTAGGGATTTAAATGTGTATATGATTGCTCTTTAACTTATCATGTACTATGTACTACCTCCGTCCCACAAAAAGTGTCCACATTTGAAAAAAGATTTGTCCCATAAAAAGTGTCAATTTAGAAAACCAATACATCATTTAATGCTCATTTTCAAACATACCCCTAGCCTAACATTTATTTTTGTATGTTAATTTCATATTCCAAAGCAAACATTAATTATAAGATAGGGGTATATATGTCTATTTCTACTAAAACACAACACATTAATTGAGTTTCTTAATCTGCGTGAATAGTAAAATGTGGACACTTTTTATGGGACGGAGGTAGTAGATTCACATACTGTTTAGCATCAGCTGGATAATTTGTAATAGTCATTAGCTTGTTTATTTTGACAAAGTAGTGCCACACGTATACCCTGCATTTATGTCCCTTTTAATGGTAATCTGTCCCAAAGATTTTGTGGACTCCTTGGTAAACAAGCCATGAAAGAACTAGTTTTCAGATGAATTGTGGCTAACTTGATCTCTCTTAACATTTGTGCAGGGAATGGACGTTGCTATTTCAAAATTGAATAAGGGAGGGTGGGTCCACATATTTCCTGAGGGAAGTCGCTCACGAGACGGTGGAAGAAACATTGGTTCTATTAAAAAAGGCGTTGTGAGGTCAGAGAATAATGGAACAATGAATTATTTTGCTCGTGTTTAAGTTTCTTATATTTTCTCTGCTTAGTATCTCTTTGATTACGACCGTCTAAATGATTTGATATGATTCTTGAAATATAATTTAATCTATATCACACAGCCAACCTCTTGGGTGGATTTCCCTATGTGTGTAGTAGGGATGGCAAGTATACTACCTAAAATTCCTTTTCCCGAGAATTCCCCAAGAGGGTTAGGGTTAGTGTTGATGTCTTGGTGGGTGGGTGTGTGTGTGTGTGTGGGGGGGGGGGGGGGTAGTCACGATATTTATTTTGTTCTTTTTGTGCTTGTTGTTGACAGTAGAGGATAATGACACGTGGCTATTTGACTGTGACAGATTGCTTCTAGATGCCGATAATGTACCTATTGTTCTTCCTTTTGTGCACACCGGGATGCAAGAAGTTATGCCTATTGGAGCTAAGGTTCCCAGAATTGGGAAGACGGTGGGTTCTCTAATTTCACTATCAGTTAATTGTTAGTCATCGTAAGAAGGTTGTAGCAAGTGAATGCATCATGCCCATCCATTTGTACTCTCTTTCACACAGTATGGGTGACTGCAGGTGACTGTACTTGTAGGCGATCCTATTCGATTCGATGACATACTAAACGCAGAACAAAAGAAAATCATATCCAGAGTGAAGCTATATGATGCTATATGCACAAGAATCGGGGACAACCTCCGTAAACTAAAAGCACAAGTTGAAAGATTAGCTATTGAACAATCGCTGCAATTACAAAACTACCCCACAAAAGTCACCGAACGATCTGCTAAGATCTTGCAGCAGATTGATTGGGAGTCACTTAGCAAAGAAAGTGAAAACAATTCTTCAGAAATGGTTGAAAAACGGTATGGAGTGAATGGTATGGAAAATCAGAATTTCAGTACAAGCCTTTTTGGAGGAGGCGGGATCGTGTCGAGGATTAAAGGGTACCGGGATTCGGTTAATTTAATGGGATTAGCTGCTGCTAGAGAAATGTTCAGAAACTATGAAGTGAAAGATGATGTTCTTGATAAAGGACTTATTAGCCCTTTGAAAGCATGGAATTATTTCCTTGAAAGAAACTGCAATTACTCACCTGTCACATTTCTGGCAGCTAATTATTCATAGGAATGAGGTAGTCGTCGACGGGGAATGATACAGGCACACAACGAGATTACACAACGTTGTCGTCTCGAGAAGTGATAGTGATGAAATTGTTGGTGGATTTTTCTGTGTATTCTTGTATCATTTTCTGGATAGTAAACTTTAGTTAGTTTCGAGCTGTCCGAAATGGCGATGTTTTGAGTAGAAAAAAAGGAACAGGGCATTGTCCCTTTTTGTGGCATTGGATGTCATTACAATGTTAATAGCTTAAATAGTATTTTTATTTTATTTTATTTTAAATACTTATACAAGTCTTGACTATGTTTAAAGTTCTGGCTTTCCTTGTTCTTGAATTGTTGGTATACAGTAATATTGATGTTTACTCCAAGGATTACAAATGGGTTGAAAGTAAGAGTATTTATTTACATCACAACTAATGTACACTAATTTGAGAATCCACTTTCGATTTTGAATTCGAAAAGTCGATTATTAGCTCTAGTTTCCACTTTTAAAAATTCGATTCCGTGTAATACATGATAAGTGTAGTAAGGTGGTCGTGGTTGTTGGCTCTCAACAATTGATTTTCAAAACGTTATGATATATATATATATGTATATATATATTTTTTTTTTTTGAAGATGGAAATGAATAACATTTTTAGTGTGTTATTTGGTATTCCCTCTGTTTTTTTAACTCTTGCTTTTTAAAATTTGTTTTTTCTAAACTGTAATTTATTTTGCTTTATTTGTCATTTTACAATATCAATGCAGTATTTACCATTTTTTTTTTCCACCTTTAACCTTTATTTTAATAATCCAAATTTTTGGTACAATTTTTCATGCACATTAAGGATAATTTTGTTATTTTACCATTTTTTTCAGACACGTTAATCACTTTATTAATCTGTGTGAGTCTTCTTTATACGACATATATAATAAAACGGAGAGAGTACAAGATAGTGTTTACTTTCGGTTATTATGATTTAGTTTAACAGCAGTTGCAGTTGTATTCTGGTTGATGCTTGTTATTGGACGACGAACTTTTTTTATGAGTTTTCGGCTTGTTTATTCCGCACGAATCTTTAATTCTCCTGATATGACACGAGATTTACGTGAAGTTTAGAGTTTACCCTACACGGTATCCGGATAAAAACTCGGTATTCCGAACACGAGAAATAGAAGTTACAATTTGTATTCATATAACAGGAACAGTGTGTGTTTTATTTTTTTCTAATAATTATCCCCTTGATTTTTTTTTTTTCCTCTACTTTTTTTCACGTGATAATGAGCATCAAACAAACCGATATTCCTTTGTCCGGTTGTGAGCACATCCTACTGTTGTGTACACATCAGTCTGACGATAAACATTGTCTTTTTTCCCCTCAAAAAAAAAAAAAAAAAGAAAGAAATTCAAATAACAATGTAACGTTTAGCTAATATACAAAATTTCATTAATATATAATAGTCGTAATCTTTGGTTGCTTGCTAGTAGAGAACATTTCTTCTACTCATAGAGCTAAGTTTTTACTACTTTTTAAAAAAAAAGAAAAAAAAAAAAAGAGCTTCCATGGCAGAAGCTACTGAAGAACAGAAGAAAGCTCCACAGCAGCACCATGTAACCATAATAGATGAAGATGAAGAAGAAGAAAAGATGAAGAATCTCAACGGGCCCAAAACTAAAAGATTAGCTTCTTTAGATATTTTCAGAGGCCTCACCGTTGCGGTATCTATCTATCATTCTATCTATCTACATATATGTATGTATGTATGTATTCGTGCGGGGGCAGATCCAGAAATTTGTTTCGGTAGCTTAAAGCTACATTTTTTAACCACAAAAACGACTCACGTTGACATATGTGGATCCGCCCTGTATGTATGTATGTATGTATGTTCATAGCAGTTGTAACATGCACCCTGAAACATGTATGTAGTTGATGATTCTGGTGGATGACGCGGGAGGGGAATGGCCGGTAATCGGGCATGCGCCGTGGAATGGTTGCAATCTTGCTGATTTCGCCATGCCTTTTTTTCTGTTTATTGTGGGAATGGCTATTGCTCTTGCTCTCAAGGTGAGATCTCATCTCTGTTTATAATTCCCCATACTTTTCTTCACATTAAACATCAAACTAATTAAGGGGAAAAAGAGAGATATAAAACATTGACTATTAATTTCTCTTTGTTTTATTGTCGATTTTTATTGTTGTGTGTCACATAACTGCTTAAGTTTTTGAAAGATACGATAATTCAAAATTTATTCTTATATAATTAAGTCCGTTTTTTTTTTCTCACGAGTGTTGATGCATTATTTAATTAATTCTCTATGCTTAGAGAATTCCAAACAGATTAATCGCGGTAAAGAAGGTGATTTTCAGAACTATTAAACTTCTCTTCTGGGGCCTACTTTTGCAAGGTCAGTTGTGAAATAAAAATTAAAAAAAAATTGGATTGTTTAATAATCATCATTAAGTGTTTGTTTGAATTTCTACTCTTTTTTTTTTTTTTTGATGAAATAATCATTTACCTTACTTGATTTTGAAAACTCAAAATTTTCTATTTTTTTTTTCAAATTATAGGAGGTTACTCTCATGCTCCTGATAAATTAACATATGGAGTTGATATGAAGATGATTAGATTCTGTGGCATTCTCCAGGTAAGTAATTTAAAATCAACACGTGTGTAATTGCAAAACACGCGTGTTAAAACACTTGTTTTTTTTTCTTTTCTTTCTGTACGGGGAATGCGTGCTGCCAATGAATTTTGCATTGGACATATCTACAGAGAATTGCATTGGCTTATCTGGTAGTCGCGTTGCTAGAAATAGCGGCGAAAAATTCACAAGGGAAGGATATATCTTCTGGATGGTTCTCGATTTTCAAGATGTACTATTGGAACTGGTTTGTACTTAATTAATTAGTGCCCTTTTGAAAATTTACTTACAATTTATCAAAACGCGTCTTTAAACACACCACAGTCAACTTACTTTGACACGTCTACTATACGAATACGACACTACACTAAGAACAGATCCGTCCCCAAGATTCTAGCGGTCATATATCAAAACCGGGGCCCTTTGAAAGTAACAACCCGTTTTTCAAAGATATGATGTATATATGTCTAACTCAGTAGACTGGGAAAAAAAGTTTGGGATCCTATATTTTGATCATTTTCTTAAGGGCACTAAACCATGGCCTTATAGGCCTATGTTCAAGGACGAGTCTGACTAAAAACAGATTTTCAAAAAGTCAATCGTCATTATCAACTTCTTAAAAGTCGATATCTGGCTTTTAAAAAGTCAGGTAGGTCTATTGTCATAAAGTAAGTTGTTAAAAGAGTCTCTTTAATTATGAAATGAATTCAGAGAAATGATTTGATTTCATTGCAGGGTTCTTGCAATATGTATAATCATAATATACATGTCTGTATTATATGGAACTTACGTCCCAGATTGGCAATTTCAAGTACACAATGAAAACAGTAAGGACTTTGGGAAGATATTAACAGTAAGTACGTATAACGTATATAAAGAAAAAACTATATCAACAATTATTAATTTTTTATCAAATATATATATATATGATTTATAATAATTGGGATTGTATATATTTATTATAGGTAAGGTGCAATGTGAGAGGAAAAATAAATCCACCATGTAATGCAGTAGGCTATGTTGACAGACAAGTCCTTGGTATTAACCATTTGTACCTACGCCCTGCTTGGAAAAGATCAAAGGTTTTCATTTTGCGTATCGTTTTTCTGTTCATATATATATATATATATAAGCAAAATTAGGATTTTAGTCTCTAAGCTTTTTTATTTTGGATTTTAGTCTGCTCTGCTCCGGTGAGGAAAATGGTCCTCCAAGTTTGCTTTTTTTTTTTGGATTTTAGTCTATCCGCGGAAATATTGATTGGGCGGCGGAATTTTTAAAAATAGTCCTCTAACTACACCGCCACGTAAGCGTTTTTAAAGATTCAGTGCAATCAATCATTTATTTCCGGATATGACTAAAATCCAAAAAACCAACTTAAGGACCATTTTCTTCACCAATTTGATGAAAGCAGACTAAAATCCAAAATAGGCCAAGTTAGAGGACTAAAATCCTAATTTTGCCTATATATATATCATGTTTTCGAGTGGTCATATATCGTGATTGATTTTGCAGGAATGCACTTATAAATCGCCTCACGAGGGGCCGTTTCGTAATGATGCACCAGCATGGTGTGTAGCACCTTTTGAACCTGAAGGAATTCTAAGGTCTGATCATATATATTTAACAGTGTTTAATTGGAATGGATCAGTCTGTTGTTAATTCTACCCCGGCCTACTCCGGCCGGCGTTGAAGGACTAAAATTGAATAAATAGAAAAAACCGGACTAGATCCTCAACTAGGGCAAGCTAAAGGACTAAAATTGATGTACTTTCATATATATCAATTGCAGCTCGATTTCTGCAATCCTTTCAACCATTATTGGAGTTCATTTTGGCCATATTCTGATTCATATAAAGGTTAGATCTTTAATTTTTTGATCTTAACTTCATGATTAAGTGCATTGTTAAAGGGCACCACATCAAGACTTTAGGTTTGGACTTTCCGATGGCGCACACGCATACACGACCTCCGGAAAGTCGAATCTAAAGCCAATATTCGACTTTTCAGATGCGCACATGCATATATACACAACCTCTGGAAAATCGAATCTAAAGCCAATATTCGACTTTTCAGAGGCTGAATGTTACTATATTAAGCCATTGATAGGTTTAACGATCTCCGATGATTAACCGATAAAGTTCTGAAGTTTTGTGAGTCCATAAATGTCAGGATCATACATCTAGACTTTGGCATTGGACTGTTATGGGTTTTTCTCTTCTGATTTTGGGACTTATTCTCCATTTTACAAATGGTGAGGTTTATTTTGTGTAAATTAAGGTTTTGAATTTTATTATTATTATTATTATTATTATTATTATTATTATTATTATTATTATTATGTGGTTTAAACACTAATTATGTTTTTTTTTTTTTGAGGGGAACTAATTATGTTGTTTAATTGGTTTAATTAAATGCAGTGATTCCATTAAACAAACAGTTGTATTCTTTCAGCTATGTTTGTGTGACAGCTGGAGCTGCATCATTGGTGTTCTCCATATTCTATGTTTTGGTATATTTTCTTTCCTAAACGATAAAGGGCGTTGTTATTGGCACCACTACAGTGTCATTATAGTGGCACCACAAGTCGGGCAACATTCGACTTTTGGAGATCGAAAATGGATATTCGACCTCTGTAAGGTCGAATGTTGAGCTTAAATTCGACTTTCCTTACTAAGCCTTCATCGTTACAAAAGGGCGATGCTACCACATTGAGCCCGTTCTTGGAAGTCGAATGTCACCGTGGTGACGTCCCATAAGTAGATTCGATGTGGTGTCAATAACAGCTGCCATAATAAAGGATTTACTCTTTGCACCACACCTAACTTACTGCGGCATCATATAATTAACAGTAGTATATATCACACATACTCGACTTTCAGAAAGTAGATTTTATGGTCTTGAATCGACTTTTGAAGGTCCATGCATCCTCACAAACAACCTTTGAAAAGTCGATCATTCAGTCAAGAATCAGACTTTTAAACGGTCGAATGCATGTTTGTGGTGTGCAGGTATTGTGAAGTCCATTAATTAGTCAAGAATCGACTTTTAAAAAATCAATTAATTGTGTTTGATGCGACAACAGTGTGCCATAGTGTGAAGTCGATTATTTAGTCAAAAATGGAAAGGATCTGTAAAATAGATATCCAAATCATTCAGATCCACTAAAAATCATCTGCACGTCAGAATCAATCTTTACTCAACTCTGTAAAATACAGGATCTCTAAATTCTACACTACTCCATTTGCTGCATGCACAAAATACAGACTTTAATCAACTTATGCATTGTCGAAATTCTGATGCGATTTCCTCTAAATAGAGATTCCGTAAATTAAATAGTTTAAAAAAAAAAAAACTGTTTCAGCTAGTAAGTTAATAAAGAAACAGTTAATATGAACATGTACAAAGTGTTGTTAATTGTGACAGGTTGATATATGGAAATGGAAGTATGTATTTCTGCCATTGGAATGGATAGGGATGAATGCAATGTTGGTATATGTATTGGCAGCTGCAGATATCTTTGCTGGATTCATTAATGGGTGGTATTATGCTGACCCTCATAACACTCTGGTATCTACCCTTTTCCTTTTACTATCAATTTACCTTTTTCTCACATTAGCTAGCCGCCGTATATTCCGTAGCTGTCAGGGCCCGAGGGCCGTCCCTGTGTTGTGTTTTTTTTACATGCTCTAGGCTAAATAATCAAAACGGGACCTTTCAAAAGAAACGTACGGTTTTTAGAAGATATGTCGGTAATAAACTTACTGGACCAAAAGAAAAAGAAAAAAAACTGGACCCCCTAAAACTTTGATCATTTTCCGAAGGCCCTAAGTCTTGGCTTTGTTGGCCTATATATGCCCAGGGACTGTCTGTCTGATGTTGATATAAAATGCAGGTATATTGGATACAGAAGCATATATTCATAGATGTATGGCATTCAACAAGAGTTGGTATTTTGCTATATGTTCTTTTTGCTGAAATTCTTTTCTGGGCTCTCGTCGCCGGCGTTTTGCACCGTTACGGCATCTACTGGAAGCTTTAATCACCACCCCCACCCCCTCTGGGATTATCTTAGCTGTTCATCGTACAGATATTCAGTTTTTTTTTTTCTCTTCATACTGTCACAATATTGTGTCACCGGAAAATTTTACGGTATAAAATTGTTTGTATCAAAGTGATAGATGCCATGGATCCAACCCATACGTGAATTTCCTTAGAATAGAACCGTTGCAAGAAAGTGGTATGATGACCGCCACGAGTGTAAACGATTCGAGCCGTTGACGAGTAGCTCGGTGCCTAGCTCGTGAAATGCTCACTCATCTCATATATGATTTAACACGAGAAATTTGTCAAGGTTAACGAGCAAAACTCGAGCCCTTCAAAATTTCTCTGGAAATGCTCACACGTTATATTGAGCATTTTTATAGTATATTAAAATTTTATATTGTCTTCAAATTTAATGAGCTAAATTCGAGCGTCCTAAAGCTTAGCATTTTTCGAGCTGCTCAAGCTTAAGCTTGAAAGTGCTCAAGATCTTGTCAATCATGCTCGAGTCGAATTTGAGCATGATTAAAACTTTACTTAACCGATCTGGAGTAGGATTTGAGCATCAATATTATAAGAGGTTGTTCAATTTGATAGACAACAATATACATAATATTTTAGTGATCACCGAACAGTATTCTTAAAATAGAGTATTTGATAGACAACGATATACATAATATACAAAATCAATAAAAAGTTTAACATTTGATATATTACATTCACTATAAATATTATAAAGATATAAATCCATATCCATAATAATATATATGCTTGTATACATGTATAAATATACATAATTTTTTTATACACATGTATATTTGTACATATATACTAATTTATTTATTCGAAACCGACTGGTTCGACTGATCCGGAATTCGTTCCGATTTGTGCCGGAGCTCTTTTTTATTATTTTATTTTATTATTTAGGTAAAACGCTGGACTGGGGAAAAAAATAAGGTAAAAATATATTTACTTTCCTTGAAAAAAAGGAAAATATATTTCCTTTAGGTAAAAGGGAGTCTACCCGTTACAGCCACAGTATATATATAACGTATATATGGGAGGGAGATTTCGGATTTCCTATGTTTTCCATGTTATTTGAAGTAATCTGATCTAATTGATTCTTTGATTATACCTAATTCAAAGTAATCAAAGGCGCTGTATTTTCTAGTGTCTTGGTGAATTATTAAGAACATTATGATGGGACTCGACGGAGGTGATCTATTGAATGATGGCGATGAATTTGGTGGCGGCGGCGGTGGTGGTGGAGGAGGAGGGGAGGAGAAGGTGGCGGCGGTGACAGTTGACTGTTCAATTTGCTTCGATGCTGTCACTGATGATGGTGAAAGATCATGGGTTAAGCTTCAATGCAGTCATCAATTCCATCTGGGTAAGTTATTTCCGAAAAATCTGTTTTTTTTTTCCTCACTAATTTTCATGGCTATGATCTTCATATCTTCGTAATAGAAGACGACTATTGAGTCAAGAATCGAACTTTCACCTTACTGTGGCTGCATGGTTATTATTGTGAATCGGTAAAATTAAACAAATCCTCTGTTGAATTTTCAGTAATTTTGACTTAAGGATTGCTGGCAGTGCAGACAGAGATTAGTCTGTATAGATTAGAGAATTCGCGAATCAAATTCCTTAAGAATTCGATTATACTTTTTGGGTATAAAAAAAACAAGTTTCTTTCGCTGGTAATTCCATTAAATTTTACTATGTGAAAGTTAAAGATACATGATTTAGATGGTTTGGGACTAGGTTGCACGGATAGGGATTCGCGGTTACGTAAATATTAAAAATATAGGACGAAATTGTACATAATAAAACTCCAAGGACCAAATTGTACTGTGGGCTTTGTTAATGTGTTGTTTTCTGTTACACTAGTGGAAGTATTCTGATAACAGTTTGCTATATTCAACATGTCTTTATATGTTCTGTTACTGAATTTCTTTAACAAACTGATCACAGATTGCATAGGATCTGCATTCAATGCTAAAGGAGCAATGGAATGTCCCAATTGTCGAAAGATCGAAAAAGGCCGATGGTTATACGCCAAGGGAAGCCAATTGTGTCCTGATAGTAACAATGGCAACCTCATTCCTATTGATGATCCATACGAGGTAAGATATTCCGAAATGGCAACATATAGTTCACCTTTTTGTATGTATTTTTAGTTTAAAAAAAACATACTCGGGCTTATGAGTTGAAACGAGCTTTGTTTAAGAAAGTTGAGCTCGATCTTGCCTTTTTATGACTCAAGTTGAGTTTCCGGTCCGATGTTATCTAGTCGAGTCAAACTTGATCCCTTGGGAGTACCAGCTCGACTCGATCATAGTTTCCTGTTTTCAATAAATAGATTATGATTTTGTATATAATTTTGCTCAAAATCACCCTAATATTCTTTTTTTTGTTTTGTTTTTTGGACAGTCTTTTTATGATGAATGGGTTATGAATAGCAGCGGATTAGCACAACTTTCTTCTCCGTTTGAGTAAGTCCTTTTTTTCATAAAGTATTTACATCATTTTTTTTAAAAAGAATTTTTAATTACAATTCAATCATATGCTTCTACTTTTGTCTCAAAAGAAAATAGTAGTATTTTCCCGCCCCATTTCGTATAATTTTTCAACAATATTTTCAATGCAGTAAACCTTTTTCATGGAATGTTAATGGGATAGGTACAACATTGGAAGAATTTTAGCAGATTTTTAAGGATTTATGGATTGTCATGTTTATGTTTTTTATTCTTTACTTTAACTTAATATTACGGGTCCGTTTGAACATGGGATGTTTCTCGTTTATTCGTATTTAGTGAAGAAATTTCGTTTTAGACGATAGATTTTGATAAGCATTTTTTCATGTCTTGAATTTGACATATTTCTTTTTGCATCCTCTTTACAGTGAAGGAGAATTTTCATCATCACCAACTTGTAAGTTTCTGTTTTTCAACTACTTTGTATTTCAATATATATATATGCAAATGTAAATGATGATAAATGGGAGTCTTTTTTTTTTTTTCTTTGCTTAGATTCTGGAGCTACTGCACCAACAGCTGCTCACATGTCGGGCCGGCCACATATCGCCGCGTATCATGAGGCGATTCATCCTTCATTATCAACTTCTATTCATCCTGCTTATAGTAACATTGATGATGTGGCTGTTTTTATGGGCCTTGTTGAGGAGCACGAGTTTATTCCGATGCATTTGAGCAGCCGTCACATTCGTGGTCGCGGTGATGAACAGCGATCCGCTGCTGTTTCATTGGTTTCTCAAAGAGATCGAAGAATCCCTACTACTACTACTACTACTACTACTACTACTACTACTTATGATGATCGTAGACAACAAGGGCCGTTTTTCATTGATCTTAGGTATGTATCGTGTCTCCGGTTTCTGAATCTGTCACTGTTTTGTTTTGTGACTCTGATTACTGAATCCATCACTGGTTTAGTGTCACTGGTTTCTGACTCCGTCACTGGTTTTGTGTGTATGTGTCGTTTTTTCCATTTTATCGTGCTCGGATTTCTAAATTTTGTTGCATAATGCAAGGTCTGGGAGGTCAGTTACAACATCAACAACAACAACAACAACAACAACAGCGGTTCAACCTTACCCGGGTAGCATGGCGCGGACCCGCGGTTATGTTCAGGCACTTGAAGCATATCATCAGCAATCAAGCAACCCCGTTTCTACACGAGCTTTATCCGGTATCATCTCCTCATCCGGTTCTTCTGGATCAAGATCCGACGGTCAAAATAACATAAGGATCCCAAACCTGCCACCTATTCCTTCTCCATCGAATCATGCAGAAGCAGAAGCCGTCAATCGCTTACATCCGATCCCATCATCATCATCATCATCAAGAAGGAATTACCATCATCAGCCGCCGGAACGTGGTGGGTATGAACCACCCTGGGTCAGATATCATATTTAAAACATGCGCCCCAAGATAAGGAGTTGGGGGTGTAGGCATTCCCAAAACCGGTGGTAGATTTTAGTGTTTTTTTTTCTTCTTCTTTCTTGATTTTGAAGAAATTTTGAGCTATTTAGTGTCATATTCGGGTCCGTTTAGACATGAATTATTTCGTTTTTATTCTTATTTAGCACATAATTTTTGGTCATATTATTTGGATTATATTGAATATATTTAATTTATTCAGATAAAAATTGTTTTACTCCATTCTCACTTTGTCAGAAGTATTGTCTCATTTGTCTGGCAATAATCTGTATTTCGAGGCAAAAGAAAGCATTCAGAACCCAGAAGTATTGTTTTAAAACATTCATGAGTTTTCTCGAGCATTATTATTTTATTATATTTTATTTTATTTGATATATATATATATATATATATATCTTTTTATATATAAAGAAAGAACAAAGGCTCAGGAGAAGTGCAGCGTCGACGGTGTTTTGGGAATTAATTCGGTTTGGGCTTTTTTTTTTTTTTATATGTTTTGGATCCCAGTGGTTTGGCCCACTTAAGGTCCATGAGCTATTTCTCACCACATGCATTAGGTTTTCTTGCTTGTGGTTTTCGTTTCAATGTAAAGAATACAAAAAAAAAAGAAGAAAGAGAGAAGATCGGGCGGCTGTTTCGTGGTTCCACTTCTCCGCCTGCTTCTGGTGTTTCCCGGCGGACGTATTTGCTTCGAATGACGTCTGGCCGCCGTGGTAATGATGTAGCCGTCTTTCAGCTGCTGGATCTGACAGAAAAAGGAGGTGGCTTTATGGTTTCTCGAGCATCTTGCGTCATCAAGTATGTATATACATCGGCTTCTCCACAGAGTTGTGACAGCGAAGATGGAAAAGCTTTGCCTTTCGAATGACAGATATGACATGCTTAGCCTTTATCTTCTTTTTTGGGGTTTTATTTCTTTTCAGTTTGATTTTTTAATATAGAAAGGTTTGGTCCTATACGTTTGTAAGGGTCATTCATAGGAGTTTAGGACAGAAAGCCTTCTTTTACCCAACGGATTATACACAGAGTTCGTACTTTTGGTTTAGGTCTTTTGCATGCTTAGATCTGCTGAGTAAAAATGCTGCTTCTTTTCATTATCTCGCTCATATATACTCTATTCTCTCCGCATTTAATATTTTCTACACATTAACAACTGCTCTCCTTTCTTCTCTGCTTTCAACTGGGTGAGATGCTTTAATATAGATTTTTGCATTCCTATCATCAACCAGCATTTACTGTGTATTGAATGTTTAAGCTTGATGTTCTTGAATCATAAATTTAGAATTTGTACCAAAAAGGTCTAGCATATGGAAGCGAACACCATGTTACAAAGATTTGCATTCCATATTTGTTCTCTGCACATCTTGTCTTTGCAGCCTTTGAAAAACTATGTTTACATTTATTGCATTTGTATGAAAAAATGGATTTTCAACCATTTACTTGCATGGATTACTTGTAAATCTTTGTCACTTTCTCTTGTTCTTAGATGGTGCCATACTTTCTTCTTTCTTCTACTCCTTTTGCTATTAACACCTCTTTTTGGTGGTTGGCATGTCTTAGATGTCATTCATTTGTTCTACTGACCTTTGCACTTGCAAAAAAAAAACTCTGTTGGATTGTTATTGCATTTGTATGAAAAAAATGGATTTTCAACCATTTATATACATACTTGATAGTATTATTGACTTTGATTTTTTTGGGAGTTTCTCTACTAGGTTCTTAAAAATTCATCATGCTTAGGTTCTTAAAACTTCTCTGTTGGTTGCTTTCTTCTGTGCAATTTTTTCGTCTTGTTTGGGCATTAGTAGTGTATTCATGTCTTCCTCTTTCAGATCTAGGTCTAGGTTTGCTTGCCTTTTTTCCTTTTGTTTAGGGTTATTTGCTTAGATGTCTTAATGGCCTTTTGTGCTGTATCTCTGCCTTGCTTGCCTTTTTTGCATACAAGTTTATTCCTTTGTCTTTGTTTTGATCCTTTTCCTTTTACGCTTCGCCTTTTCCCATATGATTTATCGGTGATCTATGTGGATGACAAGATTATTTCAAAATGTACTCGCTCACTTTAGGCACAGTAACACCTGCTTTTTTTTCCTTGCTCTCAACTGGGTGAGATTCTTTTAATGTCTGTATCTATGTAAGAAATTGGTCGTTCTGGGGTTGTATGATGGTTTATTATGCAGTAAATTTTTATCCCTACAGTTTATTGTTAGTGATAGGTTGAAGAATGTTTTTGGTGTTCGGTGGTCACAACTTTATTGTAGCACAGATTATGTGCCTTTTTTTTTTGTATGAGAGGAATATACATCTAGCTTCACTACCTTTTGATTCTTTTGTGCCGCAAGTATGATCTATCGAGAAATTTATTTAGCTCACAAAAAACTTTTACATTTGTATTCGTGGTGGCAATGAAATTCTGTATTTCAAATTTCAAGGCCTTGTGCTCTGAATGAGTTCTGCCTTGTAGCCTTCTGTCGTGTTAACATTAGAATAAAGGTCTTGTTTCTTGTGACAATGTTCACAGCTTACCTTCTCTGCTGACTACTTTGTTTTAGGCACTTACTTTATGAATTTTTCTTTTAAACTTATGGGTTTTTTCTGATTAAATCTTCATTCTTTCTTCTTATGCAGCTGGTGTTGTTTAGGATCTGGTGTTGTGGCTACGTTTGGGGTCTGGTTTTTGAATCTCAGCAACAGGTCTGACGTTTTATTCACCCAATATTTTGTCTTTCTACCTTTATTTAGCATAAGTCTTTTTTTTCATTCAGCTTCCTGCATGCATTAGGCTCTACAGACATACAATAATTGCTGTTTTCAGGTACTCGTGCATATAAAGTGATGATTTTACTTCTTCTCTGTTTGTATGCTTCGATAAGATTTTCATAGTTAAAGGAAGTTGGTTCTCTTAGCTTTTCCTGAAACATTTTTTTTATGAAGCCAAAAACTTAAAATGTAAGATTATTAAAGTTTCTTTATTTCTTATAGCTAAATTTGTTGTTATGAAGCTTATTTAAAACCTTTACATGTAGGATTATTAAGGCTTCTTTCCTTCTTATAGGTAAAGAGAGGGGTTGTCCTTTACATTAAATTTAGCACAGGGTAGACTTAAAGTAGTGAATCACATAAGATGAGAACTAAAGGTAAGGCAAGGCCTAGGCACAGTTCTCTTTTCCACATTGTATCCTTCCGACCTCTAACTTAGTTTGTGAAGCTAAGGGCCTATGAATTCAAAGAAAAGAAAGTTCATGAATCTTTGGATGCTTCTGCTACACGCAAAACAAAGCCGAGCAAATCTTCCACGTATAAGCAGCATTGTAGTTCTGTAAACACACTGTACCAAAACACTGCAGTGGTGGTGCACTAGATGGGGGTCATTTATACATTTCTTACGGTGTGCCTACCGTCTTCGACTCATCTTGAATACTGAGCTATATTCGTGTCCAGGTTTAGACGTAAACGTAAGCTAAGTAAACTCAATTACGCTAAGATAACAAAGGATTGTTCTTTTCTTCCTTCTAAGAAAAAAAATAAATTCGCTAATGGTATTGAACGTTTGTGTTGCATACCTGAGTCTTATGTTATAGAAGAACCTGTACCCGATTGTAGACACTGTCATGCTATCAAGTTCAGGCATGAGACAGCAAACTTGTGTTGTTCAGATGGGGATGTTACTCTTAATCAGAGTGCTTTACCTCCTGAATTAAAAGCTTTGCTACTAGACTCAGATTCTGCTGATCCTAGGAGTTTTAGAGTTATGATCAGAGCATATAACAATCACCTATCATTCACCTCTCTTGGTTTAAAATACGATAAAACACTTGCAAGAAGAGACAAGGGAATTTACACTTTTAGAGTTCAAGGTCAGGTTTATCATTGGATAAATGACCTATTGCCTGATGAAGGTACACCAAAAAACCTTCAATTCTACTATCATGACACTGATTATGAGATTCAACAACGCTTGTCTAACAGTCCATGTTTAGATCAAGAAATCTTAGAAAAACTTATTCAGATCTTAAAGGTTAATCCATATGCTAAGTTCTTTCGTGAACTAGCATCTATTCCTCACATAGAAACTAAACAGATCATCTTAAGGCATAACCCGCTTGTTGACCATAAAAGATATGGCAACCCTACTGTTTCTCAGGTTGCGTGTTATTGGAAGCTGATGAGGCTACTAATGATGTCACGCACAGAGACATTAGGGTTTACAAGCATAGTGGGGAGTCAAGGAGCATCCAATATCACTATGGCTGCTATGATCCATTGCAATACCCGGCCGATGTTCCCGTTTGGTGATCTGGGCGGCACCAAGGAATAGCGAAAAATGGTTTGAAAAAAAAACGCGTGCCCGGTTCTTGAGGTACAACCACAAATATGATTTCACCTTTCGGCTCGCCCACGGTGATCGGTTGTTGGACTCGAAGAGCTAGGTACTATACAAGGTTTGGATTTTTCTATCTAAGGTTCTTCGACTCATTCATTAACTAACTCTATCTTTTCCTTCGTGCATTTGTGGCTGATTTTCACTCCAATTATGGGTGTGTGTCTATCGCGGAATTCTATTCAGTATAAGTTTTGAGTTAGGGCTAATGATGATAGCCATGTCCTCCAGTTCGGTAGACTGTTTCAGCAATATTCTGTAGATATGTATGTGAAATTAGAAACTCAGAGACTTGACTTCTACCGAGCTAAATCTAAACAAGATGAAATAAGACAGGAATTCTTGCAAGGCATCGTAGATGCAGTTGATGCTGGAGAACACGAACCATCAAATATAGGTCGAGAATTGTTTACGCTGCTAGCCATAGGTGGCCCTAGGCATATCGCGACAGTAAGTATGTCGATGCAATGACTCTTGTTGAGAAATTTGGAAAGCCCGATTTTTTTACGGTTACATGCAACTCTAATTGGCGAGAAAATTAAAAACATCTACATCCCATGAGCTTGCCCAAGACCGACCCATTTGGTATTAGGGTTTTCCATTCCAAGCTTGAAGAAATTAAGCATGAAATCATTAAGAAAGAAATTTTTGGTGAGGTTCTTTGCATACACATCGTAATTGAGTATCAAAAAGAGGCCTTCCACATGCACACTTTCTTCTCATATTAAAAATGCACATAAGTCGCATGCGATCCAGTGAGAATATGATAAAATTGTTTTCGCAGAGCTTCCAGACAAAGACTCGAATTCTTGGTTGTTGTACCAAGCAGTAGTGAAACACATGCTCCATGGACCGTGTGGAGACTTGAATCCAACAAATGTATGCATGCGTAAAGATAAAACTGCAAAAACTCTTACCCTAAAGCCTTTTCTAATGAAACCAAATCATCTTCAAATGCATATCCAACATACCGTGGCGGGGGACGATGGTAAGAAAGTTAGAGTAAGAGGTGCGTGGTTAGATAATAGATGGGTCGTGCCTCATACACCTTACTTAGTTTCTAAATTTGATCATCATATAAATGTTGAGATATGTGCTTCAATAATAGCGGTTAAATATATCTATAAGTATATATGCAAAAGCGTGATAGAATTCTATTCAAGCTGCCTAATACGCCCGAGCAATCAACTGTCATTGATGAAATAGACCGTTTTGTATCAGCTCGTTGGGTATCACCACCTGAAGCACTTTGGCGGATGTTTAGATTTCCAATGAGTGAGATGAAACCTCCTATCATTCGGCTTTCGCTACATCTAGAAAACTACGATTGTTTTTCATTGAGAAATACACAATGTTTATGCGATATGCTCGAGAAATCATGAGCAGATTTAAGACTATGTTGGTGAATTTTTTATATGAACAACACAAATACACAAGCTCAGAAGCTTAGGTGTACATATGCTGATTTCCCTACACACTTTGTTTGGATTCCAAGCAAAAAACAGTGGATCTTGCGCCAAAAGGGAGAATCCATAGGACGTATTGTAACTGCACATCCATCTGAGGGGGAGAGGTTTTACCTTAGAATGCTCTTAGCTAATGTTGAATGTCCTACCTCTTTTCAGTCCCTTAAAGTATTTGACAATAAGAGTGTTGCAACTTTTAGAGAGGCAGCATTACTTAGAGGGCTGCTCCAAGATGACAACAGTCAGGAATTGTGCATGGATGAGGCAGCCAAATTTCATATGCCTTTTCAACTTAGACGGCTTTTTGCTACCATATTAGTTTATTGTTGTCCCAATGATCCAGAAAAACTATTCCTGTCATTCGAAGACAGCATGTCTGAAGATTTTCTTAGAGATTTAACCGTTCCTAAAACTGAGGTTAGGTGCAAAGTCCTTGATGTATTATTTTTATATGATTAAAAATACGTTATATTATTATGTTTTATCAACGAATTCTATATAAAATATATGAAATTATGGTATAAAGTGTTAGTCTTTATAATTTAGAGTATTTAGTAATAATAATAATAAAAGTTGTAATTTTGTACCGATTTTAGTAAATCGGAGTGTAAATGTCGATTTACGTGGGTATTTGTGGTATTTTATTGCGATTTATAAACCAAGACCCGAGAATCGACATATTGAAGTTTAATCATATCTCGGAATGATTTAGAGTGCCACAAGTTTGAATGGTCAATTGAATAGCTTAAGTGGATAAGTGGCCAACCAATCTGGATAAGTAATAATAGAAATATCTTCGACAAATGAATGGCTCATCAAAATGATATTTTCAGAAAAAGTGTTCTTCACGAAAGTTGTAGATTTTTCCGAGAGTGTTCCAATGCAATTTAAATTATGAAGATTGGAGGTCTAGAACTTAAGCGGTGATCAAGTGGCTAATCGACTTGGATTAGAAAAATCCCGTAAAAGCTTCGGAGGAACACGAGGTCATCAAAAAAAAGCGTTATCTGGAGAAGCGTCCTTCATGAAAGTTGTAGAGTTTCTCGAGACCTTAATTTTGGCATTTCGATTGTGATTTTTGGAGATCCAGAACTCGAGATATGAATTTTACAAGTTATATATAATTATATATAAATATAATTATATCAACGCACATGCTGAGTTAATCAAGAAGGTGGGAGTAATCATTAGTCCGGACCGAGCCGGCTTTCTACCGGACCGGTCCGGCCTTTACCAATTTGTCTATATAAAGAGCAGCATCAGAGAACAGCTCGAAGGTACCAAAAATATATATAACACTCTCATATATATATTCTCCTCTCCTCTCTTTTCTTTTTTTATTTTTTAGTAGTAGTTGTAAATAAGGCCTTACGCCGTAATAATGTAGTTTTAGTATCGTTGTAATGCTCGAGAAAATCTCGGAAGTCGGTTTTGCTAAAGAAGTTGTAATGTCCGGAAGATACGATTTACAACCAAGCGCCCGTATTCGGGTAACTTTTCTTAAGTATTTATGTTTGTTTTGTATTTTTCGTTGTTATAATGTTTTTAGGCTAAATATAATCTTGGCCAAAACTATGTAATCGGTTTTATTTCGATCTTTTCGTTAAAGAAATGTTGTTAAGTTAAAATGACTAAAATTGAGTTAATTGAATCTTTTTCTATTTTGATCGTATTCGTATTGACATATTTAATAGATCGAGGAATTCATAATCTAATTATGAATTGACGCCCGTAGTCGAGGATATGAAATAAAAGATAGAAAAACCGGAGGGTAAAATTGGCCGTGTGAACAACGTGATAACGGAATCGATTTCTACCCGGGGTAAATTTGTTTTGGGAGAAATGAATTTTATTATAATTTGTACTCGAGATCGTAATAATGTTAAATCATCAGTTTAATTGAAACTTAAACCGGAAAGTTGAATCGTCCGGCTTTGACAACCGGAGCCTTTAAAATAAAATTGACCGTTTGTGAAGCGGAATGACTCCTTTTATCTAAAGGTAGATTTGTACTTTCGGGACCTGTTGAGATTAATTAGTTTACCGTAATGATTGTGGACCTTGGGTCGATGACAATGGACATATGACAATTTCATACGCTCGTGTGAGAAGGAATTGTTCACCTCAGAGTGCACCGTTTCACTTACTCAATTGGACCTAAAATAAAAGGAGAGATCGAACACATTTCAATTAATCGAAAAGATCGTATAAACCAATTATATAAGTTTTGGCCAGTTCTCTAAAATTATTTGTCTAATATATTGGTACCTATATATTTATATCTATATATATATTTTGCAATTTATGTACATCTATATATATTTATATATCTATATATATTATATTAGAATAACTTTTAAATTACGTATTTATTTTATGTTAACTAGAATAGTAGTGATACGTGTGATGAAAATTGCGATTTAGATCGAGTTAATAATGACTCTTTGGTGTTTAACCACACGTAAAAGAAATTACCAAGTTCCACGAGGATTCGACACCTGACTCATCATACTAGCACTACGATTTGACCCGGTACACTGCCGGTTAGGATCTGTATAGCCTAGAAAAGGTCCGTCAGCACAATTTTGGCGCCGTTGCCGGGGAACGTCGCTAATTTCTTTTTATGTGTCTATGGTTACTACTTGTATTAGCTTAAAAATTCGAGAATAAGTCAACACTTTTCTTATCTCATTTCTATTTTATTTTTCGTTGGTTGTTACCTTTTAGGAAAATTACCAATTTTTACTACTATCAATTTCGTGTTATTTTCTATTTTCGTTAGTTGATGACCAGAAGTGGTAAGGCCCCTCTCGTTCCTTATAAGCCTGACATAAACACTTACGAAAGGCAGTTAAGAGTAGAGAGTAAACGCGGTCATACTAGTCAGGGAAATCCTGACCAAGAATCATCTTCAAACAGAAATACGAGAATGGCTGAAATCAGTGATGAAACACCTGAACAAGGGCTGGAACATGCTCTAGGGCATGGACAAAACCCTGTTAACCCTAATAATAATAATAATAGAAATAATCAAAATCGGAACCAGAATAATCGTAATAATCCACCAAACCCGAGACCTATATGTGATCAAAGTAAAAAAGAAACCAGACTAATAAATCCCATACTTTTACCTAATGAAGGAGCGAATAATTTGAAATTAAGTCTCATCTTTTTGGTTTAATTGACGCAAAGAGCCCAATTCTAGGAGAGGATGATGAAGATCCACATCATCATCTCTATCTTTTGAAGAAGCTGTGCAATACTGACCAAAAGTCAAGGTGCTCATAAGGAATTAAAGAATGACTATGTTTCCTTTTTCTTTAAAAGGGACGAGCCCGAGATTGGTTTATGTCTCTTCCACATCATTCACTTACTAGTTGGGAGGAGATTCAAACTGAATTTACAAACAATATTTCACTCTGGACGAAATTTGGAATTAAAAGTCGAGGTTGCTAACTTTAGACAAGGATCTGAGGAAACTCTTGGGAATGCGTGGGAAAGGTTTAAAAAATTGTTAAGAGCGTGTCCCGATCATGGTTATTCCTTAGATATGCAAATTCAACTCTTCTGTCGTAAATTGAGAAAAGACTCACGTGCGGATGTAGATCATGCATGTGGTGGTTCGATTAATGATGAGTGAAGCTCAAGCAGTTTCTGATGCTATAGAAAAGATTTCCAAAAATAACGAATGTGGAAACCGGTTCTAGCACGAGAAAAGTAGCTTTTGCAGGAGAATGTACGTCTAATACGGAAGTTCTAGCACACTTGGAGAATTTGAGTAGGAAATTTGATGGTTTACAATGAGAATAAGAACCAAAATTTAGAAAATAGTACACCAAATGAATACTCAAGTCATGATAATATGGCGTTAGGAGTGAAGAACCAACAGGATATTCAAGAGAGGAGGTGAGTTTTCTTCAAGAAGATAGGAATTTGAACAATGCATACTCAAACTCGTTTAATGCTATTAGAAGAGATCATCCTACTTATCGATGGTCCAAAACCCTAGTAAGCCAGGACAACCGCCATATCCAAAGTCCATATAGGAATAATAACCAAGTTTATCAAGAAAATACATCTAATCGAATTTACAATCATTACCAAGATCCTATCCTCAACATACCACTCAAAGTATACCAAGTAACTCGAGTTCAACTCAACTGCTGGAAGGAGTTGAAAAATGGGAAAAACTAATGGAAAATATGATGGGTGTAGTATCTACTCAAGCTAAGAATATGGAAACAATGATGACTTTATTGGTACGGTCACTAAAGATATGAGTACAATAAAAACATCTATGAGTGGACATGATACCAGAATGAGAACAATAGAAGCCTCGTTGAGGAATATGGAAGATCATTTGAGTAGGGAAGGTGAACGTAATAACAAGTAGAGACCCCAGGAGGATTACCAAGCAACACTGACTGAAACCCAAGAGAGGTAAATGTTGTGGTTACGAGAAGTAGGAAGCTTAGTGGAAGCAATGGAGTAGAAAACTTTGGGAATAATGAAGTAGAAAATGATTTAGATGGAAAGAATGATGAAACTAAAGATAAAGATGAATTCACTGACGAGGAAGAAGAAATTATAGATAATTTCTTGAAAAGGAATAGAAGTTTGGAACCTGAAAATGAAGGTGAAAATTGGGTAAAAATCCCTAGGATTTTGAAAGACCCTATGGATAAAGATTTAAGGAATTTATTCAAGGAACATGTTAGAATAAATGAGAAACAGGAAGAACCGAAAAAATCTGAAGTAGAGATTGATTCAGGGAACAATTTAAAGAAAAAATTCAAGAACCTGAAACATGGCGACTAAGTAATACTCAAAGGTTTAAGGAAAAAGGAAAAGAGAAATTGACTAAGGAGCCAAAGGTTATAGATTTAGAATCTTTACCCTACCCTCCTAAAGATCAAATCAAAAAGGCAAAAACTGATAAGAAGTATGCTCGTTTCCTTGATACTTTTCGTCATCTTCATGTTAATATCCCCATTATTGAAGCTCGATTAATATACCCGCCTATGGAAAGTTTAGAAAGAGATACTATCAAATAAGAAAAAATTAGAGGAATATGAGAATATATGCCTAAATGAAGAATGTTCGCAATTTTATAAAGATAAGTTACCACCTAAGCTGAAAGATCCCGGAAGTTTTACGATTCCATGTGAAATTGGAGGATTTCTTTTAAGAAAGTCTTATGTGATCTTGGAGCTAGTATAAATCTCATGTCTTATGAGGATTATAAAAAGCTAGGCATAGGAAAGCTTACTAAGGTGAAATGACTGCAAATGGCGGATAGATCGATTAAGTACCCTAAAGGAATGATTAAGGATGTCTTGGTTAAAGTAGACAAATTCTATTTTCCAAGAGATTTTGTAGTTATGGAAATGGAAGAAGGTTATTGGCGCCTCTTATTCTAGGTCGTCCATTTCTAGCTACGGGAAGAACTTTAATCGATGTTCGAGGAAAGGAGAATTAATTTTGAGAGTCAATGAAGATGAAGTTGCTTTCAATATTTTTAAAGCTATGAACCATCCATATACATCACCGTAATCATGTTCTTTTATAGAAGATATTCATTCTCGTCTATGATAATCGAGTTACCAACTTTTGAAGACAAAGTTAGAAGAATGCTTAACTCTGTCTATCTATAAAGAGGATGAGGAAGACATTGAAATGAAAGAGATAATCCTTTCTCTAGATAAAGGAAGCTTTACTTTTAAGCCACCATGGCATAAGTATTTGGAGTTAGAACTAGAAGGACCGGTTCTTAAATCATCAATAGAAGATCCGCCAAAGAATCTGGAATTGAAACCGTTACCTTTAAATCGAAATATGCTTTTCTAGAAAGCGATAATCTATTACCGATTATTATTTCATCTACTTTAAGCGAGCAAACAAGAAGATCAATTAATAAGAATGTTAAGAAAGCATAAGAAAGCTTTTGGATGGACGATTGCCGATATTCGAGGTATTAGCCACGAGATTTGTGTTCATAAGATAATTCGAAAGAGGATGCTAAACCTTGTATTCAACCGCAACGCCGCCTCAACCCGAATTCTGATTAATCGTTAAGAAAGAGGTCATTAAGCTATTAGAAATGGGATAATCTTTCCTATATCGAGATAGTGAATGGGTGAGTCCAACTCAAGTTATACCAAAGAAAGGAGGTTTCACGGTGAAAGAGAATGATAAGAATGAATGGATTCCAACAAGGAAATTACAGGATATCGAATGTGCATTGATTTTAGAAAACTAAATGATCATACTAAGAAAGATCATCATCCACTTCCATTCATAGTTCAAATGTTGGAACGTTTAAGTGGTCATAAGTATTCTTGTTTCTTAGATGGTTATTCAAGGTTATTTGAGATCTTCATTGCAAAGCAGGAGATAGGGAAAAGACTACTTTCACATGTCCTTATGGAACTTTTGCGTATAAAAGAATGCCGTTTGGTTTATGTAATGCTCCCGCTACGTTTCAAAGATGTATGATGTCTATATTTTTACGATATGGTTGAGAAATTCTTAGAAATTTTTATGGGACGACTTTAGTGTTTATGGAGATTCTTTTGGTAAATGTTTGTCGCACTTAGAAAGAGTTTTACAACGTTGTGAGGATACCAATTTAGTTCTAAAGCGGGAAAAATGTCATTTAATGGTATCGAAGGAATTGTTTTAGGTCATAGAATCTCGAAATAGGAATTGAAGTTGATAAAGCTAAAGTCGAGGTGATTGAAAAATTACCGCCACCAGTTAATCTAAGGACTCTAAGAGGATTTCTTGGACATGCAGGATTTTATAGGAGATTTATTGCAGATTTTTCAAAGATAGCAAAGCCTCTAAGTCATTTACTTGAAAAAGAAGTACCTTTTAACTTTGATAGTAAATGTATGGAAGCATTTAAGACCCTGAAAGCGAAGTTGATTACTGCACCAGTATTGGTAGCACCAGACTGGAATTTACCTTTTGAAATTATGTGTGATGCTAGTGATTTAGCTGTAGGAGCTGTTTTAGGTCAAAGGTATAATAGAATTCTCAAAGCTATTTACTATGCATCCCACACATTAAACGCAGCTCAGCTTAATTATGCAACTACAGAAAAGGAACTGTTGGCTGTGATTTTTGCCTTAGATAAGTTTAGATCGTATATTGTTGGTTCTAAGGTAATAGTCTACACAGACCATTCAGCTCTGAAGTATTTACTGAGTAAGAAGGATGCGAAACCACGTCTTCTTAGATGGATTCTCCTACTTCAAGAATTTGATATTGAAATTAAAGATAAAAAAGGAAGTGAAAATGTAGTAGCAGATCATCTAAGTAGAATGGAGATTGAGGAAGAGATAGGGAATGAAATTAAAGATTCATTTCCTGATGAACAACTATTTAGAATAGATACTCCTTCAACCATGCAATTATTAAAAAATAGAATTCCCTCTAAGGAAATCTCACCTTGGTTTGGAGATATCATTAATTACTTAACCTGTGATTATATTCCGTCTCATTGGACTTGGCAACAGAAAAAGAAATTCTTTTACGACTTAAAATTTTATTCTTGGGAGGAACTGGACCTTTTCCGTAAATGTTCGGATGGGATAATCGAGAAAATGTGTGCACGAGATAATGAAATTTTAAGTATTTTATCGTTTTGTCATGATCGTGAGGCGGGAGGACATCATGGAGGATGGAAAAGCGCTTTTAAAGTTTTACAATGTGGTTTTTATTGGCCTACACTATATAAAGATGCTTATAAATATGTTAAATCTTGTGAATCTTGTCAAAATGGGGAAATGTATCTAAAAACATGAAATGCCTATGCAACCTATTTTAGAATGTGAGTTATTTGATGTTTGGGGTATAGATTTCATGGGACCTTTTCCTATATCGTTTGGAAAAAGATTTATTCTTGTAATGGTAGATTATGTTTCAAAATGGGTAGAAGCTGAAGCTCTTCCCACTAATGATACCAAGGTTGTCATACGATTCCTTAAAAAGAACATATTCACTAGATATGGCATTCGAGGGCGATCATTAGCGATAGAGGTTCACACTTTTGTAATAGACCATTTACTAAGTTAGTTGAGAAATATGGTGTAACACATAAACTAGAACGCCTATCATCCGCAAACCGGTGGTCGAGGTAGAGGTGTCAAATAGAGAGATCAAAAAAGAATCGTGGAAAAAGCAGCTTGATTCAAATCGCAAAAAAGCGGGCAATTAAATTAGATGATGCGTTATGGGCGCATGAGCGACTTTTAAAACACCAATTGGTTGTTTCTCCTATAAGCTAGTCTTTGGTAAGTCATGTCATCTCCCGGTTGAGTTAGAACACCGAGCCTTACGGGCTATTAGATTTCTAAATTTCGATCCTAAAGGTCCGCCGGTGATCATAGATTGCTTCAATTGATGTAACTAGAAGAATTTCGTCTCGATTCTTATGAAAACGCTTCGAATCTACAAGGAACGCACGAAGTCTTTCCATGATAAGAGAATCTTTAGCGTGAGTTCCATGTAGGTGATCGAGTGCTTTTGTACAATTCACGTTTAAAGTTGTTTCGTGTAAGCTTAAATCAAGATGGGACAGTCCATTTAAAGTAACACGGGTTTACAAACTGAGTTGTTGGACTAATCGATGGAAATACAACTTTTATAGCCAATGGACACAGAGTAAAGTTATTTGTGGAGGAGAAGGAATCACATTGAAAGAAGAAATAATGCTCTTGATTGATCCCCGACAAACCGAAAAGCAGAGGAAAAATGAAAAGCGAAAAGCGAGAAACGGAATCACCAAATACCAGGTGCTATCTATATCTTTACTCTACTTTTACGTAATTTTAATTATGTTTAAACTCTTTTCGTCTTTTACCGGATAGGCGTAAAAGAACCTGGATGTCTTTTTTAGATAGAATAGGAGTTTTATTTTACTTTTGAAATTAGGCCTTGATAAAGATGTCGCGTTTTCTATAGAAGCTTTAGTTTTTGAACAAAACAAGAAATTGTTGAGAGAGATCGATTAAGAGAAGTATGTAATGGAACATCAAGAAGTGCGATAAAAGAAGGGCAAAGTTTCTAATGAGATGCAGAATCTGTGGAAAAAGTGAACATGTTGGACGCTGTGGGAAAAACACAACCAAATCCTGGATGAGTGTTTGAATATTGTTAGGAAAGGAACGATTAGGTGGTTATCCGAAAATCCCGATGGAATTCGAGAGATAATTCAAATGCCTCGCTTTTAGGAGTTAGGTTGATTGAGCGTTATATCGTAACTTTGGAAGATTTAGAAATCGAAGAATCAGAACCCTTAAGTTTGAGTCCTTTATTTTATTTTATAAAATTTTCGCATAACTTCTGAGAATTTTATAATTGGATCTTTATGAAAATTTGAGGAGTTTTATAAAATTTTTATAAAAGTTGTTTTTTTTTTTTAGTTTTAATTTAAACGTTGATATAAATTTATTAAATTTTTATAAGCTTTTTATTAAAGTGTTATAAAGATTTTATTAAATTTTTATAAATTGTTATAAAATTATAAAAGTTCCTTCAAATTTTATTTTAAGAAAATTTTATAAACTTATTTTTAAGACTTTAATTAAGTTTTATTAGAATTTGTATAAGTTTTATTCAAAATCATAAAAAAATCGAAAAATAGAAAAATTTGTTCACGGACCGATCCGGCCTTAATACCGGACCGGTCCGGGTTCGAAAATCATAAAAAAGACGGGGACCTCTTTTTCTTCTTCTTCTTCCCTAATTCTTCCAACAGCCGCACCCCACACACCAAACCCCACCACTCGAATTTTTTCAATTCTTCCACAAAATTCACCTCTCACACTACCACTACTTGATTTCTTCCTCTTTTCATCTCTTCTCTTCTACACAAAATTGAAAAAAATCAAAAGGGTCAAAAACAAGCTCCATTCATTCCGGCGACTTTAGCACTTTTCCGGCCTACTTTTCAACGTTTTCTACACTATAAGGTATAATCTAGTTTATTTAGTTGTCAATTTCGTATTTTTCATAATTTTTTAGATTAATTTCAACTGTTTTGATTTTTGAGTGTGTTGTGACATTATTATTTTTTTTGCTGTTTTTGTTGTTGTTTTTGTTGTTGATTGGCATTACCAACATCGTAGAATGGCTGAGTCGAGTACTAGAGTCTCTAAAAAGAGAAAATCAAAAATTCCAATTTCAACTCCTGTCGTAGGCACAGTAATTTTATCACCGAGGAGGAAGTCAGTAAGTTTTGAAACAACCGCATCACCTGAGGCTAAGAAAGCATATAAGAAAATTTATAGTAAGTGTGATGTTCTGGTTGAAAAAGGATTAGACTTGGATGACTTAGGTGATGAAGTCAAGAATATCTTTAGAAGGCGTCGTGGTTAGATTTAGCACCGTGGAGGGAAGGGAGATTAACACGACTATAGTAGCTGAGTTTTATTCGGTTTTATCTACTTTGTCGAAAAACGACACTCGATCGGAAGCTGCACTTTACGAGCCGTAAATATTCCTTTTAACCCCGCCGTCATTAATGCAATTTTAGGAGTTGAGGTTTTTCCCGATGAGGAGGATTACAGGGGTAGTTTATAATTTAGATGATCCTGCTAGTTTTGAGCAGATCGCCTCGAGAGCCCAGATGCTTTTGACCCGACCGCGGTGTGGGTTGAAAATCGGTTTAATTACGGGAACTGCTTTTAGAGGTTTAAGGGCAATTAAAAGATTTATTAGCCATAATCTCTATCCTTCTAGTAAACATCTTGCTTTTGGAAAGGAAGATGTATGTATCGCTTGGGCTATGGTAAATGATGTTAGAGTGGATGTTGGAAAAGTCATGTTTAAAAGAATTTTTGAGAGTATTGTCATCGCTGCACTGTGGAGTCATCTTTACTTCCCTTGTTTTATCTCTCGATTTATGTCGTAGGTTGGGAGTACCATTCCGCCTAATGACAAGTTATCTCTGGGTGATGGGAATCGATTGGACCTAGTTTGACTAGTCTTCCGGATGGTAGTATTAGCTCTTTGCTTGAAGACGTCAAACTCAATACCACCGCTTTTTACATCTTCTTCTTTTCCATCTTTTTCTAGTCGGCCTCAACAAACTCCTTTCTCCAACACTATCACTTATGACATGTTTCAATCTTTAGTGCGGATGTTGCGCGTGGTCAAGCCAATGTGGCTTTATTCACGAGAGTACTAGGCAGTGGTGTGATGATATTCGTAGAGGTTTAAGAAGGAACGAGCAGTTGCTTCGTAATCCTACTTTTGATGATCCTGCCTATCCACCTTGTCAGTCTGATCCGTATACCTTACCACAGTGGGAAACACCTATTCCACCACAGTCGAGCTTTCATCCATCGTCATATCCTTTTGGAAGCCAATCTAGTGGGACATGTGTATTTTCGACAGGTGTTTAGAGACCAGCGATGTCGAGTTGGGGAGGATTCACTGAGTTTGCACATGTCACGTCTGGCATGAGTTCGATGGGTCTTGATAGTTCGATCCAGACCACGACTTCACTTCATCCATCGCCTTCTCGATCGTTCCGAGTTCGAGTTTTCAAGTTGATCCGGAGGAAGATTATGATGAAGATTGAATTTTAATGATTGATTAAACATGTTTACTACACATTTCATTGCATTCGACTTTTGTCATTTAACTATTGGTTTGTTTTCAATTTTCGTTTAGTTTGATTTTATCAGTCGTTTATAACAATTTGGTTTGTATTTTAAATCGGTTTAGTTTTTATAAACTATAAAAATCACAAAAATAATTTTGTATCATTATTGAGTCGTTTTAAAAATTAAAAAAAAATTAAAAAAAAAAATATAATGTGTCGTTTTATCCGTCCATATCCAGTTGGATGAATTAATTCAAAATTTCTGTAAGGCATGTGAAAGCCTTGTTCCACCTGTGAAGTAAAAAACCAAAATACAATTTGACTTTTACCTCATGCAGCAGATTAATTGATTTTTCACCCGGACCGAGCCGCGGTTTACGGACCGGGCCGTGAAGGAAAAGAGGTTGAGTCATTTTTGAGTCATCTAATGCAAACCACGTCGTATATTTTTACTATCTATTTAAAGAAGCTCAAGGAGAGTAAACAATTGCTCATTCACCGTCTTTCTACCTTGAGCTTTACTCTTTTATTTTTTTAGCAAGTTTTAAAAATGTCGAACCACTCCTCACCGTCTGTAAATTCTTACGAGCCTAATACACCGGATCATCCGGAATCGCAAGCTTCTAATGAGAGTATAAATTTACACCCTCGTTTTGCTAATTCTCCAATCCTATTGGAGAAAGGTTTGAATTTTGATAAGATTGATCAGTGGGGTAAAACTCTCATTAGGAGTTTCGGTTGGAAAAAATTTGTCAGTACACCGAGAGGTAGGATAAATGTCTCAATAGTGCGAGAATTTTATTCTGCACTTATGACGACATCTATGATCGATATCACTCAGATTGTTCTAGTAAGAGGAGTGGCTGTTCCCTTCTCTTCATCTGTTATCAACCAAATCTTTGAAATTCCACCAGTTACGATGCCACATTTTGAAATGCAATGGGGACTACAAAATCCCTCTAATCATTTGAATAAAGTACACGAGTCGTTCCAATGTCTGTTCCCGCTTTTTGATACAAATCACGACATGTCAACACGAGCTTTACTTCCACATCTAAAGGCGTGGAAGCATTTTATAAATTCTCGAGTTTATCCCACCTGGGATTTTGGAAGTTTGGCTGAGAATGAAATGCTTCTACTTTTTGCTTTGGCATTCGGTGTATTTGTTGATTGGGGTATATTGATTCAACGGACAGTGTTGGAGTTTGCGATCACGAGAGGTAGTAGGGGGAAACCTATGCCTAATTCTTGGTTGATATCACGTTTGTGTATTCTTGTGAATGGAGTGGAAGAGTTGGAGACGGATGAGATTTTTCCGTCTAGAGATAATCGAGTGGGAATGTTACCGGTTGATACACCGGGATGTTCATCCACAATCTAGAGAGTTGTTGGTAGTTGTTTTAATGAGTGTTCGTTAGTTAAATTTTAAGTTTTATTGTTTTTAAGTAAGTTTATGTTTTTAGTTTGTAATAATGTATCTTGTTTAATATTTATGTCTTAGTTTTTTAAGTTTGTTTTAATACGCTAAAATAAAATCAGAAAAATAACGTTAATAGATAATTTTAATTTTATTTTCGAACCTACTTCTTTACTACTTATTGAACATCGGGACGATGCCACTTCGTAAGTGGGGAGTAGAGTTAGGTTAGAAAATTCATTAAAATTTTTCGAAAAATAGTCAAAAATAATAATTATATTATATGTCTAATTTAGATTTTAATAAGATTTTAAGTTTATATAATTGAGTATTTAATATTAGATATTGTTTTATAAAATTATATAAGTATGTTGATATTTATAAGTAAAATTTTTAGAATCATTTTCAATACGAATTATGAATTTGGAATTGGATTAAGTTTATTGATTTTTGGCACCACAAAAATATAACTATAGCCAAATAACCTACCTCACTTGATTGATTAGAGTGATCAAGACCTCACTAAATTGTCAATTGTGATTAAATAACCGAGCTTTAGCTATTTTGGTCTACATTTCCTTGAAATACCGCATAAGTTTTATGCGTCTTATAAAAGAGATGGTGACATAAAAGCTAAATTTTGGTATATGCTGAGATTGGAAAAATTAGATAAGTAGTAGTATATTCGATCTTACCTCATGACACTTGCAACATAGCCGATTTTGGTAATAAGTTCGGATATATTAATATTCTATAAAAAAATTAAGAACGAAGCACCATATTTACAATGTAATTAATCAAATATCGTATCTTCCTTATCCGTGATTAACAACTTAAAAATAAAAAGAACAAATCGGTTGTAGCTACCAATGATTGGAGTGAGTAGGGTATTATCAATGAAATGTCCTATATCACTATGAGGTAATTAAGCTCCCGATTGCTCGATAATAGTAGTCCAAGCTTAGGTATTATCACGAAATGTCCTATTCTTTGGGAATGAAGGCACAAGATAAAATGAAAGAGGAAAAGTTGAATCATAAGATCTCGTGAATTATTACAAGTTTAAGGAAACCGGACTTGTAATTTTCGATCGAAAGAGTAGTACTCGATCAATCTTGATGAAGCAATGCCTGTAAGTTTGATTTTCTACACACACTCACGCTTTTAGTTCTTAATCTTTAAAAAAAAAAAAAAAAAAAAAAAAAAGAGAAAAGAAAATGAAAAAGATGCTAAGAATATGTTTTTTCAAAAATATGAAGATGTAGAATACGATTGACTTGCACTCTTTCTCTTTTGATTTCCTTTTCCGATTAACCAACATCTTGAACCTAAACTCTATAAGCAATTTTTGTCAACTACTTTTATGAAATTTCCGATTCCAGAATTTCATAATAGTTGCGATTAAAAATAATTCTGATATTTTATTTATACTTCTTAAGTATTACATATATAATTTTATCTAAATAATATTTAATGTTTAAGTTATTTCAGTTATATACTCTTCTGCCTTCTTAAGATTTTAAATTAAGATAGATAATATATTTATAATATTGACAAAGTATATTATAATCAAAAAATTATACTATCTTTTATTATCGCTTTATTTTTGCTCGAGGACGATCAAAAATTTAAGTGGGGAGTAATTTGATGTATTATTTTTATATGATTAAAAATACGTTATATTATTATGTTTTATCAACTAATTCTATATAAAATATATGAAATTATGGTATAAAGTGTTAGTCTTTATAATTTAGAGTATTTAGTAATAATAATAATAATAAAAGTTGTAATTTTGTACCGATTTTAGTAAATCGGAGTGTCGCATGTCGATTTACGTGGGTATTTGTGGTATTTTATTGCAGATTTATAAACCAAGACCCCGAGAATCGACATATTGAAGTTTAATCATATCTCTCCGGAATGATTTAGAGAGTGCCACAAGTTTGAAATGGTCAATTGAATATAGCTTAAGTGGATAAGTGGCCAACCAAATCTGGATAAGTAATAATAGAGAAATATCTTCGACAAATGAATGGCTCATCAAAATGATATTTTCGTAAAAAGTGTTCTTCACGAAAGTTGTAGATTTTTCCGAGAGTGTTCCAATGCAATTTAAATTATGAAGATTGGAGGTCTAGAACTTAAACAGTGATCAAGTGGCTAATCGACTTGGATTAAGAAAAAAATCCCGTAAAAGCTTCGGAGGAACACGAGGTCATCAAAAAAGCGTTATCCGAGAAGCGTCCTTCATGAAAGTTGTAGAGTTTCTCGAGACCTTAATTTTGGCATTTCGATTGTGATTTTTGGAGATCCGTAACTCGAGATATGAATTTTACAAAGTTATATATAATTATATATAAATATAATTATATCAACGCATTATGCCGAGTTAATCAAGAAGGTGGAGTAATCATTAGTCCGGACCGAGCCGGCTTTCTACCGGACCGGTCCGGCCTTTACCAATTTGTCTATATAAAGAAAGCAAAGATCGAGAGAACACGGCTCGAAGGTACCAAAATATATATAACACTCTCATATATATATTCTCCTCTCTCTCTTTTCTTTTTTATTTTTAGTAGTAGTTGTAAATAAGGCCTTACGCCGTAATAATGTAGTTTTAGTATCGTTGTAATGCTCGAGAAAATCTCGGAAGTCGGTTTTGCTAAAGAAGTTGTAATGTCCGGAAGATACGATTTTCGAACCAACCGCCGTATTCGGGTAACTTTTCTTAAGTATTTATGTTTGTTTTTGTATTTTTCGTTGTTATAATGTTTTAGGCTAAATATAATACTGGCCAAAACTATGTAATCGGTTTTATTTCGATCTTTTCGTTAAAGAAATGTTGTTAAGTTAAAATGACTAAAATTGAGTTAATTGAATCTTTTTCTATTTTGATCGTATTCGTATTGACATATTTAATAGATCGAGGAATTCATAATCTAATTATGAATTGACGCCGTAGTCGAGGATATGAAATAAAAGATAGAAAACCGGAGGGTAAAATTGGCCGTGTGAACAACGTGATAACGGAATCCGATTTCTACCCGGGGTAAATTTGTTTTGGGAGAAATGAATTTTATTATAATTTGTACTCGAGATCGTAATAATGTTAAATCATCGAGTTTAATTGAAACTTAAACCGAAAGTTGAATCGTCCGGCTTTGACAACCGGAGCCTTTAAAATAAAATTGACCGTTTGTGAACGGAATGACTCCTTTTATCTAAAGGTAGATTTGTACTACGGGACTGTCGAGATTAATTAGTTTACCGTAACAGTTGTGGACCTTGGACTGATGACAATGGACATATGACAATTTCATACGCTCGTGTGAGAAGGAATTGTTCACCTCAGGAGTGCACCGTTTCACTTACTCAATTGGACCTAAAATAAAAGGAGAGATCGAACACATTTCAATTAATCGAAAAGATCGTATAAACCAATTATATAAGTTTGGCCGGTTCTCTAAAATTATTTGTCTAATATATTGGTACCTATATATTTATATCTATATATATATTTTGCAATTTATGTACATCTATATATATTTATATATCTATATATATTATATTAGAATAACTTTTAAATTACGTATTTATTTTATGTTAACTAGAATAGTAGTGATACGTGTGATAAAATTGCGATTTAGATCGAGTTAATACTTGACTCTTTGGTGTTTAACCACACGTAAAAGAAATTACCAAGTTCCACGAGGATTCGACACACGACTCATCATACTAGCACTACGATTTGACCGGTACCTTGCCGGTTAGGATCTGTATAGCCTAGAAAAGGTCCGTCGTGATCCTCCAACAAATAAATTCATATCTTAAAACAATGGGGAAAAAACTTGAAACATATATCAGCACCCTTATGTCCGATGTTAATGAAAACCCTGAAGATTTAACAAGAGAACTAAGAACAGAGAGTAATATAGTTGTCACATCTCTTTGAGTTAGTCTGAAACATATGCTGAATTCAGAGCAAAAACAAATATTTAAAATAGTATTAGATGCTGTCTATACAAATAAATCCAAAGCTTTTTTCATCGATGGTCCTGGTGGAACGGGCAAGACGTTCCTATATAGAGCATTGCTTGCAGAGATTAGAAGCAAAGGTTTTTACGCATTAGCTACTGCCACGTCTGGGATTGCAGCTTCTATCATGCCCGGAGGTAGAACTGCACACTCCCGGTTCAAAATACCACTTGATCATTCTGAGTTTACTGCATGTAGAGTTAGTAAACAGTCCTCACTTGCTACGTTAATAAAAGAAAGTAAGCTGATTATTTGGGATGAAGCTCCCATGGCAAAAAGGTCTGCCCTGGAAGCTTTAAATGACATGCTTCAAGATCTGATGTCAAATTCAGAATTGTTTGGTGGGAAGGTTGTCGTTTTAGCGGAGACTTTAGACAAATATTACACGTTGTTCGAGGAACCAAAAGAAGAGCTTGCCGCATGTCTTATAAACTCTCCTATGTGGCCAAAAATAGAAAAGCTTTATTTAACTGAAAATATGAGAGCTAAGACCGATCCATGTTTCACGTCTTTCTTGATGCTTGTAGGGGAGGGAAGAAACAATATTGAAGATACTGGTTATATAGAATTACCTAAAGCTTGTGTAATAAACTCTACAGAAAATGAAGATGAAGCCATTTTAAAACTAATCCAAGCAGTATACCCAGCTATCAACGACACGCAAACGAACACAAACAATGTTAGCAGAGCTATACTCACAACTAAAAACCAATTTGTCGACGAGGTAAATAGCATGATGATTCATAAATTTTCAGGCGAGGCAGTTCAATACATGAGTTTTGATGAAACTCTAAACCCTGATCTTCAAGGACAATATCAGGATTTACTAAATAGTTTAGTACCCAATGGATTACCTCCACATAAATTGACATTAAAAGTAGGTGCTCCAATCATCTTATTGCGTAATCTTAATCCATCTGAAGGCTTATGCAACGGAACACGATTAGTTTGTAAGAATCTGAGTCGGAATGTCATACAAGCTGAGATTTGTTTAGGAGACTTCGCAGGAAATCAGGTTTTCTTACACCGAATTCCACTTCAACCTCCAACAAATGAAATGTATCATGTTCCTTACAAGCGTAAACAATTTCCAATAAGACTATGCTTTGCGATGACAATAAACTAAGCTCAAGGTCAAACACTAGACCGTGTTGGTATTTATTTAAAAGAACCCGTGTTCTCTCATGGACAGCTTTATGTTGCGTTGTCCCGGGCAAAAAAATCTTCGTCTATAACAGTACTTCTTAGGAAAGACCGTAACGACAAAACATCAACACTTGCAACCAAAAATATTGTATACAAGGAGGTGCTTACACATTCATAGAGTATGTATCATTAAGAAGGTGCTTTAACACTACATATCCTAATTCATATGCTTCGTGTTTTCCTACAACTACCTTTTTTACCCTTTTTTTACTCTTTCTTGTTCAATTGTACTATATGTCTATTGTATTAACTATGCAAGAGCATCTTTTGGATTCAGAATATTTAGCTTATTTGTCATGTGCAATAAATATTGATCAATGAAATACATCCCTTTCATACAGTGAAGCAGTATGGCGATTGTACCAAGAAGGGAAATGTTTGACGCCTTGCAAATCAACCGAGACAAGTAAGAAGCGGGTCGTTAGGGTGCAGGTTGTTGAACGCCACCGTGAACAAACTGGGAAAGGCAATTATGGCAAACCAGGGAAACGATATCGGCGTTATGTATTAGTTGATGAAAAGGTATTTATAGTTTTCGTTTAGCGTTTACATCTGTCTTTTACGCTAAATTATATCCGTTTCTTATGATAACTGTGCTTCCTGTCCTGATATAAATAAACAGGGAACCAAAGTTTCAGGGATCGTGTATGAAAATGATATTCGCTATTTCGAGCGCACTCTACTGCCATTTAAACGCTATGACGTTTCCAATGCTGGCTTGCTTGATGCTGTTTCTTTCTTCAAGCTAGGGCCTTATGCATTCACATGGGTTTTTGACTACAACAAATTGATCGAACCTGTTGCCGAAGATATTCCCCCAACACTGCCAGTGACATACCCTGTTGAAGATTTTACAGGCTTTTTTAGGCATGCTGATATCGAGAGCTATTTCAGTAAGAAATCTTCGTATTTAATAAATGTTCGGCTTTATTGATTGCATGATCTTATATAATGTGTGCCGACTTGTTCTCAGATGTCAAAGCCCTTGTCATCCATGCAATGCCACGTAGGCAGGTGAATAAGAATTCGAGTCAGCGTGAGATAGTTATTATTGACCAAAGGTATTTGACATTAACATATTGTAAATACTATTCGATTTTTTTAGATATGTAGTTCATACGGTGCATGAGGTTTTAACTTATGCAGTCTCCTGAACTATACATACATACCTGCTTAACTTAACAGTACCTGTAAAATATCATATACTTCCTGGTTATCACAATTTACGTACACGTTTCTTCTGCTTTATTTCGTCTCCTTTTTTTACTAACCTGTTTCGTGGCAATAACAGGAAGATTCCAATGATAATGACATTGTGGGATGATTTTGGAGATGTTGAGGGCCTTCAACTAGCAAATGCCTTACCTGGTATCTCATTGATTATTGCAACGAACGTAAAAGCAACAACGTTTCACGGTAAATATAGACACTTGTAAATGAGTATTCTTCGGTTACCCTATTATTTCTTACATACCACTGACTTAAAAAACTGCACTTTCGTAGGGCTGTCTTTCTCAACCCGCAAGTACTCATACTTCTTGATAAATCCTCCATTGAATGATAAGGCTGCTATGTTAGAATGGTAAGTGTTGGAATTAGTGCTAAAACAGTGATCTACTCAGCCCATGATTCTGGCCAGGTCTGACTAGATCAGAACTGGTGTCGTTTTGAACCCATCTAACCTGCTCCGGTCGCACCTGAACAGAACTCTGTTTTAACACTATTTCCAACAGTAACTATGCTCGTATAAAATAAGTATGCCGTTATACTTTTCGGTTATAAATAACCAGCTACATTACATTGTTTATGTCAGGTATTCTGAAAACATGGATGAAATAAACACAATGTTGAAAGATGAAACTTACAGACATGCCTCTGTGTTATACCCATTACCTGCTGAATCAGATACGATCACTGTATCGGAGGCTAAATCTGCACTTCCGTTGGTATATAATTTATTATATAGGTTCTTTCTATGCTGTTTTAGTTTAGCTCCCACTAAAGATTTAATTGATGCAAAAAAACATTCTATGTGCTCTACTTACATATATAGAGAAAGACAGCTTGGGTTGTTGGGAAACCAAGGTTCATACCTACTAGGCAAAAGTACTGGGTGAATGCTTGTCAGTCGTGCAAGAAAAGACTCGATATTCCTATGGAATGGGTTATACGGTGTTCTAAATGCGGTCAGTCAAGCGGGGTAGAAGTCAGGTTTGTAGATATAATCACTTATACTTATATTAATTTATGCTTAATGTATTTTTAGCCTGCTTTCATATATTCTAATCAAATTTATTTAGGAGCCGAATACCAATACTCCTGACTGAAGGTGAAGACATACTCGCTGTGACTTTGAAGTCACCAGATGTCGAAATGCTTACGCGCATCACGCCACAACAGCTGAAAGATTCTGACGAATTTGTAAGCTTCTTTACATATCGCACTATACGAATACACAAAACATTAATCGTTCTTACACCTGTGCTAATTTTTTAGGGTCTTAACGTTGAAGAAGAACTGAAAATAGAGTTGGAAAAACTGACAATTGCGTGTTTCCTCAAGAAGCAAGAAATAAAAGACCAGGCAAGCGCATCTACTCAAGCTGTTCGATATGCAGCAATCAAAACATACAATGCTGTTGATGTCAAAAAAAAGGTTACTCCTCATGCTTTACTTTCCGGGCTCGATGTCAAGGGTGATGACCCAAATGAGAAGCAGTTTTTCACCCCAACTGCGGCTAAGTTGCTGAAAGAAATTCAGGCTGAACATGATGTTGTAGAAGCTTCTAAGTCTAGCCCGTCTGCGAAAAGGACCCTTGACTTTGTCTCCACATCTATGAAGCCTGGAAAAGCAGGAAAAAATGCAATTGGTGAGTCACAGGCATCCAATGATCTTCATGAAACACCTTCGCTTTCTCAGAATGCAGACGGTCCAGTCAACTAACCCTCTGATGATCAAGATAACCTTCCAAAATTTGTCTTTTGCTTGTAGAAAAACAATATGAAATGCCCTCTTTTGTAAAATGTTGTGTATCGTATTGCAAAGCATTACACATATTTCTTATGCGCAATGCTTTGTAATATGAATACCATATTACTTGCCTAACTTCTTTTGCTTCTACTCATCCGGGGGTAATGCTTCATGACTTTCTACTTTTTACTTTTGCTTTCTGTTTTGGAATGCAGCCTAATATGTAACGGTTTCGTGAATCAACCTATTTCTACTATGCTACATGCTTATCTGTATCTAAAGTTCTTTGCATTTCCCTCTACATAAGGTTTTCGGGTTTTTTTTTTTACGGGGCATGTGGTGCCGTGCCTTGCACGACGGCGTTTACTAGTATATATATATATATATATATATATATATATATATATATATATATATATATTCATTTATAGTTTTTTTGATTTGAGCCCAACTCTAACGGTTTTAAAACTTAAACAACACCAAAAAAAAAAACTTAAAACACTTTTTGGAGTTGCTCGAACTGTAGTTCGAGCTTGAAAGAGCTTAAAATTTTGTTGAACATAGTTAAAATTTAATCAAACCGATCTCAAATAACTTTTTACCCGCTCGAACGAACTTGAGCTGATTCCGAGCATCAAATATACGCATTCAACTCGTAAAAAAGTAAAGTCACAAAGGCGTTGTAATTGGCACCTAGGGATGTCAATTTTGATCCAACCCCCCCGGTGGATATCCACCCTACCCTACCCTAACGGGTAGGGTATTTTTAAGGGTAGGGTAGGGTATGAATTTGATTTTTTAAAACCCGCCGTGGGTAGGGTAGCGTATGTATATCTATTTTCTACCCGGCGTATTACCCACCCGACCCACCATATGATCTATTGTCTTAAACTTTATGTATATTCATTTTTATATACATACATACAAATAACCATTCACCATTCCATTTCAAAATCATAGAGAGAAGCAAACAATTCTCTGTTGATTATTAGATGATGATTGAACTCATCAATGAAAAAAATCAAGCGAAGGTGAATATAAACTTTAATAATTCAATATCACATAAATAATGACGTTGATGGTCAGGGATCCATCACTTTTGTTAGTTTGAAAAGATGAATTGAAATTTATTTTAGCCCGAGTTCAACCAAAATTTAAATGGTTTTCGAAATCTATTTTATGTTTTCTTGAACTATAGAACATAAACGAGATCAAGTACTCATAAATACAAGCATTTGTTAGAGATATATTTTCTATGTCCATGAATACTATGGCTTCTGAATAAACTTTAATAAAAAAAAAAAAAAAACAGACTAAACAATAAAAACACTCCAGTGTAAGTGTACTGAAAGTAATTTCGTAGTGTATGTAGTAAAAAAAAGATTAAAAAGTGTGGTAAGAAGCATTTTTATGACGCCAATAGAGTCCATTACAATTTTGGGAATGAAATCAAATATCCATGGATATCCATAAACCCGTGGATATCCGCATTGGCTCGTGCCCCCATTGCCATCCCTATTGGCACCACATTGTCTCAACACCGACACCACATTTCAGACAAAACCCGACTTATAAATGTTGAAAATGGAGATTCAACCTCTACAAAGTCGAATATTGAACTTTCATGCACCAACACCACATTTCAGACAAAACTCGACTTTATAAATGTTGAAAATGGACATACGACCTCTACAAAATCGAATATTGAACTTTCATTTTGACTTTCCGAAGATCGAATGTCTATGTGATGCCCTGAAAATACATTCGATGTGATGTCACTAACAACTGCTTTATCACAATAGGACTTTTTGAAAGTCATATAAACTCTAATGTGCATTCAAAGGCACACAAAACAATCCATAAGATGCAAAGCTCAAAATATAATGTTTTGTGTTTCTAAACATACAAACTTCACCATCTTTTCTAGCTCCTCACACATGTAAGTTTCCAAATCACAAAGCTGCCAATTCAGCCCCCAATTATTATAATAATAATAGTAATAAGTCAATAAAAAACATTCATAAAAATATCAAATCAAACCTAAAAACATTCAGGGAAATAATCTGATCATTTGCATACTAATAACAAGACTGCGATTTTAGAGATATATCTTCGCTTCGGTGCTCCTCGTCCCGCTTTTCTTGCACAGACGGGTTCAACGAATAAAATCTCTCCTGTTACAATAAAGTTTAATTAAAAATAATAAGCTTACAGCTTTAGATTGGGCTGTAAAAATGAAAATCTGATAAGACAGAATGTATTTTTCCCATTTTGTGAATGTAAAATACATAAAAAGGAAAGACGACTAACAGACCGAGAGCTAGATAGAGAGCGCGAAATGCTCCTACTCCTGCTGGGACTGGGACTTCTAGCACGTTTACGAGGAGGAGGCTGCAGAAACCACCCAAAAAAAAAAAAAAAAAAAAAAAAAAAAAAAGAAAATGTAAGACAGAAAAGCATGCAAAAAGAAGTTGCTTCTCCATCAAGAAAGACAGTTCCACTTACAGAAGCCACTGGACTTCGAGATCGCGATAGAGACCTGCAAATTCACCCAAAAAAAAGAAGGCCAACTTTAATAAAATCTGATAAGACCACTGATCCAAAGGCATCCATCATGCGCATTCATGCTCTACAGCAAAACCTCTATAAAATATAGAATCTGTAATTTCTGCACTATACATGTATAAAACACAGAATACAGATTCTCTCTTCAAATTATGCCTCATACAGATTCTGATGCATTTCATTTATTCAGAAAAATAGAGAAAAATGGTGTTTGAGACTGTAAATTAGAGAATCTTCCAACATAGTAGGGCACGAGAAAGGTTTGCAACAGTCTTCGTTTAACCAGATTAGAACATAAGTCGTCTTTTTCTTTTTTTATCAAGCTTAATGTGCAATAGGCAGTTAAGCAGCACCATAGCAACAAAAAAAAAAAAAAAACAAAATTTACCAATCCATGCATGCAGGCCATTGGTCCACTAGCACAAGAAACATGAATTAAGCAACCGTAATGCGCCAAAAGCCCTTCATTTGCAATCCCCAGATCGCAATGAACAGCTGATTCAACAAAAACAGAAACATGCAAACTCCATAACTATGGCCTTTTACACAAAACCCCTCCACCTCCAACCCCCACCACACCCCCACCCACCACCCCCCTCCCCCCCGGCTCACACCATCACGCCACAAGTACACTTAAATCAAGAGCAAGATGCAACAAAACGTGACAGTCGCATGCTATAAAAGTACGTGGAAGAAATACAAAATACTAAACCTTCTCTCCAACCCTCGAGAGATTAAGAGACCTAGAGAGAAAGATAGTGAAAACGTACAACAGCATAATGCATCGGGAAAACAGAATAAGACGGAGATTAAAAACAAGGACTTGACCTCGAAATAGATCTAGATGAAGATCGTCGACCACGCCTAGCCCTTGGAGAGACTGTCACCATCAATAGACAACTGTTATGAAGCAATATATCCAAATGAAAGAAAATGAACAACCGGGACGACTAAATAGCTTATGAATTATACCTCCGGCTCCTGCTGGCGGTGCTATAACCGCCACGACTCCTGTCACTTGAATAATCAGGACTTCTTGAGTAACTTCGCCTTTTGTCATACTCTTCTACCTACATCATCAGTCACAAAAAAGCAATTGATTAAAAACCAAAAACCTAGGAAAGCAAGACATAAGGCCTGTCTGCATCACGTACCCTTATATAAGACCGGGAGAACTGATTGCGAAACAAGGAATCATCAAGCTTCCTTATCTACAAATTTAAAAAACAAACAAGTGGCATGATTTCCCAAGAACAAAATAAAAAAAAACGTAAGACAAAGATAAATAGTAGACTGAGATTCTGAAAACATGCAAGTGTAGTGAATCAGGAACAAGTAATAATGACAAAGATCACGCCTTTAAACACCCCTTTCATCAGGGGCCGTTGATTATCTCATGTTACAAGATACAAATAAGTTAATTAACTGAATCATACATATCGAATCATTTTGATTCTACATCCTACAGAATCTTGCTTTAGGGTAATATACGAGAAATAAGGGACCATGCATATTCAATGCTTACCAAACAAAGTAACTCACCGCGTATCTCATGTCATCATAGTTTGTGTAGTCCACGATTCCTCTCATGCCTGCAACAACCCAAGATTAACACTTGTTAAAGAAAGTGCAAAAAGTAACCCCATTAAGTGTATGAGAATGCAATAACTCACCATGACGATCACGGAACACTTGAGAGAAACAGACGTCTCCTGCCCGACGCATGTGATCCTGCTCAAACAAATCAGATATCGCCAGTGAAAACATGATCCGGCTAGAAACAAAGCTAATACCATTAATGAGAAATCAAAATGATTCCTCTTTGCGTAGGTAAATAGAGAGAAAGCAGAGTAGAGAAAAATGGCCGACCTTCAAATCTTGCCATGAAGCAGATGACGGAAGGCCAGTGACCAAAACTGTAAAATTCAAAGCTTTACCCTTATAGCCATCAAACTCACAGATCATAAGTTCGAAATGCATTAAACCAAAATAACTGACCCCGAAAGTCAGAACGCCTTGAAACTCCACCATGACTTCCCCCACCACTATAACTGCTAGAGTGGTCATATGATGATGGACCTTGTCCACCATGTGCCAGTTCAACCTATAATACAAATTCGAATACTCATAATAGAAGAACATTTTGTAATCCAAAACTAAAAACTGAATCAGGAGAAAGAAACGAACACGTAATCGACTCCCATCAAAATTATAGCCGTCTCGTCCACGAATGGCATCATCAGCATCACGAGGATCTTCAAACTGAAATATGCACAATGAACGAATTGTGAATAGATAAGTAGGAAAACAAAATACTATAACCTTCGATCCGAAGGTATATGGTGAAATTAAAGAACCTATTTCAAGGAACAAGAAAAAAAAATCACCTCCACAAAAGCATATCCAGGTGGCCTTGGAGGAATTTTCAAATCAATCTCAACAATTCGCCCATACTGAAAAATGAACACAAAAAATATAAAGCACATTAGGCATTAGCCAAATATTCATTGTGGTTATACATGTTCTCTGCTTTAATTTAAGCAACTCAAGCAGCTCAGTAACTCGAGCTCGAGCAGCAAAAAACGAAGAACGCATGTACTTGGCCCATGAGGGCGTCGAATAAAGTAAACACATTGAAATAGGCACAACATCCTTTAAGACCCAAAAGGGCTTTCCCCAAACAGACTAAAATGCATTCATACTCTGAATCAAGACAACAAATCAAGAGGAGTGACTCCCACCGAGGCTTTCCCAACTATGAATGAAAGAAATACAGTTTCTTCAACAACAACAATGGATATGAAGAAATCCCATTAGCTTCAAATATCAGTTTCCAACAGACCTTATAGAAGAGATCTTCCACTTCACTTTCTCGTATGTCACCAGGTAGATTGCCAACATAAATTGTACGACTCAAGCGACCCATCTTTCCTGAAATCAACATGAGTCACATGCATTGAAAAAACCGTTACAAACACATATGATAATTCTCCTACTTGATTGACTTTACTGACTTCGCTAAAGGTACATAAAATTCATGCCCAAAAGCAAGATTGCCCACACCACAGGTGACACCAAAAGGTCACACCTAAGCTTGTAGGGTGTATATACTCCCTTCAAATTGTCTGTATCCGCATTAATGAATAAAGGTGCCAACTTGAAGACAACCCAAGAAGTTGACTCCAAGAGATAATTCTACATCAAGCACGCTAATTTTTCGGGGAAAAAAATCTACTACTGCCTGACAATTGACATCAAGCAAGCTAATTTGAACAGAGTCACTAAAAGATTGATAAACGCCTCCTAGACGACTTTTTTCAAGTGGAAATCAATTAAGAAACTGGGATTAAATTTGAAGCTAACCACTAACCAACGGAAAATCTAGCATTAAAATTTACAAAGATGATGAAAATGAAATGGGAAAGTAAGATTCTTGAGTTAATAAAACATGAAACTAAGGAGCCAAAAAAACCAGCAAAATAAAAATCACGCAGAAAATAGACAAGATCATTCAAACAAGAGATGAAGCGATTTCAAATGCATTACCAGTAAAATAACAAGTACATTTCCTAGTTAAAAACAAACAAACAGAAATAAATCAATAAATAATTAATAAAGGTAAACAGAAAATAACTTTCAAGAAAATTGCCCCCTCAATTGATCCTGCATGCATCAATTAAAACTCCAAAACACAAAATTCACAAAAATAGAATAAATCGAACATGATTTCCTAATGGAGGAAACAAAGACACACAAAATTCGAATACCATATAGCTTCTACTGATTCAGGGAGTAATTTTCGACTTAAAGAAATTAATTTCAAGATTCTTTTTTCCAATTTCAAGAACACTTAGCACCGGAGAGAAATTTCGCTGGGGAAGCGTTCACAATCACAAATCGATACCGGGTCGAGCACAAAAAACTTGATTGTGGTTGAGTAGTAGTTTTTGTTTTAAAATATTTATTATTTTAATGAAATAAATAAATTAACAAACGAGGACTTTTGTTTTATTGAAAAGAAAAAACGAGGACATAGATTTTGGGGAATCTTTAACCTTAAAAATCTAGAAGTGTCTTGAATTATCCATTGAGCCTTCAGCCGACATCTGTCCGTCTAATTGGACCCCAAACTCTATGGTAAAGATGTTGAAAAATAACACTAGGCATATTCTTCTAAAATAATATACAGATTTTGTAATTTTTTTTTTTACATTTAAGATTATTATGTAAGTCTTCCTTTAAATCAACTACATTATGTAAAACAATAATCTTGTGCATTTTCATATTGAATAGAGATACTAAAACTACAAATATTTACATTTAAAACTGTAAATAAAAAATTCGTTAGGAGAATCTGATTCGAATGCTCTTACAACTTACATCGAAACACGGTTTTAAGTTGCATTAGGGGTCATATGAATTAGACAACTCGAGACCTACTTGTATTTAACTAGTAAAAAAGTTTGACTTGATTTCATTTTCTTGAGTTTGAGTTCAAGTCGAGCTACTCGATTAACAAATCGAGTTTACCTCGAGTTTTAAAATATAAAAATTGAGTAGCTTGAGAGTCAATCGAACACACACACACACATACATACATGCATATCGTTCAAGCTTACAGGTCAATCGGAGCTTGCTAAGTTGAGTAAAGGTTAAAGGAAGGCGAACTTATCTAAGATCATTTTTTTTTCATTTACTTGATCTACCTGTGAAATCACTAATGACACCACATAAATAATCGCCCATCGTAATTTTATTTATCGTATTTGACAAAAGAGATTTTTATTAAGCGATTTGATCTTTGAATCTCATTAATCGATCCAATATTTTTACATACGATAAAGTATTACTTAAATGGCATAAATGTAAAAATATTAGATCATTTAATGAGATTCAAAGATTAAATACGCTAATAAAATCTCTTCAAAAGTTTCAAACATGTAATAAATAAAACGACGAAGAGAGATATATATTTTGAAACGTAAACACTTTAGTCCTCTCACTTTGTAAAATTAAAAAAACACTAACTTAATATAATTTAACCTAACTTAATAAAAAAACTAACCAACCTATCTGTTTCTTTCCCTCTCCCTCTTTCTGTTCTCATTTCAAAAAACCACCCATTCTGAATATCACCAGCGGCACCACCAGAGAAGAGCAAGCTCGCCGGAATAAAGTGAACAACACCGGTGGAGGGAACATCGAAGGAAACAATAGTCAATCTTTGAACCAAAACACGTAAGTGATGAATATCTATCGTTTTTCCTTCATTTCGGTATTATTTCGGTTCAATATGTATGGAAATCGGCTTTTCTCTGTTTTTTTCCCGGCCACTTCAAACCCTTTCGACTGAGGTTGAAGAAGAAGGAATTCGCACCAAACGTCAATTGTTTTGACGTTTTAAGACATACACAACGTCATCAAGTTATAGATTTTTATAGTTCATATCGGTGCACTCTATAGATAATAAAGAGATCTAGCTATCCTAAACTGTACTTGGAACCTACAAATGAGTTAAGACACTGAGGTTGAAAACTACAAACTTGCTATCATAAACGGTACTTGGAAACTACATATGAATTAATAAAAACATTCAATGTGGTGTCAAGAGTGATTTATAAGGTGTCAAGACTAGTCGTGTTACTGTGAGCAGTGTCGTGGTGCTGATAGAAGCCGCCTAAAGGAATTCTTAAGTGATAGTCGAGCTTATGTTTCTATCGAGCATTAAACTCTGTGGCAAGTTTTGGACCTTAATTATTTCTCAATCACAAGAAGAGTGGGTTCTACACAAGTATCAACCACACGAAACATAAAAGTAAACGGAGATGCTAATATCATATCAAAATTATCACAACAGATGACATAACCATTTTATTATAACAGTAGCAGTACCATATGTGTCCACACATATACCTTAACCTACATAGTTTGGAAGAGAAATATTGAAATTTTGGTGAAGTTTCGCGTCTTCTTTCTGCCCACGGTGTCGAATAAGCAACTTTTTGGTAACATTCAGACATGAGAAATGCTACGGCCATAACAGTTGAGAATTACAACGCATGACACAAAATGTAGTCCCTATTGATGTAATGTAGGTCCAACATATATAGTTTAATGTGCAAAAGTGTATTGTGTCATTTATTGTGACACAATCGTTGTGTCCGTATCATCATTCTACAGACAACGGTTGTGTCACAACAAAGACCCAACATACTTTTGCATCCTTAGTGGTCCTACGTCACAATCACTAGGTACTACGAGTAATGATACAGACACAATTAATCTTTCAAGCACAACGAGTGACACAACATGTATTTGCATCGTTGATTATGACGAGTCTACATCATTATCAAGGAGTCATACATCATAATCAATTGTGCAAATACATGTTGTGTATGACCGGTTGTGCCCGTATCATTACTCGATCTAGGTACTCCATCATAATCTAGGGTCAAAACACATATAATTGTCACTATTATATAACACTACAACCGTTGTATATGCTCGTAGCATTTCTCTTTGCGTAAGATCATTGAGAGGGTATAACACCTTCTGTACAATAAGACACTTGTGTTTGAGCATCGTAAGCGCAGACGCATCCAATATTTGAGCAATTACTATTATCCCCAAAAAAGTTGCAGCGAAACTGTGCACAAGTAATCGGTTCAAGATATGTATCTAAACAATAAGACACTTGCAATTCCGGATGGTAAGCACAGACGCAATCGTTAGCCTTAAGGCAGACATCTTCTTCGGCGTTAACGTTAATGTTGCAAGTAGGAATACCTACGCACGACCAAGGTCTGCCGCCTAGGTCTGGGCCTGAGCCTGCTCCAACAACTGCATGTGGTTCATTGTGATTAATGATAATTATTTACCTCTCTATCAGGTTAATTTGTTGGGAGAGACGGTAATTAAATGAGCAATACAAGAAAGTGGAAATGAAACTGTGATTATATATATATGCACGATAATATTTACAAGATTGAATTCAAATTTAATCTTTTCGGCCCGAAGAGATGATAATTTCAACAATCATTAATTAAATGAAAGTTGAACTGATCGAAATTGTGATCAAGTGCATGCAAGAGAATATCACAAGATTGAATTTCAAAAGCCAGGCAAGAGGATAACAGGGGGATTAGTACTTACCATACGCCAGTAGAAGGAAAATAAAAACATAAACAATCTTAGACACTTTCGTCATGGTCGTCCTGGCGTCGTCTTCTTTTTTTTTTTTTCTTTTCTTTTTTGTGAGATGCAAATGCCTTGAAGGTTATACTCTGAACTGACGCAAGATTTATAGATTTACCATGTGCTGATTTATACAATTTATCATTGGCCTTTAAAGATTTAATTATTTATTTATTTATTATTACCATTATATTATCAACTGGACTTTTTCTTTCTTTCTTTCTTTCTTGTGAAGTAGTCAATTTGGAGAATACAAAGTTGAAAGAATATATTTAATTCCATCTCTTGAAATTAAAACTAATATTTGATTAACTTTATGTAAAAGAAGCAACTTTTAGCACTCTGGCCTTTGTGTTGGATGCATTATATATAGGCAATTGAAACCCGAGCTTTTAATATATATCAGCCGTATATATTCTGACAAATAACTAATTACTTGGAGTTAGGCGCACACACAAACTAATAAGCTAAGAGAATATTATATTTATGGTAGCCAATTGTTTGGGCGGAGTGTAACGCCGTCAAACCTCGGTTTTGGTAGCGTTAAGTGAGCGATAAATAACATGGTTAACTGCTTGAGACGATTGTTAAGGCACGTTTAACTTCTCTCTTTTCCTCTAAATAAGCTAAGATTATTTATTCATGTGACTACAAATAATCTGAAGCATTCATTTCATTTGTGGACTGTAGTAAGTTCATGTTTGAGGGATATAGTTGTTTGTAAATGGGTTTTTTTTTTTTTTTTTTTTTATATATTTTTTTCAGAAATTTTCAATGGAAGGGGCTGAACTTTTTTAGGGATTTAATGGGTTGAATTGGGGGTGATAGCCGTTGTATTGAGGTCTTTAAAAAAGAAAACGTTGCAGGTGACTTGGTTTTTAACGGGAATCGGGCAGTCAAACGTTAAGAAATACTACCTCCGTCTCAAAATATAAAGCCGTTTAGCTTTTTAAATTTGCCTCATAATATAAATTCATTTAGAATACCAATAGAGCATTTATTATATTTTTCTCATTTTACCCCTAATTTATTATACATTAACATACTTTATAACTTTTACATTAATGAGATCAAAGGGTATTCTAGACTTTTACCATTAAAATTAATGACACTTAACCAATTTCTTAATGTGTATGAAAAACTCTAAATGAACTTATATTTTGGGACAGACGTAGTAGTCAAACCGTTAACTGGGACAAAAATCGTAACAAAAAGAATAGTTAGGAAATGTTCTTTGTCAAATCAAAAGTTAGGGGATATATTTGAAACAAGTGAAAATTTAGGGGACCAAAAGTGTGTTTTCCCATTTTTTATATCTCCTTTTCTTTTTCAATTCAGTTACGTGTGTTCGATTGTGACAACGGAGTTGATAGCATTACCACATTTCGACATCAAGCATTTAATGTTTTTTTTAATATGAGAGTTGAGAAATTAACTACTCCATGGATGCAATACAATCCTAAGGGAAATATTCCTACCTTTTATTCATTATTATCGGAAACTCCAATAAATGCAATACAATCCTGAGGGAAATATTCCTACCTTTGATTTAATATTTTCAAGTTATTTTTTCCCATAGATTATATGATTTTCTCAGAGTTTATATACAATTTTTATTCACCATGGATATTCTTGATTTTCTAAATTTCATGGCTCGAAAAAAGATGAAAATTTCTTTGCAGATTCTTTGGTTCCAATTATAATTAGGGAAAAACTATTAATTTTGTAGTGATGCAGGCGTTATAACACCAAACATTTCTGTCTATACTTACCTTGCAAATGTTAAACTTAAGTTTAGCATGGTTGTTGCTCTGATGATTCTGTACACGATTTCTTTGATGTACAATATTGTATACCACATTTTGTTGATAACATGTTCAACACTAATAGTCATGTACTATTGGCACTAGTAGGAGATAAATACTGCTATCAAAGTTGGGGCAAGTGAAGCTGATGCAAAAGCCTTCAACCTAGTAGATGCAAGAGAAAAAAGGAGAAAAACCATTACAACGACATGTGCGGTAATATTTTATCAATCATGCATTGATTTGTCCATGATAATTGCATAATAATGGTCTGAATTTGGTAAGTTTTCATAACTACTGAGGTGCAAATTTTTTACGAACTTGAGAGATGAATTGAATTATGAATCCATTATATAGATCTATAAAAAGAAATCATAGTGATGATTTTGAGGTTTTGGATGTTGATTATGTTAAAATGAATTATAGTGGAAACAATTTTTTATTGTTAAATATAGAAGTTTGTTGTTTTTGGAAAAATTGTTTGTATAAGAGATTTTTATAGTTCACATCGGTGCACTCTACAGATAATAAAGAGATCTATCCTAAACGGTGCACTATATATATATATATATCTTTCTGCAAATGTAAGTGATGATAAATGGGAGTCTCTTTTTTTTTTTTTTTCCTTTGCTTACATTCTGGAGCTACTGCACCAAGAGCTGCTCACATGTCGGGCCCACATATCCCTGCGTATCATGAGGCGATTCATCCTTCGTTATCAACTTCTAGGGCAACTATTCATCCTGCTTATAGTAACATTGATGATGTGGCTGTTTTTATGGGCCTTGTTGAGGAGCACTAGTTTATAATTCCGATGCATTGGAGCAGCCGTCACATTCATGGTCGCGGTGATGAACAAGGAACCGCCGCTGTTTCAAGGGTTTCTCAAAGAGATCGAAGAATCCCTACTGATGCTGCTGCTGCTACTACTACTTATGATGATCGTAGACAACAAGGGCCGTTTTTCATTGATCTTAGGTATGTATCGTGCCTCTGGTTTCTGAATCCGTCACTGTTTTGTTTTGTGCCTTCGGTTTGTGAATCTGCCAGTGTTTTGTTTTGTGCCTCTGGTTACTGAATCCGTAACTGGTCTAGTGTCTCTGGTTTCTGACTTTGTCGCTAGTTTTGTGTTTCCGGTTTCTGAACCCGTCACTGGTTTTGTGTGTGTGTCAGTTTTTCCGTTTTATCGTACTCGGATTTCTAAATTTTGTTGCATCAATGCATGGTCTGGGAGGTCAGTTACAACATCATCAACAACAACAACAACAACAACGGTTCAACGTTACCCGGATAGCATAGCGCGGAACCGCGATTATGTTCAGGGACTTGAAGCATATCATCAGCAATCAAGCAACCCCGTTTCTACACGAGCTTTATCCGGTATCATCTCCTCATCCGGTTCTTCTGGATCAAGATCCAACGGTTAAAATAACATAAGGATCCCGAACCTGCCACCTATTACTTCTCCATCGAATCATGCAGCAGCCGCCAATCCCTTACATTCGATCCCACCACCACCATCATCATCATCATCAAGAAGGAGTTACCATCATCGGCCGCCGGAACGTGGTGGGTATGAACCACCCTGGGTCAGATATCATATTTAAAACATGCGCCCCAAGATAAGGAGTTGGGGGTGTAGGCATTCCCGAAACCGGTGGTAGATCGATTCTAGTGTTTTTTTTTTTTTTTTCTTTCTTGATTTTGAGAAGTAATTTTGAGCCTATTTAGTGTCTGGATATTCAGGTCCGTTTAGACAAACTATTTTGTTTTTAATCTTATTTAGTACATAATTTTTAGTCATATTATTTGGATTATATTGAATATATATTTAATTTATTCAGATAAAAATTGTTTTACTCCATTCTCACTTTCTCAGAAGTATTGTCTGGCAATAAACTGTATTTCGAGGCAAAAGTAAGCATTCAGAAGTATTGTTTTAAAATGTTCACGAATTTTATATATATATATACTAGTAAAAAAAGCGCGTCTGCGCAAGATGCACGCCCATCTTATATGTTATATATATTTGTGCGATTAAATGCTGGAATCTGGTAGAGTGCTAACAATATGTTATAGTGAATGACATAAAACTTTGATCGAGTGAATTGGATCCTCTTCATGATTTTTCTTACTTGTAGCGAATTGGATCCTCTTCATGCCCGTACACAACAGTAGTTACAGAAACACTTACATAACAGCTGCTTTAATTAAACATTGAACTTTTGACATACAACATCCAAGTCTGTCTATATTAAGACTACAGCCAGCCTAAACTTGGCTACAAAATAGTTAGTTGGGCCATACTTGTACATAGTAGTAGTTATATAAATACATACATCACAGCTGTCTTATGCATATTTAAAGCAGACCTCTAACATGTTATTAGCAACCATTAGTGTTCAGTTTTTGGGTGAAGCTAACTAATGGCTTATAATACATGTTTCAGTCATTAGCAAAAGCTATTTTTTTGGACAAAAGAAGGCAGACATATTGCCATTAAGTACAGAGGCTACAAACATTTCTTACTAATTGAGGTGAACCTTGGACTTGCATTTCTTACCAGGGCTTGCAGCAGAGGGCAATTGCTTTGCCTTGGTTTGCTCTACATCATAGTCATCCATGGTTCAATCTTCACACTAATTGCTTTCTTTATGACCATCTTCAAAAGCTAGGACTCTTTTGCAAATTTGGAAGGTCCCGATTCTTCGCCAACATTTTTGGTGGAGGCGAAAGTCGTGGTCAATGAGTTTCTTGGTTGAGGGTGTGAAGAATTGCACATCATCTTCGGTGTCTTTAGTCAAATCCACAGTTTCCTGGACTGGTGCAGCAGCATCCTGGCATGATTGCTGTATGTGTATTTCGCCATGTCCGAAAACATCGGTGTAGGGGTAGATTTTGATTAGTGGGAATTTCTTGGTAACGACCCCTCGAACCGACTTTGTGAAATACTTGGCGTAAGCAGGACCACGTGCTTGTTTTGTAGAGCGACTTCCAACTCCGGTGTTATCAGTCGTCCCTACATATGACTTAAAATGTCATCATATATGTTGGTGGATAGGTAAAGTGTTAATTCTAACTTATATTATGGTGTGTCGGTGTGTTAAATTCAGCTGTAGAAGAAGCAAAGCACTATTTCCACTGTTATGTTTTTAGGTATGCTGTATACACAGGGAGAATATTCCAGTAGAAGGCAGCACAATCTTTAGGTGGTTTACACTAATAGCAGTAACAGGGCATAATGTTGATCGAAAATAGCTATTTGCTATAGATTACCTCATCCTCAGCTTCTTTTTATGTATGCATGTGTGTAGGGTATGAGGTCCTCCACATCGGGTGAATAAATTTCCGCATATGCAGTAGCAGAATTGTCAATGACATAGACACCAATGTGACACCTGTAATTTACTCTAATTTAGTCAATTGCTTATCACAGATAATCTAAACAATGTTGCTGCTGCAATTTTCTTACTTGTAGTGAATTGGATCCTCTTCATCGCATGATGTACATGGCATTTCCCTTGTATGTCCTGGCCTCAAAGCTCTCTGACAGTTTTTGCAACACATATACCAGTACTTGTCTTGTCCTTCAATCAGCTTTAACCTCCCAGCTATCCAAGCCGTCTTTGTCTTTGTGTACCAAGGTAGTGGAAGTTATTTAAGGTTCCATTGTTCAAAGAGAACGAATTGAAAGCTTGGAAATAATCAAATAAAGAATGGAAAAGTACCGCTCTATTGTTGCCATTGCATTGAAAAGATAGGCATGATATCAATTTGGCGGCTTGTTAATAAGCATGCTTGTATTTTTGTAAGCTTTCTTTGGACACCAATTCAAAGAATAGCTTCCTTGTCCGAGGTATACACGTGATTATTTTTTATCATTATTGGTACACCATATGCGCCGCAGAGGGTGCGTAAATGAATATAAGCAACATGTAAGGAAGAAAAGAACAGCTGAATTTTTTTTTTACCATTCTTTTAAAGCTGTGCTCTCATGAATGATCGGGTCCTTTAAAAGAACAGTATTCAGACGTGATGACAGCGACAACCCTAGAATAATGAAATGTTAAAACGATAATCTTCGTACAGGCACAACAGAAATGTAATTTCTTTTTCAGAATGTACACTATCCAGAAGGAAAGATTACCATTGAATGTCGTAACCTTGATGTTCATGCCTACAAACAATATTCCATCACCAAGATTGGCAGTTATAACGTCAGCATATTCCCTAATCTTTTCTTTCCACAGCCTCAGGAGCACTGGAATTTTTCTGCATTAAGAGAGTAGTGATGTGAAGGAACAAGGCTGAATGTAACTCTTTGTATATATTTGTAGAGAGTTCAACATACTCTGAATCGATCACAACAAAGTCCTGTGCAATCAATGGCTGACCGCTTGAATCCTACCAACTTTTTTTTTTCTCGGGAAGGCCTCTACAATGTATCCTTTAATATCTACAAAAAGCAGGAAAAATTATTTAATCTTGTGAATCGTTTCCTAGAATCTAAGAAACATTTTACAAAAAACGGACGTACTTATTGTCTTGTCGTGATCTGCGTGCGGAACAATTCGTAGAAGCGCTTGAATCGGAAATTATAAGGCAATTTGGAGGTACAACCTCATCCACCGGCCGGATCGGGCGTGGTCTTTGAATAGTGTCCAGGCAAACCTATACTCGCCAACCTCGTAACCTTGCTTTACTGGTTTGACGTATGCATTGGAAATGTAGTAACGTTTGTACGGCATGAGTTATGTCTCAAGTAAGATACATCTCTCCATAGCACACCATGAAACCAAAGTACCTCAAGTAAAAATGGTAGAATTCATAGTGAGTGTTCCATTAAATTCTTTGTTCATATTAGAAAAGAGAAACTTTATTGCGTGGTGTCACGATGAAATGTTGCATGATGAGGTGGTAATTTATATTGTAGGTGAAGTAGAGCGTAGCAAATATAAATCATAGGCGAGATGCATCTTCAAGAAAGGAATATTAAGAGAGAGTAGGGTATTACTACCGCTTTGTGTCAACTAATATGTAGCCTCTATATTCGAGTGGATTGGTGCAGATCTCGCTCACACCTTTTTTTTTTTTTTCCTTTCTAGTACTGAACCAAAGACTTTCCACTGCTTTGCCTTCTAGGCACCACATCATTGATAAGGCACAGTTGTCTTTCCATTTGCTATAGAATGTGAAGTAAATTTGGTAAGGTTGTTGAAACATGGTCCAGAGCAAGTAAATTAAAGATGACATAACACTTTTTCAAGCACCAAAAACTGTAAATTTTCTGCATTATATTTAGCACCCAAAGCAGAATATTATATAACGAAAATTAATTGTTATGATATTAGCAAGTTATAGTATTTCCTTATACACAACATTTCTTGTTTTCTGCTTATTCTGTGGTTCATGAAATGACGGGCACAACAACACACACGTAAAGAAGAAATGGTATTTTGCTCGTGATGACAAGAACATACAACCGTCTGTATGAAAATACTTGTTCCTTTAGATATACGCCTACAAACTCTAATGTTTGACCCTGTGATTTATTAATAGTCATTGCAAAGCATAGCCTTACTGGAAACTGAACACGCCTATAAGGCACGGGATAATATTCTTCATTTGTAGGCTGTAATGGAATTCTATGTATAAATACTTGCTTTCCTTTGTAATCTCCAATTGCAATTTCAGCTCTAATAATATTTCTAGTAAGTTCTTTACAAATTAGCCTTGTCCCATTACATAAGCCTTCTGTTGGATCTAAATTTCTCAGTAAAATGATTGGGGAATTTAATTTCAATATCAATTTATGTGGTGGCAAACCGTTCGGGGTCAAACTATTTAGGAAATCTTCATATTGAGCTTGGTCTGTTTGGTTTAAGGTTTCATCATAGCTTAAATACTCAGTTTCAACTCCTGGGAATTTTTTAATTAGCATATTATTGATCTCATCTACAAATTCATTTTTCGTTGTTAATATAGCTCTATTAACTGAAATGTTTTGTTCTGTAAAATCTACACCAATATGAGTTACAACAGTTCTTATGTAAGTATTTCTTAATTAATGTTGTGGTCATTATTCAGCGTTTGGTGCCATTTTTTTTTCCTTACCTATGAATTCTCGCTGCCTAGTGCTGGTCGGACCCTAAAAAGTAGTGGGATTTTCTGTAGCTCCCATAACTACGGGGTTTTCCATAGGCCCCATAACTATTGGGGTTTGCAGTAGTACCCCTAACTACACTAACCTGAAGCAGTTGGCTTCCTTGCGAAACAGAGAAGTAAAACCTAAACAGGTGTGCAGGCCTATGAAAACTTAAACAGATGTGCAGGACTATAAAACCTTCCTTCAATCACAATATCACATGTAAACACTGAAAAATGGTTACTTAATAGAACTTTAACTAAAAGGGACAGGCTTGTAATACACGGTCTTTACATTATTATTCAAAGCTGTAAAAAAATAAAGTACCTTTTGATTATTTTCCTTGAAAACTATTACATTTATTTGCTTAATTTATTTACCTTTTTTTTTTTATGCAGGTATACATAGTACATTTTGATGTACATAATGGGGAGAGGACAGTGCATGAAATTGAGGAAAACCATCTTTCCCATTTGATTACAGTAAAAGAAATAGAAGAGGAAGCAAGGGATTCTATTCTTTATAGTTACAAAAATAGCATCAATGGCTTTGCTGCATTGTCTACCTATGATGAAGCTTCCATCCTCTCCAGTAAAGATTACTTTAATTTTATATTTCGATATACATTAATTATCATGTCGTGTTTTTGTACTTTTCCATGGACAATAATATCATTTGACAGCTTGTATACAGCATAAACTAACAGCATGCATAAACTAACTGCATAAATAATTTATACATGATCTAGAGAAACCATAAACTAAGAGCATGTATAAACTAACAGCATGTATAAACTAACAGACTGTTTAAACCAACACCATAAAGTAACAGCATAAACTAATACCATATACCATCTGACAATAGAGGAACATGAGCCATTTATTTAGAAATTGGACCAAAGTTAAAGTCTGAAAGGTATTAAACCTAAACAATAGATACTTAATAGAACTTTAACTAAAAGAGCCTAGCTTTCAATACACAGCAAGCTGAACAAGGGCAACATGCAGCTACAAGTGGAACAACTTAACATTGCAGGCATGTGAAGGAGCCCAAATCTATACCATTCAACCAAACACAACAAAAGATCAAAACAGAACGACAAGGGCAAACCTTAGACCGCTCAAATTCCCAGTGGTAATCGCCCGAGCTGAACAGTAATTAAGCCTAATGAACACAAATAACAACAAGGAAAACTAAAGTTAGAGAACAAATTGCTGCTACCGAAAAAGTGAACCCTAAAGGAAAAAAATTAATTTTTTTTTTTTACCTATAAGAACCGAAGCTGATTGAACCCTGCAAATTCCTCTGCTGTCCCACAAGCTGCAGATTTACGACGACGGAGTATATATATTGGGAGAAATCAACAACTACAAGGAGTTGGTACGCCCTAAGCCCAAAACAAATCATTTCAATTGCAGGGATAAGGTAAGGATTTGTGGTGTGTAGGGAGGGTTTGTTACTGCAGAAGCTGATTGACAACCGATCTGGAGCAGATGGCTTTAGGTGGCCGGAAAATAGGGAAGAAAATCTGGCTTGTTGCGACCGGTCAAGAGAAAAAATTGTTAAGGACAAAGGCGGAGGAAAAGTGTGGAGTAGATGAGATCCGTACCCCCCTCTCAATCTACCCCTCTATCTACTCTATCTACTTTAGCATCATGACCTTTGAAAATGTACATAAAGCAAACATAATGACCTTTGAAAATGTGTACAAAGTAAATAGAGCACCCTACCTTCGATACATGTGCAAAATCGAGACTTTGTTTTTCGATACGTAGAAATGCAAACATATAAATTATATCAGTAACATCTTCTACCGATACACTACGCATATACTAATACATATATTTATATTCTTTTTTACAACACACTAACTCTACCGATACACTACACATATACTAAAACATAATATCTAACACAGCAAATCTTTTTAAAAAAAAAAATCATCTGAAGGTAAATCACAACATTCCGAAGTCGGTTATATAAGATATGAGATATGAGATATTTATTACTTTACGTAATTATTACTTCCAATATAATCTTACGAAGAGAACATTTTTTTTTTTACAATTTTCTTTAAAGGAAAAAAACATATCCTAGAATATATTATCCTGTCCGAAGAGAACGTAGGTATATCACTACCTGAATAAACTGTCCTAAAAATCTTCTTACATTATATATTATATATTACCGCACTAAAGAATATTACTTACCAATGGGTACATGTGCCAATTTTCTACTTTGTTTTTAGGTGTCTACAAATATGTTCAAACAAATGAGGCATATCAGCAACTATATCGTATATGTGAATCATATATTTAATGAGAAATTTTATGATACGGTGGGTTGTAACTTTATTACACCGATACACTATTTAGGTGAGCTATTATCTACAACACACTAATTATACCGATACACTACACATACTACACTCTACGTAATTCTTACTAACAACATTATCTTAGAGATGGATTTTTTAATTTTTTCCCGACTATCTTTCACCGACGGAGAATGTAGTATGAAATGATAATGTTGTAAAAATATTGTAAATTTAAGAAGACGGCTATTATTTGCAACACAATAATTCTACGGATCCACTACACATGCTATATTGTCGTGTAATTCCCGCTTTAAATTACTGTAGGGCCCAAGTGAAAAGCCCATTAAATAAAATGAAGGAAGCATAGTAGCAAAATATTGGGGAACGGCCCAAATGCTCTGAAATTTTTTTAGAAGAGGACACATAACGAAAATATAGATTTCATCCAAAATATTTTACTTTGATGTTAAAGGGTTCTACTTTAGAGCTATTACAATTGCTCTCAGGAAAGTGTTGCATCACAGCTGGTATAACGGACGGACGTACCCATTCACTGTGAAAGTAGCGTTGGAACATCTTCACTATTTTTTCCTGTTTTTTAAAAGCAAAAAAGAATTTATTTCATTATCATTAGCATATATAAACACTTGTAGGCAAACTCCTTCAAAAGCCCAATATTTGAAGGCCTCACATGTTTATCATTGGGCCGAAAAAAAAAGAAGAAGCCCAGCACCCCCCAAAAAAATTAGAAGAGGACACATCAGCAAGTTTTCAAACTTCTTATATAGAAGGATATATATATATATATATATATATACACACACACACACATAGCTTTTTTGGAGTTGCTCGAAAGTCTAGTTCGAGCTTGAAAGAGCTTAAAATTTTGTTGAACATAGTTAAATTTTAATCAAACCGATCTCAAATAATTTTTCCATGCTCGAACGAACTTGAGTTGATTTCGAGCATCAAATATACGCATTCAACTCGTAAAAAAGTCAAACCTAAAGTCACAAAGGCGTTGTAATTGGCACCACATTGTCTCAGCACCGACACCATATTTCAGACAAAACTTGACTTATAAATGTTGAAAACGGACATTCGACCTCTATAAAATCGAATATTGAACTTTCGTGCACCAAAATCACATTTCAGACAAAACTCGACTTTATAAATGTTGAAAATGGACATTCGACCTCTACAAAATCGAGTATCTACAAAATCGAGTATTGAAGTTTCATTTTGACTTTCTGAAGATCGAATGTCAATGTGATGTCATGAAAATACATTCGATATTGTGTCACTAACAACTGCTTTATCACAATAGGACTTTTTGAAAGTCATATAAACTAATGTTCATTCAAAGGCACACAAAACAATCCATAAGTTGCAAAGTTCAAAATATAATGTTTTGTGTTTCTAAACATACAAACTTCACCATCTTTTCTAGCTCCTCACACATGTAAGTTTCCAAATCACAAAGCTGCCAATTCAGCCCCCAATTATTATAATAATAATAGTAATAAGTCAATAAAAAACATTCATAAAAATATCAAATCAAACCTAAAAACATTCAGGGAAATAATCTGATCTTTTGCATACTAATAACAAGACAGCGATTTTAGAGATATACCTTCGGTGCTCCTCGCGTCCCGCTTTTCTTGCACAGACAGGTTCAACGAATAAAATCTCTCCTGTTACAATAAAGTTTAATTAAAAATAATAAGCTTACAGCTTTAGATTGGGTTGTAAAAATGAAAATCTGATAAGACAGAATGTATTTTTCCCATCTTGTGAATGTAAAATACATAAAAGGAAAGACGACTAACAGACCGAGAGCTAGATAGAGAGCACGAAATGCTCCTACTCCTGCTGGGACTGGGACTTCTAGCACGTTTACGAGGAGGCTGCAGAAACCACCCCCAAAAAAAAAAAAAAAAATGTAAGACAGAAAAGCATGCAAAAAGAAGTTACTTCTCCATCAAGAAAGTTAGTTCCACTTACAGAAGCCGCTGGACTTCGAGATCGCGATAGAGACCTGCAAATTCACCCAGAAAAAAAAAGGCCAACTTTAATAAAATCTGATAAGACCACTGATCCAAAGGCATCCATCATGCGCATTCATGCTCTACAGCAAAACCTCTATAAAATACAGAATCTGTAATTTCTGCACTATACATGTATAAAACACAGAATACAGATTCTCTCTTCAAATTATGCCTCATACAGATTCTGATGCATTTCACTGATTTCAGTAAAATAGAGAAAAGTGGTGTTTGAGACTGTAAAATAGAGAATCTTCCAACATAGTAGGGCACGAGAAAGGTTTGCAACAGTCTTCGTTTAACCAGATTAGAATACAAGTCGTCTTTTTCTTCTTTATCAAGCTTAATGTGCAAGAGGCAGTTAAGCAGCACCAAGCCAAAAATAGCAACAAAAAAAAAAAAAAACAAATTTACCAATCCATGAATGCAGGCCAATGGTCCACTAGCACAAGAAACATGAATTAAGCAACCGTAATGCGCCAAAAGCCCTTCATTTGCAATCCCCAGATCGCAATGAACAGCTGATTCAACAAAAACAGAAACATGCAAACTCCATAACTATGGTCTTTTACACAAAACCCCTCCACCTCCAACCCCCAATCCCCACCCCCCCGCCCCACACCATCACGCCACAAGTACACTTAAATCAAAAGCAAGATACAACAAAACGTGACAGTTGCATGCTATAAAAGTATGTGGAAGAAATACAAAATACTAAACGGCTCTCCAGCCCTCGAGAGATTAAGAGACCTAGAGAGAAAGAGTGTGAAAACCTACAACAGCATAATGCATCGGGAAATACGAGCAAGATGGAGAATAAAAACAAGGACTTGACCTCGAAATAGATCTGGATGAAGATCGTCGACCACGCCTAGCCCGTGGAGAGACACTGTCACCATCAATAGACAACTGTTATGAAGCAATATATCCAAACGAAGGAAAACGAACAACCAGGATGACTAAATAGCTTATGAATTATACCTCCGGCTCCTGCTGGCGGTGCTATAACCGCCACGACTCCTGTCACTTGAATAATCAGGACTTCTCGAGTAACTTCGCCTTTTGTCATATTCTTCTACCTACATCATCGGTCACAAAAAGCAAATAATTAAAACCCAAAAACCTAGGAAAGCAACATCAGACATAAGGCCTGTCTGCATCACATACCCTTATATAAGACCGGGAGAACTGATTGCGAAACAATGAATCATCAAGCTTCCTTATCTACAAATAAAACATAAGATACATATAAATAGAAGACTGAGAACATGCAAGTGTAGTGAATCACGAACACGTAATAGTGACAAAGATCACGCCTTTTAACACCCCCCCTTCATCAGGGGCCTTTGATTATCTCATGTTACAAGATACAATTAGGTTAATTAACTGAAATCATACATATCGAATCATTTTGATTCTACATCCTACAAAAGCTTGCTTTAGGGTAATATATGACAGATAAGGGACCATGCAATGCATATCCAATGCTTACCGAACAAAGTAACTCACCGCGTATCTCATGTCATCATAGTTTGTGTAGTCCACGATTCCTCTCATGCCTGCGACAACCCAAGATTAGCACTTCACCTAGTTGTTAAAGAAATAACTCACCATTAAATGTATGAGAATGCAATTACTCACCATGACGATCACGGAACACTTGAGAGAAACAGACGTCTCCTGCCCGACGCATGTGATCCTGCTCAAACAAATCAGATATTGTCAGTGAAAAGTGAAAACATGATCCTGCTAGAAACAAAGGTAACACCATTAGTGAGAAATCAAAACGATTCCTTTTGGCATAGGTTAATAGACAGAAACCAGAGTAAAGAAAAAAGCCCGACCTTCAAATCTTGCCATGAAGCAGATGATGGAAGGCCAGTGACCAAAACTGTAAAACGTGAAGCTTTAGCAACGACCCTTATAGCCATCAAACTCACAGATCATAAATTCTTTAAGCATTAAACCAAAATCACAGACCTCGATAGTCAGAACGCCTTGAAACTCCACCATGACTTCCCCACCACTATAACTGCTAGAGTGGTCATATGATGATGGACCTCGTCCACCATGTGCCAGTTCAACCTATAATAACAAATTCAAATACTCAAAATAGAAGAACATTTTGTAATCCAAAACTAAATACTGAATCAGGAGAAATAAACGAACACGTAATCGATTCCCATCAAAATTATAGCCGTCTCGTCCACGAATGGCATCATCAGCATCACGAGGATCTTCAAACTGAAATATGCACAATGAACGAATTGTGAATAGATAAAGAGGAAAAAAAATAACTATAACCTTCTATCCGAAGGCATATGGTGAAATTAAAGAACTTATTTCAAGAAACAAGAAAGAAAAAAATCACCTCCACAAAAGCATATCCAGGTGGCCTTGGAGGAATTTTCAAATCAATCTCAACAATCCGCCCATACTGAAAAACGAACACAAAAAATATAAAGCACATTAGGCATTAGCCAAAGATTCATTGTGGTTATACATGTTCTGTGCTTTAATTTAAGCAACTCAAGCAGCTCAGTCTAGCTTGAGTCTGACTACAATTTCGCACAACTCGAACTCGAGCAGCAAAAAACGAAGAACACATGTACTTGGCCCATGAGGGTGTCAAATAAAGTAAACACATTGAAATAGACACAACATCCTTTAAGACCCAAAAGGGCTTTCCCCAAACAGACTAAAATGCATTCATATACTGAATCAACACAACAAATCAAGAGGAGTGACTCCCACTCCCACCGAGGCTTTCTCAACTATAAATGAAAGAAATACAGTTTCTTCAACAACAAAGGATACAAAGAAATCCCATTAGCTTCAAATATCAGTTTCCAACAGACCTTATAGAAGAGATCTTCCACTTCACTTTCTCGTATGTCACCAGGTAGATTGCCAACATAAATCGTACGACTCAAGCGACCCATCTTTCCTGAAATCAACATGAGTCACATGCATTGAAAAAATTGTTACAAACACATATGATAATTCTCCTACTTGATTGACTTTACTGTATTCACCAAAGGTACATAAAAATCATGCCCAAAAGCAAGATTGCCCACACCACAGGTGACACCAAAAGGTCAAACCTTAGCTTGTAGGGTGTATAATATATACTCCCTTCAAATTGTCTGTATCCGCATTAATTAATAAAGGTGCCAACTTGATGACAACCCAAGAAGTTGACACCAAGAGATAATTTTACATCAAGCAAGCTAATTTTGCGGGGAAAAAAATGTACTACTGAATTGACATCAAGCAAGCTAATGTGAAAAAAATGTACTACTGCCTTACAAGTACCTCCTAGACTTCGTTTTTCAAGTAGAAATCAATTAAGAAACTGGGATTAAATTTGCAGCTAACCAGCGGAAAATTTAGCATTAAACTTTACAAAGATGATGAAAATGAAATGGGAAAGTAAGATTCTTGAGTTAATAAAACATGAAGCTAGAGAGAAAAAAAAAAAAAAAACAGCAAAATAAAAATCACGCAGGAAATAGACAATATCATTCAAACAAGAGATGAAACCTTTCAAATCATTACCAGTAAAAATAACAAGTATCTTTCCTAGTTAAAAACAAACAAACAAACAAAAATAAATAAGAAAGGTAAAAAGAAAGTAACTTTGAAAAAAAAGTGAACCCTCAATTGATCCTGCATGCATCAATAAAAACTCCAAAACACAAAATTCACAAAAATAGCATAGATCGAACATGATTTCCAAATGGAAGAAACAAAGACACACAAAATCGAATACCAAAATAGTTTCTGAATCATGATTCAGGGAGTAATCTACGACTTAAAGAAATTGATCTCAAGATTTTTTTTCCCAATTTCAAGAACACTTACCACCGGAGAGAAATTTAGCTGGGAGGCGTTCACAAATAGATACCGGGTCGAGCACAAAAAACTTGATTGTGGCAAAGTAGTAGTTTTTGTTTATAATACTACTTATTTTTTAAGGAAATAAATAAATAAATAAATTAACAAACGAGGACTTTTGTTTATTGAAAAGAACAAACGAGGACCAGATTTTTGGGAATCTTTAACCTTAAAAATCTAGAAGGGTCTATAATTATCCATTGAGCCTTCGGTCGACATCTGTCCGTCTAATTGGACTGGACCCCATACTACCTGGTATACCGAGGTAAAAAAAATGCATTTCAATAAATACCCTTAATTCTTTAAAAACTTTATAGTAAAGATTTGAACAATTTTAATATGAAAAATGACATTGCACTAGATATTCTATTTTTTAAAGTAATCAACAGAATCTGTAATTTTTCTTTAAATCTATCACATTCAGATTCTGTAAGTTTTTATAGAGTCTCACATCGGTAAAATAAATGAATTATCACACCCATATAACTATGAGACATAAATGTCTTGTCAACTCGGGTTAGCCCTTTCAGACCAAGTGATGACGACGGTCTAAGCAATTAACTGGACCATTTATGACTAATTTAGCACTACTAGACCCCCGGGGTCTGGAGGTGTTACAAAATGGTATTTAGTTGCGATAAGTCCACTGTGACAAGTCTTGGCCGTCGTTACAAAATTATATTCAGTTCCGACTATCAGACGGAACTAGGGATGTACTCGAGCCGAGTCGAGTCGACACTCCATAGGGCTCGAGCTCTACTTGACTAAAAAATTTCGGGCTCGAAACTCGGCTCGAGATCGATCGAGCCATAACAAAATCAAACTCGACTCGCTAAGTACTCGATATAACTCGACTCAGCTCGATTATTTTCTTAAAATTCATTTAATTTTTAATGACATATGACAAGATCAAGCTCGACTCGCCTAATACTCGACTCGAATAATATTTTAGAATTATTAAAAATAATATTTTATAATAAATTCAATAAAGTTAATTAATTAAATAATTATTTAATCAAACTCGATAAGCTCGCGAGCTACTCGATTACTATATTTTAAAACTCGAGCTCGGCTCGGTTAATTATTTGAGTAGCTCGACTCGAGCTCGAACTCGGTAAAAAACCGAATCGAGTCGAACTCTATTGCGAGTCGAGTACGAGTAGCTCACGAGTAGCCCAACTCGTTTACAGCCCTAGACGGAACTATGCGCTGCAATGTTAGAGACACCGTTAGAGACGGTCTAGTTGCCTCGGACGAAACTGGGACAAGTCCACTGGGTTCCGCTGCACTGTTAGAGACGGTCTAGTTACCTCTTAGTTACCTCTGGTATGGACGAAACTGGGCAAGTCCACTGGGACAAATCTTGGCCGTTTTTACACAATGGTATTCAGTTTCGACTATCAGACGGAACTATGCAATGCACCATAAGAGATGGTGTAAAGATGACATCTAGTTACCTCTGGTTGGGACGAGTCCACTGGGACAAGTCCACTGGGAAAGTCTTGCCCGTCCTAGCGAGGACGTCAGTCCCTTATAAGGAGGGGATAATGTAAAGTCCCAAATCGATAAAATAAGTGAATACTCACCCCCATATAAGTGTGAGACATAAATGTCTTGTCAACCCGGGTTAGCTCTTTTAGACTAAGTGAGGACGACGGTCTAAGCAGTTGACCAGATCATTAATGACTCATTTAGCGCTACCAAGCTCGGGGTCTGGGGGCGTTACAATTTCTCTTTAAATCTACTGCATTATGTAAAAAATAGAGAAATTCGTAAGAATGATCTGATGCGAATGCTCTTACAAATTACATCTAAACACAGTTTTAGGTTGCATTAGGGTAGTATGAATTAGACAACTTGAGAACTGCTTGTATTTAACTAGTAATAAAGTTTGACTTGATTTGATTTTCTTGTGTTCGAGTTAAAGTCGAGCTACTCGATTAACGAATCGAGTTGATCTAGAGTTTTAAAAAGTTGAAATTGAGTAGCTTGCGGTATATATATATCGTTCAAGCTTACGAGTCTATCCGAGCTTGCTAAGTTGAGTAAAAAAGTATCATAAAGAGTTATTACTAAAATAAGTAACGGAATAATAAATAAATTAGTTGAAAATATTCCTCTTGCAACACCAAACATATTTGCATCAATATAGAATTCAACGCATCCACTACTTTATTGAATGAATTGTTTCGTCAATCTATGATGTCCGAATTTCATTCAGCTTTGATAAAAGTTAGATGATAACGAGTATATAATACTGCCGAATAAATGAAGTAGATATACTTGTATTTGGATAAAAAAAAAAAAAACATGTAATCTATATGGAGACCAAAATAAAGGGAAATGAAGACAATATCCACTAGAGTGTGTAACAAATAAAGGGCACAATAATGTTTTCTTGATAATACAAATTTGGTTTTGTTTGTAACTGAAATTATTAATGTGGCCATTACTTGTGTTGTAACCGAAACATTAATATGGCCATTATGTTCATTGTAACAGATGCTTTAATATAGCCATTACTCATGGGCTATTTTCTAGTCTTTTATTGACTACCCCTTTGATGTTTTCCATTGTAGAGCGATATATATATATATATATATATATATATATATATATATATATATATATATATATATATATATATATATATATATATATATATGAGGATGGATGATTGGTGATAATAAAAATTATACCTTTCTTCCACTCTTGTGTTTTCTATATTTCTTTATATTGTTTAATTACAAATACTTGGTGATCTCAACGCTCGGGTGTGATTTCTCAACGATACGTCAAATTACAACACGTTATCAGCACGAGTGCCCTATTTCTCCGGTGAACGGTTATACATCTCACAACATTCAAAATTTTTTATGCATACGTATCTGTATGTTTTACATTATGTTGTTAGATTTTTTTTCTCCAAAAAAAATTGTTTATTTACATTTAGTACCATGTACTCTTAAACAATCGATCGACTACGAAATTAGATGAAATAATCCCACTAAATAAGACGCTATGAAATTAAACAGAAATTTCGTCACAATTGTTTATATAATCTTTCAATGAAAGTTCTGAAAAAGGTTTTTCTTTATTTTTTTTTGTCTTTTTGCATTACATATATATGCATAAAGTCCAAGTTGAATAGGGAAAAAGAAAAGAGCACCGTAAAAACAAACTGGTTTTTGAGTTTTTTTTTTTTTTTTTTTCTTTCCTACATTTTATTTATGTATTTAAAATTATGAACTGAATTTTAACTAGTATTTTAGTTGCAAATTGTAAATAACCCCTAACTTGTTAATTTGTATAAACATTTTTGTTAACGCCTAAAAGTAACAAATTATTAATAACCAGAGTTTCTATTGATAATTTAGCACGGAGATTCACGTTGAACAAAGTCTGATATGTCTAAAACACTTTTATAAGGAAAAGGGGGAAAATGTACTTTCTGGTCATTTGTACCATAAGATTAATAATTCCCCTAAGAAAACTAACTTGAGTATGTGGATCCTGCTTTGACCGAATATTTTTTTGTAAAAGGTGACATATACTTGTAGAAAAACAAGTCACTTTATTTTTAGTATGACCAGATTACATCCCTTAATAGTCCATGATGATTTTGCAGAAATGTGGCTTTTGTTTTGTTTTGTTTTGTTTTTGGTTTAATATAATAAGTTATAGATGGATGTTTTGAAAATAAATGGAGAACGATAATACTAATTATATTTCACTCTTCGGTTTTCATAATGATGTTATTTTTTTGTGTATTCATGGATGTTAATATTCGTTTTTTTTAGATTGTTGAAAATGTCTGACATTACTAAAAGACAATTTCTTGATTGAATTCTTGATGGCAACAATTATTTGACATGGGCTTTGATGCTGAAATTCACCTTGCCTCGGAAAATTTAAGCTCAAGTATTGTTCTAGATTCGAATGCGACAATGCCCAGAAGGCAAAAGCGCTAATTTTTCTCCGCCATCACCTCAATCAGGATCTCAAAAATGAGTATCTTACTGAAAGAGATCCACTTATTTTATGGCAATCCCTGAAGGATCGTTTTCAACGGCAAATAGATATATTGCTCCCTCAAGCACAATTTGACTGGTTGAACTTGCGATTCCAAGATTTTAAGTCTGTAACAGAATATAACTCAATTTTGCATCGCATTGTCTCTCAACTTAAGCTTTGTAAGCAAAACCTTACAGATACAGCATTGATTGAGAAGACTTTATCAACTTTTCATGCTAGTAACCTTGTACTCCAGCAGCAGTACAAGGCTAAGAACTACTCAACACATTATTTCGAATCGATTTACGCGCTTTATTGGTGGCAGAAAAGCATAATCAGTTATTGATGAAAAACCACAATACGAGACCAGTCGGTTCTCAAGCAGTGCCTGAAGCACATGCAACAATCATCAGGAATGAGAACAGGCGTGGAAGAGGGAGAGGCCGAGGCCGAGGACGTGGAAACACAAATTTTTCTGGTAGAGGTGGTCTTGGTCGTGGAAAAACATATCGTGGTGGAAGGGGCTTGAAAAATGTTGAAGCTCACCCACACAAACCAAGCTCAAGCCAGCAAAACATGGATCATAAACAAACTTGCTATCGATGTGGTTGTGATGGTCATTGGTCTCGTACTTGTCGTACCTCTAAGCACTTGGTTGAGGCATATCAAAAGCTGCTAAAGGATAAAAAGGGAAAGGCTCCCCAAGGTGAATCGCATCATACAAGTTTGCCTGAAGCAAACATGGTTTTAAATGTTGATACTGGTGATTCCCATAAGATTGAGCTGGCGGATTTTGGTGATAATGAGTGAATTTATCTCTCGTTTAATGACATTTCTATAAGTTTTATTTTGCACTTTATAATAATTTTTTTTAATCCTTCTTATGACTCATGTTGAACCTTTTATCAATAAGAATGTTGCTTTATTTTTATTTGATGTTTTATTTTATTTCTTTAGCAATTCAAAATGCAACATGCGAGTGAAGAAGATGATTTATGTCTAGTGGATAGCGCAACCACACATACTATCTTGAAGGATAAGAAATTTTTTCATAATCTTATAGAAAAGAAAGGGAGCGTTACTACAATTGCCCATGATAATGTTTTAATAGTGGGCTCTGGAAGAGCATCACTAATCCTTCCTATGGGTACTGAATTGATTATAAATGATGCTTTGTTTTACCCACGCCTAAACGCACTTTTAAGTTTTAAAGACATAAGGGCAAATGGTTTTCATATTGAAACCCAAATCGAAAATAAAGTTGAGTATCTACTTATGACTCAATCAAAAGGATGCCGGAAACAAATTGTTGAGAAGCTCCCATCCTTTTCTTCGGGGTTGTATTATACTTACATACGCCCATCTAATTATCATGTTGCGATGAATTTAAAATTTATAGACCCAAATTCATTTAAATTATGGCATGAACGATTGGGTCATCCTGGGCAAACAATGATTGGCCGGATTTTATCTAATTCAGTTGGGCATAATATGTCTAGTAGTAAATTTCCTTTGACATCTGAATATTTTTGTGAAGCATGTACAAAGGGAAAACTTATTGTACGTCCTTCTCGTACTAAAGTTGGAATTGAATCCCCTATTTTTCTTGAAAGGATTCATGGAGATATATGTGAACCAATACATCCATCATCAGGACCATTTCAATATTTCATGGTCTTAATTGATGCTTCCACTAGGTGGACTTATACCTGCCTATTGTCCACAAGGAATTATGCCTTTGCCAGATTCATTGCTAAAATAATTGAACTCAAGGCTCAGTTCCCTGATTATAATATTAAATCTATTCGTATGGAAAATGCTGGTGAGTTCACATCAAAAGCATTTGATTATTATTGTATGGCGTTAGGCATTAAAGTGGAGCATCCAGTTCCTTATGTCCACACTCAAAATGGTCTAGCTGAATCTTTGATAAAGCGTGTTAAATTAATCGCTAGACCACTGCTACAAAAGTCCAACTTACCCACATCCTGTTGGGGACATGCAGTCTTGCATGCTGCTGCTTTAATTCAAATCCGGCCTACTGCATATCATGATTTCTCTCCCCACCAACTTGTGCGTGGTCAAGAACCAAACATTTCCCATTTACGAATTTTTGGTTGTGCAGTTTATGTTCCTATATCACCACCAAAGCGTACTTCTATGGGCCCTCAACGTAAATTAGGTATTTACATTGGTTATGAATCTCCGTCTATTCTTAAATACCTAGAGCCCATGACAGGATCGATTCATGACTCGGCACTGTTGATCGCATATTTGATGAAGATCATTTCCCGGCATTAGGGGGAGATAAAAGCCCAAAATCAAAAGAATGCCGAGAAATTGCATGGAATGTACCAGATCTTCTTTATTTAGATCCACGCACTAGTCAAACTGAACTAGAAGTTCAGAAGATAATTAACTTGCAACATTTAGCAAGTAACTTGCCAGATGCTTTTACTGATCATAAAGGAGTGACTAAATCTCATATACCAGCAGTAAATGCACCACAAAGAGTGGAAATCCCTAAGAGAAATGATATAGTTGATGACGCTCCTCAACGCCAGAAGCGTGGGAGACCTGTTGGTGCAAAAGACAAGAATCCACGGAAGACAAAATCTAATAAAGAATCTTTATCACTCCCCGAAACCTCCCGAGAGGTTTGTCCCAAGACAAGAATCCTAGTGAAAATGCACGTGCTTCAAACAATCATAACACTGGGATTGCGAAACAACTAGATCATTATGTGTTGGGAAATGAAGAAGATCTAGTCGACATAAACATTGAAGTGGCCATGAATTATGTAAATACAGGAGAAACTTATAATAGAAATATCACAATCGTCGACGATGAATTTGCCTCGATAATTGCTCATACTATCTCAAATGATAATCTGGATCCAAAACCAAGAACATTAGTAGAGTGCCGGAAGCGCTCGGATTGGCTGAAATGGAAGGAAGCAATTGAGGCTGAGCTAGACTCGCTAAATAAAAGAAAAGTCTATGGCTCTATAGTACGTACACCCTGTTAGATGTAATATCATCGGATCAATCATAGATTGACCCGATTACGCAACGGAATGCATCAGATCTAGATCTAAACGAAACAAAATACATAAATAAAAGATCTAAACCTACAAGGGGGTTTAGGAGCCTACATTTTTATGGTGCTTAACTCCAAGAACAAAAAGGCTCCAAGAACACGTGTATTGAGAAGCCACAGCCTTCCAACGTGTGTCTCCTAGCAACACCAGGTGGATGGTGTTTTTCCCGCCGCCGGACCTCCTTGATATGCTACCGGAATAATCCCGAAGATTATTCCAACTCGAAACCCAAAGAACTATAACCGAAAATTCCAAGCTATATCCTTACAATAAATGGCGTGTTTATTTTGTATGTCAAAAGGCTTGGAAGAACTCTCTTTATATAGGAGAGTAAAATTTAACCTCCAAGGATTAAATAATTAAGAGACAATTATTACATTAATCCTTTTTCCAAATAAAAGATAAATAAAATAATTATCCCAAACAAATTAGGATAAATCATATTATTATCTAATATTTCATGAATTATCAATTAACAAATAAAATCACATGTCAAATAATTATCCAAGAAAACTAATTTCCTAATAATTAAATAATACAAACATGCGCCACTTGTAAACTCAAATTAAGTCTTACACGCATGTTTCTATATTTGACCAATTTGGTCAAAAAGGTCAACACACCATTAATTTGGGTGAATTCATGAAAAATGTCTTTTCAAGTGTATTTAATTATTTAGTCTAACTAAACAATTAATCCACATATCAAATTAAATAGCCTAATCCACTATTTAATTATAATTGAGGTGCAATGACGAGAAACCTATATCTTATATTAGAGCCACGCCGGAGACCATGGACCCATATTCAAGTAATTACAATAAATTAAATAAAATTATTAAATCGAGATGAATAATTATATCCAACCTATTAATTCAGGGTTGCACCACCATAAACCCAAACTCGAACTCTATCGAATATAGATAACTTAAACTCAATTTATGAGTCTAAAGCGCCCATCGATATAATCATTACATACCGATAAATCCTCCATAGATCGCTCACTTCGATTCGGGATATTTCCGTAAACCCTTCTCAAACATATTATCCTTATTTACCATTAACCTCTAGTGATCAATTAGTTCATATCCAATATAATATGAACTCGGCCGATCGATCAGGGAACTGTCTCTCTACTTCCCGAGGGAAGGAATGAATTTCATATCTCGTGATAGCACGACTACTCACTCATCCCGAATAGAGCCAACGAAGTGTTGGACCACATACTTCAAGTGATCCTTACTAACACATCAAACTCTACCCTAGTCTAGCGTTAAATGCTGTGATCACCTCAGGATTAAGATTAATCCATATATGATCATCTTGTGATTCGATAAGACTTCTCAATTACGGAATCATATCGAGAACTCAAATCAAATCGGTCCAAATTTCTATATGATTATCATCATATATAAATGCCCCACTAGTAACCCTATTACCGACAGTCCGGATAAGATCGTCACACCTAAAGTGTGTTGGGCGCATTAATAGCAAATTAATCATGAGACCCATACTCAGATTAATAAATGCTACGGACTAAGTTAATTTTAAGTACATCTCACTAACTCAATCCTCTTGTGTATAGCCATATACTGAGTTATGTGATTACATAAACGAGGTACTTAGGGTTTTCAGTAGTGTCTTAATTATAAGCATACATGCATATAATAAGATGAATTACTAATTCTGTCCTAAAACAATTATATAATTGTCTTTCGGGCACTACACTTTACACACCCCACAATGTTATCCCAGTAGGATATAAATGGGTATTTGTACGAAAGAGAAATGAAAATAATGAGGTGGTGAGATATAAAGCGAGACTAGTAGCTCAAGGGTTTTCACAAAGACTCGGTATTGACTTTGATCAAACATACTCTCCCGGCGGCAAAAATGAATTTGAAATGCACTTAATGGACGTCGTGGATTTGATACTTATATGGGTCACTGACGACGATATACATATGAAAATCTCGATGGATTTAAAGTTCCTAATATAAAGGAAAATGAAAATCGCAACATGTATAGCATAAAGTTACAAAGGTCATTGTATGGTTTAAAGCAGTCAGGTAGAATGTGGTATAACCGACTAAGTGAATTCCTCCCGAAGAAGGAATATAAAAACAATGATGTATGCCCCTTGTGTGTTCATTAAGAAAACGCATAATGGTTTTTGTATTATATCAATCTATGTTGATGATATAAATATTATTGGAACATGCAAGGAGATTGATGAAGCAAGTTCATATTTGAAGACGGAATTTGAAATGAAAGATTTGGGTAAAACCAAGTATTGTCTCGGTCTGCAGATCGAGCATCTACCTGAAGGAATATTCATACACCAGTCAACCTACTTGAAGAAAGTTTTGGAGCGATTCAACATGAACAAATCTCATCCACTTAGTACACCTATGGTTGTCCGGTCCCTTGAAGTGGATAAGGACCCGTTTAGGCCCAAAGAAGAAAATGAGGAAATGTTAGGACCAGAAGTTCCTTATATGAGTGCCATTGGAGCATTATTGTATATTGCAAACTGCACTAGGCCCGATATTTGCGTTTTGCGAGAAACCTTCTAGCAAGATTTAGTGCTTCTCCTACAAGGAGACATTGGAATGGCATTAAACATATTTTAGGTATCTTCAAGGCACATTAGATTTGGGCTTACTTTATACGAGAGATCAAGATATGACATTGGTGGGCTATTCAGATGCTGGTTACATGTCTGATCCCCATAATGCCAGATCTCAGACTGGTTATGTTAGTCTATATGGTAACACTGCAATTTCATGGAGATCTGTTAAACAGACCATGGTTACCACTTCTTCAAATCATTCAGAGATTATAGCTTTATATGAAGCCTCACGGGAATGCGTATGGTTAAGGTCAATGATACAACACATTTGTAGTACGTGTGGTATTATGTCAGAGAACTTAATCCCCACAGTCCTTTATGAGGACAATGCAACATGTGTAACAGAGATAAGCAATGGATATGTTAAGGGAAACTTGACTAAGCATATTGCACCCAAATTCTTTTATCCACATGAGCTTCAGAAGAGCGGTGAGATTGTCATTGAAAAGGTTCGCTCAAGTGAAAATCTAGCAGACTTATTCACCAAGTCTCTTCCTACATCTACTTTCGAGAAACTTGTTCATAAGATTGGAATACGTAGGCTTGGAAGATTGTCATCTTCGAGGGAGCGAGCAAATCAAAACAATATTGAAGGATAGGTTTTGAAGACCAGATTGTATTTCTTTTTCCCTTTTGTTAAGTTTTTCCCACGGTTTTTCTTAACAAAAGGTTTTTAATGAGGCAATCGTTGTACCACTCTTGTGTTTTCTATATTTCTTTATATTGTTTAATTACAAATACTTTGTGATCTCAACACTCGGGTGTGATTTCTCAACGATACGTCAAATTACAACAGGTTTATAATAATTGAGCATATGAATTCTCAAAAAAATTGAAAAAAAATGCAATGTTGAAGAGGCGCTTTTAAAAAAACTAGAATGTCAATAAAACACTATTTTGAATTTTTTTTTTTTTTTGAGTTTCTTAAGGGTATTATTTTGAATTATAAATGACAATATTAACTTTTACAAAATAAAAAATAAAAAAAATATTATTTTAGTCGGGACGGGTCAGGATTCCCGACGGAACATTTATACCCGGACCCTTTCCCGCATTTAGTTAGATTGGGAAACTTCGGGTCGGGGTTGGGTTTGGAGGCAAGGTCGGAGCTAAAAATTTTGCTTCGGGCGCGCTGGATTAATTTTTCTCCAATATTATTTGTACGTCATAATTTTTTTCAAAACACTAAAATTTATTTATACTCTATGATGCATGGTTAAGAATTTCCATTTTTGTTTTTATAGTTTCATAAAGTTGGATGAATTTTCACGATAAAAAAGACATAAATATGGATGAACAAAAATATTATGTGGATCGATGAATTCAAGAGGAAATATGAATGATCATTTTTTAATGTTATAGTGACACCACACATATTACTTGCGACACCTTTTTTCTTTTTACTTCCGCCACCCCACACGTATTCTTTTATTTATTTCCTGAGCAAACTACGAATATCAAGGCCAGTGCCACTTCAGTAGATCTAACTTTATTCACCAATGACACTTCAATAACTATAATTTTAGTGCCAAATTATTTTTAAAAAATAACGTCTGTGTTATTGACGTTATTTTTTTAATGTCAATACCATATGTCGACGTTATTTTCATGATATATAATCGTGATGCTTGATATGATTTTTTTAGTATATATTTGAAGTGATCGTTGTGCCAGAAATAACAAGCGTGATGCTAATAAAACCTCTTTTTGTTGTTATATATGTTTTTGGTGGTTAAGGTTAGATGGGCTATAAGGTTTAATTATATAGTGGATGATCGGTTGGTGGGCTGAATATATATGCTATATAAAGAAAATGGGTTGGATAGGCTTAACCCACCATTGCCTATATACCGCATCCGCCCTTGTTTGAAGGGAAATTTTGCAGCCCTTAACGGAGAGACATGGAATGGATAAAAATAATTAAGAGTAGTGATACGTTCACTATTCTTTTTACCACAATATCCTACACGACACAATCAACATTATTCAGTTTGTGAGGACCCATCATAATAAATTTAACATCATTTTAATCCATGGCACTATAACATGTAGTGGGAAGTGCACTACATAAATGTGTAGTGCACGTACCATTTCCCAAATAATTAATTCCTTATTTCCCAATTAGAGGAAGCGTGGGTTCTAAACATGTATCAACCACATGGAACATAAAAGTAAACTGACATGTTAAATCATTCCATAATAATCACATCAAATGATACATAAAAGTAAACTGACATGTTAATATCATTTCATAATGATCACAACAAAAATGACATAAATAACGGTAGCAGTACCCTATGTGTCCACACACATATCTACCGTAACATATATAGTTTGTAAGAGAATTTTTCAAATATTTGGTGAAACTTGTGTCTTCTTCGGTCTTCCTTTTGCCCGTGGTGTCGAACAAGCAACTTTTTGGTAGCATTCAAACATGAGAAATGCTATGGCTATAATAATTTGTATCATAATCAATGAATATAACACACTTTTCATCATTAATCATGATCCAATCCTCAATCGAAAAGTACCATGTTGACCCACATAATCAAAGATACAAAAGTGTGTTGTGTATTCATTCGTTTGTGACACAACCGCTGTGTCTCAGAAAGCATCACTTTTCAAACATTTGCGTAAGGAATAATGATAAAGATGCAACCAATTTGCACACTACAAGAAAATTGTGTTTTGGCAGCATGATATTAGCGACGTTCATTTACAATACGCTGCTGATGTAACATTTTTGCAGCGTGCTATTATATATGTGCTGCGGATAACTGAACAATTATGTAAGCAGCATACTTTTACGCGCTGCAAAAAAAATAGTATTTATGGTAGCATGCTTTTACGCGCTGCAATAAATAAAATCGAATGGTAGCGTAATGATGCACGCCGCTATTTCCCAAAATTTTACCCGGTTCTTTTTTAGGGAAAAATATTTCCCGGTAAAACAAAAAAGAACGCGCTAAATTTTTATTTATCCCTTAAAGGAATAAAACTTCTTACTTCATCACATTAAAAAATCGCAATCCTCTAATTTTCTTCGTATTTTTCACGCCAATCATCTTCTTCGAATAAACCTAGCGTCTCTTCTCACCGCATCTGTTACTCGCTCCAACGTCTCTCTTCACCTCCAGAACCTTAAATCTCTACGAATTTTCCGTTGAACAGGTTAATTTGTGCTTTTCCTTTTCCGAATTTCCTTTCATTGTTGACGATTTAGGTATTTATTGACTGATTTTTGTTGATTCAGGGTTTTTTTTCTTCCTTTTGAGAATTTGTTCTCCTTCATGGATTACAAAATCCGCTTTCGTTTGAGGGATAGATTCATCGCATGCCTTCCAAAATTTCCCCATTAAGGTAATGGCTTGACGCACATTGTTTTTTAAAGGGACATCGATCATTGAGTATTAGTTCTTGAATTGTATAGGTGTCAAGGAGTTCGTTCCATTGCGGAGGTAGGGGGACTTATAGGGCCAAAACGATTCTAGAAGTACCTTCCTCATTATACCAGAGATGAGAAAATTTACTAGTGTTTTTTTCCCAATGAGTCTCGAAATGCAAAGTTCAGTCCATTTTATGAATATGACAATTTAGGGATTTTTGATTGATTGTTGGATATTCTTAAAAACTGTGTTTTATGGACTTTGATTGAAATCATGTTCTGCTTGAAATGCTTTGCTGAACTCAAGTTATCTGATGCTTTTATGTGTTGTGTGTTTTACCATAAATTATAGACAATGCACATGGCTTTCATACTTCTCTGTATTTTTTTTGTCTTTTCTTTTGTACATTGATGGTTGTGTGTTTTGGAATAAACAATGTGTGCATATTTTTTGGCCGGCAAAATATACAATAACAAGAATGTTGTTTTTTGATATCATGTGACCTTTCTGGTTATTAATAAATCATCTATTGGTGAAGAGTTGAATTGTACCTTACAGTGTAAATTAAGTTCTTCTTAGTTATATTGAGAATGAGGCTAACAAGTTTAAAATGATCCATTTTGTTAGGAAGGAAAACTGTACATCTACCTTAGATTGGTGGGAAATTTGACTAGCAAATTTAGGTGGGTGGATAATTGACTGTTTCTGTATTGGTGGCCACAACAATTGCAATTTAACTAGTAATTTGATCAGAAAATTTATAAACATCCCTGGTAGATTTCTTTCTCTGTGAGGTGGATGTAAAATGAATGGATTGTTAGCTTTTAAAATGGTGAGAGTTATTTGAAATTTAGTTGGTAATATTCCTACTTTCCTCCTGCCAAATGTTTCCTTTTCTTTAATGGCCTCTCTTTTACTTCCATTTAGAATATATTGTTTGTACATAAATATTAACTTCCATAAGATCGTACGATAAGAAATTAAAGAGCTCTAGAATGTTGAGATCACTTCCTCAATTACTAATTCTAAACCATCCTTTAACCATATAGTTTCTTATTAGTGGTGATGGTTAATATCACTAACATGCTATTCTTACTATTTTCGGCAATCTCTGCTTTTTGGTTTTCTAATAGTTATGTATTTGGTGGATAGCAGTGAAACCTTATGGTGGCGCAACCTACCATTGGCAACAAAATGCTCCTCCGCCTGTGGACCATGTTGTTACGATTTTACCAAAAGGCCCTCATCCACCAGAAGGAGGAGCACGGCCTCCGCATTCCCCTACACATCTACATGTATCACATCCACCGCCACCTCCAGCCCTCCAACAGCAGCAGCACATGTGAGCAGTGGTGGACATGGGTCCAATTATTCAGGTTCTGAAGCTCCATTACCACCACCTTTGCCTGGTATGGTGTTTTCATTTTCACAGAGCACATTCACGTATGACTTAAGCATGCTGAAAATACAAGTAGCACTTTAGGATGAACACTGTATACACATAGCGTTAAAATAAATGTATGTAAGCACATTGGAAGATGTTTTCTAACCTACGGATTTTGATGTTGTTGAAGGGAAATCAGTGATTGGCTCTGTTTTTTTCTTTTACGATCAATGAGGAGCTTTAATCCCTAATATGTCACACATAGAAAATACATGTGGATGAGGATTTGACAGATGAAAGGTCCTCAACTACTCAATATTTGCCTGTTAGAGGTCAGGCAGAACGCTTTCAAAAACAATGCATTGATAGCTACAAGAATACTGATTAAAGCTCATCATTGTCCTTTTTGTGGTCATGTTAGTAAAACAATTGTTCATACTATTAGGGATTGTCAAGGAATTCCTCAAGTATGAATGCAGTTTCTGAGTGATGCTTACAGTTTGTGATTCACATTGGTTTTTATTTCCTCTGGTGCTACCTTACAAAAGTCAGATTGAGCTTATTATATATATGATGATTAATGGTGCAGATCATCAATAATGACATCTGATCGTGTGGTTATGGCTCGCGTCTGCATATGTTTTTGCTTAATGTTTGACAACAATTTTACAGTAGATGGTCTCTTTGTAATAATATTTGATTATTAGAAATTTATGCGGTGGCTTTTAGTCTTATAGCAATGCAGAACAAATCCCCTCATATTTATGTGGTGGATTTTCTTTCTTTTTTATTGGTGCAGAGGACACAATAACACTGAACTGGGCTCGCCAGCTGGTGTTCTCAAAAGATAGCATTCTAGGGCCAAGCCTCTTATCACCTAGGGTACGCTAGCTTCTTCTACTCTTCTTTCTATTTCTTATATTTTATTATTATTATTTTTCCTGGAGTCTACACGGTAATTTCTGCTTTGTCAAAGACTCCCCTTCATTTTTTGTAGCTTTTTTAAGTACCTGAAATAGATAGCTCTTTTGTAGACGGGCTTTTGGTATGGTGAAACTCTTTGTGTTCTCTACATGTGCACTTACTTTATGCCTTTACATTGCTTGTCTTAACTCCCAAGTGTGGTTGAGTAAAAAACTTTCAAGAGCATGTTTAGAACCTGGTGTAGTTCTAAGCATAGTCAGGTCTTGGCTTGATACCGATGACTCTTCCCGGATCAGTTAATTCATGGGCACAATTACTTCACCATGGAAACTACTTTAGGTATGCTTATCCTATCTGAATTTTATTTCAGTTTATCAAATGTTTTGACAATGACTTCACTTCGTTACTCTTGTTTAGTCAAAATGTTTTAAAAATACGCTTCCAAGGTAATTCAGATTTGCAGTGTCGTGGGATGAATCTGAGTTATAATTGTTTATACACTATAGAACAGGTCTCCCTAAAATTTGTGATATTAGTTATTGTTGTAGGCAATGTTGAATAAAAATTTAATGACTACTATTTTTTTGTTTTGTTTTGTGACAGTTAGCAATGATGCAAGTCCATGTCAAATTGGTCCTCATAGGCGGACAATATATGTCAGAGGTTCTAATATAACTGGTGATGAACATGTATTATGTTTCATGGAGGCAAAGTCATCTTTTACTGTATTTTCATAGTTCATTATTCAGTATGTTGGATTTAGTAGGAACCTGATATTAGGAGTTTAATGTATTGTCCTAGTTCTTCTTCTAATGTATTGAATTTTGTATTTCTATTGTAGCGGGTTGAATTAATTGGTTTGGTGTTGAGTTGTGTATTATTGAAAAGATTTTGTGTACTCGATTTAGTAATATGCGAATGGTTTTGATTTTATATTGGTAAGCATCGCTTGTTGTATTGAATATTTTTTTTTAAAAGGAATAAACAAATCCGCAGCACACGTATGCACGCTGCTATTAATATATCATTCATTTTGGTGGCACACAACATGAGCTGCCAATAATAGCATCAATGGCGCGATCGTTAACGCCAATAGTAGAATTAGCAGCCCGCCACTTAAGCTGCCAATAATAGTATCAGCGGCGCACAACTCCATGCCGCTGATTAATTTAAACTTTTAGCGGCATTGAACTTTGCAGCACGCTATGTGCGCTGACATAACAGGTGACACAGCCAATTCTCTCACCCTTGATTTTGACGAGTCTACATCACAATCAACTGAGACCCTTCAAAATCAAGGGTGAGAAATTAGGTTGTGTCACCCGTTGTGTCAAATGGATTGTGGCTTTATCATTGCACTTGCGTAAGAATGATGCTAGTACATGCACAACGGTTGTGTCATAATGAGCGACGCAACACTTTTGCACCCTTGATTATAGTGCCCTTACATCACTATCAATAGGTAATACGAGTAATGATACGAACACAACCGTTCAGTCACAACGAATGTCACAACCTGCATCTGCACCGTTGAATATGATTGGTCTACTTAATGGGTCCTACGTACATCATAATCAATGGTGCAAACACATATATGTAGTGTCACTCGTTGTGGCTGACCAGTTATGTCCATATAAATACTGTAGGTACTGCATCACAATCAAGAATATGTGAAAATACGTGTCTGTGTGACTCGTTACGACGCAACCATCGTTATGCATGTAGCATTTCTCTTTGCGGTAAGATCAATCAGAGGGTATAACTCCTTTTGTACAATATGACACTCCTGTTTGGGGATTGTAAGCACATATGCATCCTTTAATAGTTGAGCAATCATCTTCTTCCCCAAAAAAATTGCAACGGGCCTCTTCACAAGAACTCGGCACAGAAGATGTACAATAAGACACTTGTGTTTGAGCATCGTAAGCGCATATGCATCCATCAATTGAGCAATTATCATCTTCCCCAAAAAAGTTGCAGCGAGACTGTGCACAAGAAATCGGTTCAAGAGATGTATCTAAACAATAAGACACTTGCAATGCCGGATCGTAAGCACAGACGCAATTGGTAGCTCTAAGACAACCATCTTCTTCGTCAGTATTAAGACACAAAACACACAGACATCAAAAATTCAGACAAATGTGCAGTCGGCTATTGAAGATCCGGAGCAATAAGGCAGGCTGTGGAGTGATAAGGTGAAATAAATTCAAAATTCAAATAATAGAAGCAGAGGCGTGTTTGATACTGAGGGATCTAAGGGTTATGAGTTTGAGTCAAAAGAAAGTCTATCTCAATGCTTCAAACAAGAAACAACCGGTGGTTATCCTTCAAGTTCAAGATCTGAAAGTTCAAACCAAGAAGTCTATCTCCAAGAATTATCTCTAATTAATTTTGAATTTAGTTTGAATAAATCTCAGTTTGAATAAATCCAGGTGATCTTTGCTTAGACTATAAATAAGTTACATCTGATGCAAACATAGAACACCGAATACTGAATAATAAAGAAGGGTTCATACCAGTTTTGCTTCCTGCATTTCTTCAATTTCCAGATTTCTTCAGTTTTTCTCATGGTAGCAGAGCCAAAACTTGCTTAAAACCCAAACAAACAGATCCTTGGGGATCACAAAATCACACAAAGCACAAAACAAATCTCAAATCCACAAATCAAACGCCAAACAGATTATAACAGATCCTCAAAATACCACACAAAACAAACAAGACATCAAAAATTCAGAAACAAATCTATCTCACACAATCAAAAAGTTAGAAACACACACAGAAATACACAATGTCAACACTATCACTCAATGTCGGTGAGCTTTGTAACACTAAAGCTCACACAAGGCAACTATCCTCCCGGAGGAACAGCTCTAGCCCTGCAGAAAGTCAAGACTTGGTTGGTCACCTTACCAATGAAACACCAGTACCAGAACAGACCATTAAGAGCACTAATGCTGCAGGAACAGAAGTCACAACACCAAATCAAGAGTATCAAACATGGAAGAAGTCTGACAGACTTCTCAGAGGTTGGTTAATTGGATCATTATCAGAAGAATCACTAAGCATAGTGATTGGTCTAGACACTGCACATAGTGTTTGGACAGCCTTGAAGGATGCCTATGCACAGGACTCACAGGAGAGGGAATTCACCCTCAAGCATACATGCATATAATAAGATGAATTACTAATTCTGTCCTAAAACAATTATATAATTGTCTTTCGGGCACTACACTTTACACACCCCACAATGTTATCCCAGTAGGATATAAATGGGTATTTGTACGAAAGAGAAATGAAAATAATGCGGTGGTGAGATATAAAGCGAGACTAGTAGCTCAAGGGTTTTCACAAAGACTCGGTATTGACTTTGATCAAACATACTCTCCCTGGCAGCAAAAATGAATTTGGAAATGCACTTAATGGACGTCGTGACTGCATACTTATATGGGTCACTAGACGCTGATATACATATGAAAATCCCTGATGGATTTAAAGTTCCTAATATAAAGGAAAATGAAAATCGCAACATGTATAGCATAAAGTTACAAAGGTCATTGTATGGTTTAAAGCAGTCAGGTAGAATGTGGTATAACCGACTAAGTGAATTCCTCCTGAAGAAGGAATATAAAAACAATGATGTATGCCCTTGTGTGTTCATTAAGAAAACGCATAATGGTTTTTGTATTATATCAATCTATGTTGATGATATAAATATTATTGGAACATGCAAGGAGATTGATGAAGCAAGTTCATATTTGAATACGGAATTTGAAATGAAAGATTTGGGTAAAACCAAGTATTGTCTCGGTCTGCAGATCGAGCATCTACCTGAAGGAATATTCATACACCAGTCAACCTACTTGAAGAAAGTTTTGGAGCGATTCAACATGGACAAATCTCATCCACTTAGTACACCTATGGTTGTCCGGTCCCTTGAAGTGGATAAGGACCCGTTTAGGCCCAAAGAAAGAAAATGAGGAAATGTTAGGACCGTAAGTTCCTTATATGAGTGCCATTGGAGCATTATTGTATATTGCAAACTGCACTAGGCCCGATATTGCGTTTGCAGTAAACCTTCTAGCAAGATTTAGTGCTTCTCCTACAAGGAGACATTGGAATGGCATTAAACATATTTTTAGGTATCTTCAAGGCACATTAGATTTGGGTTTACTTTATACGAGAGATCAAGATATGACATTGGTGGGCTATTCAGATGCTGGTTACATGTCTGATCCCCATAATGCCAGATCTCAGACTGGTTATGTTAGTCTATATGGTAACACTGCAATTTCATGGAGATCTCATTAAGCAGGACCATGGTTACCACTTCTTCAAATCATTCAGAGATTATAGCTTTATATGAAGCCTCACGGAATGCGTATGGTTAAGGTCAATGATACAACACATTTGTAGTACGTGTGGTATTATGTCAGAGAACTTAATCCCCACAGTCCTTTATGAGGACAATGCAACATGTGTAACAGAGATAAGCAATGGATATGTTAAGGGAAACTTGACTAAGCATATTGCACCCAAATTCTTTTATCCACATGAGCTTCAGAAGAGCGGTGAGATTGTCATTGAAAAGGTTCGCTCAAGTGAAAATCTAGCAGACTTATTCACCAAGTCTCTTCCTACATCTACTTTCGAGAAACTTGTTCATAAGATTGGAATACGTAGGCTTGGAAGATTGTCATCTTCAGGGGGAGCGAGCAAATCAAAACAATATTGAAGGATAGGTTTTGAAGACCAACGATTGTACTCTTTTTCCCTTTTGTTAAGTTTTTTTCCCACAGGGTTTTTCTTAACAAAAGGTTTTTAATGAGGCAATCGTTGTACCACTCTTGTGTTTTCTATATTTCTTTATATTGTTTAATTACAAATACTTTGTGATCTCAACACTCGGGTGTGATTTCTCAACGATACGTCAAATTACAACAGGTTTATAATAATTGAGCATATGAATTCTCAAAAAAATTGAAAAAAAATGCAATGTTGAAGAGGCGCTTTTAAAAAAACTAGAATGTCAATAAAACACTATTTTGAATTTTTTTTTTTTTTGAGTTTCTTAAGGGTATTATTTTGAATTATAAATGACAATATTAACTTTTACAAAATAAAAAATAAAAAAAATATTATTTTAGTCGGGACGGGTCAGGATTCCCGACGGAACATTTATACCCGGACCCTTTCCCGCATTTAGTTAGATTGGGAAACTTCGGGTCGGGGTTGGGTTTGGAGGCAAGGTCGGAGCTAAAAATTTTGCTTCGGGCGCGCTGGATTAATTTTTCTCCAATATTATTTGTACGTCATAATTTTCTGAAAACACTAAAATTTATTTATACTCTATGATGCATGGTTAAGAATTTCCATTTTTGTTTTTATAGTTTCATAAAGTTGGATGAATTTTCACGATAAAAAAGACATAAATATGGATGAACAAAAATATTATGTGGATCGATGAATTCAAGAGGAAATATGAATGATCATTTTTTAATGTTATAGTGACACCACACATATTACTTGCGACACCTTTTTTCTTTTTACTTCCGCCACCCCACACGTATTCTTTTATTTATTTCCTGAGCAAACTACGAATGTCAAGGCCAGTGCCACTTCAGTAGATCTAACTTTATTCACCAATGACACTTCAATAACTATAATTTTAGTGCCAAATTATTTTTAAAAAATAACGTATGTGTTATTGACGTTATTTTTTTAATGTCAATACCATATGTCGACGTTATTTTCATGATATATAATCGTGATGCTTGATATGATTTTTTAGTATATATTTGAAGTGATCGTTGTGCTGCAGAAATAACAAGCGTGATGCTAATAAAACCTCTTTTGTTGTTATATATGTTTTTGGTGGTTAAGGTTAGATGGGCTATAAGGTTTAATTATATAGTGGATGATCGGTTGGTGGGCTGAATATATATGCTATATAAAGAAAATGGGTTGGATAGGCTTAACCCACCATTGCCTATATACCGCATCCGCCCTTGTTTGAAGGGAAATTTTGCAGCCCTTAACGGAGAGACATGGAATGGATAAAAATAATTAAGAGTAGTGATACGTTCACTATTCTTTTTACCACAATATCCTACACGACACAATCAACATTATTCAGTTTGTGAGGACCCATCATAATAAATTTAACATCATTTTAATCCATGGCACTATAACATGTAGTGGGAAGTGCACTACATAAATGTGTAGTGCACGTACCATTTCCCAAATAATTAATTCCTTATTTCCCAATTAGAGGAAGCGTGGGTTCTAAACATGTATCAACCACATGGAACATAAAAGTAAACTGACATGTTAAATCATTCCATAATAATCACATCAAATGATACATAAAAGTAAACTGACATGTTAATATCATTTCATAATGATCACAACAAAAATGACATAAATAACGGTAGCAGTACCCTATGTGTCCACACACATATCTACCGTAACATATATAGTTTGTAAGAGAATTTTTCAAATATTTGGTGAAACTTGTGTCTTCTTCGGTCTTCCTTTTGCCCGTGGTGTCGAACAAGCAACTTTTTGGTAGCATTCAAACATGAGAAATGCTATGGCCATAACAGTTGTATCATAATCAATGACGCAACACACTTTTCATCATTAATCATGATCCAATCCCTCAATCGAGTACCATGTTGACCCACATAATCAAAGATACAAAAGTGTGTTGTGTCATTCATTGTGACACAACCGTTGTGTCTGTAGCATCACTTTTCAAACATTTGCGTAAGGAATAATGATAAAGATGCAACCAATTTGCACACTACAAGAAAATTGTGTTTTGGCAGCATGATATTAGCGACGTTCATTTACAATACGCTGCTGATGTAACATTTTTGCAGCGTGCTATTATATATGTGCTGCGGATAACTGAATAATTATGTAAGCAGCATACTTTTACGCGCTGCAAAAAAAATAGTATTTATGGTAGCATGCTTTTACGCGCTGCAATAAATAAAATCGAATGGTAGCGTAATGCTGCACGCCGCTATTTCCCAAAATTTTACCCGGTTCTTTTTTAGGGAAAAATATTTCCCGGTAAAACAAAAAAGAACGCGCTAAATTTTTATTTATCCCTTAAAGGAATAAAACTTCTTACTTCATCACATTAAAAAATCGCAATCCTCTAATTTTCTTCGTATTTTTCACGCCAATCATCTTCTTCGAATAAACCTAGCGTCTCTTCTCACCGCATCTGTTACTCGCTCCAACGTCTCTCTTCACCTCCAGAACCTTAAATCTCTACGAATTTTCCGTTGAACAGGTTAATTTGTGCTTTTCCTTTTCCGAATTTCCTTTCATTGTTGACGATTTAGGTATTTATTGACTGATTTTTGTTGATTCAGGGTTTTTTTTCTTCCTTTTGAGAATTTGTTCTCCTTCATGGATTACAAAAATCCGCTTTCGTTTGAGGGGATAGATTCATCGCATGCCTTCCAAAATTTCCCCATTAAGGTAATGGCTTGACGCACATTGTTTTTTAAAGGGACATCGATCATTGAGTATTAGTTCTTGAATTGTATAGGTGTCAAGGAGTTCGTTCCATTGCGGAGGTAGGGGGACTTATAGGGCCAAAACGATTCTAGAAGTACCTTCCTCATTATACCAGAGATGAGAAAATTTACTAGTGTTTTTTTCCCAATGAGTCTCGAAATGCAAAGTTCAGTCCATTTTATGAATATGACAATTTAGGGATTTTTGATTGATTGTTGGATATTCTTAAAAACTGTGTTTTATGGACTTTGATTGAAATCATGTTCTGCTTGAAATGCTTTGCTGAACTCAAGTTATCTGATGCTTTTATGTGTTGTGTGTTTTACCATAAATTATAGACAATGCACATGGCTTTCATACTTCTCTGTATTTTTTTTGTCTTTTCTTTTGTACATTGATGGTTGTGTGTTTTGGAATAAACAATGTGTGCATATTTTTTGGCCGGCAAAATATACAATAACAAGAATGTTGTTTTTTGATATCATGTGACCTTTCTGGTTATTAATAAATCATCTATTGGTGAAGAGTTGAATTGTACCTTACAGTGTAAATTAAGTTCTTCTTAGTTATATTGAGAATGAGGCTAACAAGTTTAAAATGATCCATTTTGTTAAGAAGGAAAACTGTACATCTACCTTAGATTGGTGGGAAATTTGACTAGCAAATTTAGGTGGGTGGATAATTGACTGTTTCTGTATTGGTGGCCACAACAATTGCAATTTAACTAGTAATTTGATCAGAAAATTTATAAACATCCCTGGTAGATTTCTTTCTCTGTGAGGTGGATGTAAAATGAATGGATTGTTAGCTTTTAAAATGGTGAGAGTTATTTGAAATTTAGTTGGTAATATTCCTACTTTCCTCCTGCCAAATGTTTCCTTTTCTTTAATGGCCTCTCTTTTACTTCCATTTAGAATATATTGTTTGTACATAAATATTAACTTCCATAAGATCGTACGATAAGAAATTAAAGAGCTCCAGAATGTTGAGATCACTTCCTCAATTACTAACTCTAAACCATCCTTTAACCATATAGTTTCTTATTAGTGGTGATGGTTAATATCACTAACATGCTATTCTTACTATTTTCGGCAATCTCTGCTTTTTGGTTTTCTAATAGTTATGTATTTGGTGGATAGCAGTGAAACCTTATGGTGGCGCAACCTACCATTGGCAACAAAATGCTCCTCCGCCTGTGGACCATGTTGTTACGATTCTACCAAAAGCCCCTCATCCACCAGAAGGAGGAGCACGGCCTCCGCATTCCCCTACACATCTACATGTATCACATCCACCGCCACCTCCAGCCCTCCAACAGCAGCAGCACATGTGAGCAGTGGTGGACATGGGTCCAATTATTCTGGTTCTGAAGCTCCATTACCACCACCTTTGCCTGGTATGGTGTTTTCATTTTCACAGAGCACATTCACGTATGACTTAAGCATGCTGAAAATACAAGTAGCACTTTAGGATGAACACTGTATACACATAGCGTTAAAATAAATGTATGTAAGCACATTGGAAGATGTTTTCTAACCTACGGATTTTGATGTTGTTGAAGGGAAATCAGTGATTGGCTCTGTTTTTTCTTTTTACGATCAATGAGGAGCTTTAATCCCTAATATGTCACACATAGAAAATACATGTGGATGAGGATTTGACAGATGAAAGGTCCTCAACTACTCAATATTTGCCTGTTAGAGGTCAGGCAGAACGCTTTCAAAAACAATGCATTGATAGCTACAAGAATACTGATTAAAGCTCCTCATTGTCCTTTTTGTGGTCATGTTAGTAAAACAATTGTTCATACTATTAGGGATTGTCAAGGAATTCCTCAAGTATGAATGCAGTTTCTGAGTGATGCTTACAGTTTGTGATTCACATTGGTTTTTATTTCCTCTGGTGCTACCTTACAAAAGTCAGATTGAGCTTATTATATATATGATGATTAATGGTGCAGATCATCAATAATGACATCTGATCGTGTGGTTATGGCTCGCGTCTGCATATGTTTTTGCTTAATGTTTGACAACAATTTTACAGTAGATGGTCTCTTTATAATAATATTTGATTATTAGAAATTTATGCGGTGGCTTTTAGTCTTATAGCAATGCAGAACAAATCCCCTCATATTTATGTGGTGGATTTTCTTTCTTTTTTATTGGTGCAGAGGACACAATAACACTGAACTGGGCTCGCCGGCTGGTGTTCTCAAAAGATAGCATTCTAGGGCCAAGCCTCTTATCACCTAGGGTACGCTAGCTTCTTCTACTCTTCTTTCTATTTCTTATATTTTATTATTATTATTTTTCCTGGAGTCTACACGGTAATTTCTGCTTTGTCAAAGACTCCCCTTCATTTTTTGTAGCTTTTTTAAGTACCTGAAATAGATAGCTCTTTTGTAGATGGGCTTTTGGTATGGTGAAACTCTTTGTGTTCTCTACATGTGCACTTATTTTATGCCTTTACATTGCTTGTCTTAACTCCCAAGTGTGGTTGAGTAAAAAACTTTCAAGAGCATGTTTAGAACCTGGTGTAGTTCTAAGCATAGTCAGGTCTTGGCTTGATACCGATGACTCTTCCCGGATCAGTTAATTCATGGGCACAATTACTTCACCATGGAAACTACTTTAGGTATGCTTATCCTATCTGAATTTTATTTCAGTTTATCAAATGTTTTGACAATGACTTCACTTCGTTACTCTTGTTTAGTCAAAAATGTTTTAAAAATACGCTTCCAAGGTAATTCGTATTTGCAGGTGTCGTGGGATGAATCTGAGTTATAATTGTTTATACACTATAGAACAGGTCTCCCTAAAATTTGTGATATTTGTTATTGTTGTACGCAATGTTGAATAAAAATTTAATGACTACTATTTTTTTGTTTTGTTTTGTGACAGTTAGCAATGATGCAAGTCCATGTCAAATTGGTCCTCATAGGCGGACAATATATGTCAGAGGTTCTAATATAACTGGTGATGAACATGTATTATGTTTCATGGAGGCAAAGTCATCTTTTTACTGTATTTTCATAGTTCATTATTCAGTATGTTGGATTTAGTAGGAACCTGATATTAGGAGTTTAATGTATTGTCCTAGTTCTTCTTCTAATGTATTGAATTTTGTATTTCTATTGTAGCGGGTTGAATTAATTGGTTTGGTGTTGAGTTGTGTATTATTGAAAAGATTTTGTGTACTCGATTTAGTAATATGCGAATGGTTTTGATTTTATATTGGTAAGCATCGCTTGTTGTATTGAATATTTTTTTTTAAAAGGAATAAACAAATCCGCAGCACACGTATGCACGCTGCTATTAATATATCATTCATTTTGGTGGCACACAACATGAGCTGCCAATAATAGCATCAATGGCACGCATCGTTAACTGCCAATAGTAGAATTAGCAGCCCGCCACTTAAGCTGCCAATAATAGTATCGTGGCGCACAACTCCATGCCACGATTAATTTAAACTTTTAGCGGCATTGAACTTTGCAAAGACGCTATGTGCTTGCCGACATAACAGTGACACACCCAATTCTCTCACCTCGATTTTGACGAGTCTACATCACAATCAAGCGAGACCCTTCAAAATCGGTGAGAAATTAGGCCACACACCCGTCATATCAAAATGGATTGTGGCTTTATCATTGCACTTGCGTAAGAATGATGCTAGACACGCACAAACGGTTTGTGCTATAATGAAAGCGACGCAACACTTTTGCACCCTTGATTATAGTGCCTCTTACATCACTATCAATAGGTAATACGAGTAATGATATTTAACACAACCGTTCGACCACAACGAATGTCACAACCTGCATCTGCACCGTTGAATATGATTGGTCTACTTAATGGGTCCTACGTACATCATAATCAATGGTGCAAACACATATATGTAGTGTCACTCGTTGTGGCTGACCAGTTATGTCCATATAAATACTGTAGGTACTGCATCACAATCAAGAATATGTGAAAATACGTGTCTGTGTGACTCGTTACGACGCAACCATCGTTATGCATGTAGCATTTCTCTTTCATGGTAAGATCAATCGGAGAGGTATAACTCTTTTGTACAATATGACACTGTTTGGGGATTGTAAGCACATATGCATCCTTTAATAGTTGAGCAATCATCTTCTTCCCCAAAAAAATTGCAACGGGCCTCTTCACAAGAACTCGGCACGAGAAGATGTACAATAAGACACTTGTGTTTGAGCATAAAAGCGCATATGCATCCATCAATTGAGCAATTATCATCTTCCCAAAAAAGTTGCAAATGAGATCTGTGCACAAGAAATCGGTTCAAGAGATGTATCTAAACAATAAGACACTTGCAATGCCGGATCGTAAGCCTGAATGCACGCAATTGGTAGCTCTAAGACAACCATCTTCTTCGTCAAGATTAAGACACAAAACACACAGACATCAAAAATTCGAGACAAATGTGCAAATCGGCTATGAAGATCCGGAGCAATAAGGCAGGCTGTGGAGTGATAAGGTGAAATAAATTCAAAATTCAAATAATAGAAGCAGAGGCGTGTTTGATACTGAGGGATCTAAGGGTTATGAGTTTGAGTCAAAAGAAAGTCTATCTCAATGCTTCAAACAAGAAACAACCGGTGGTTATCCTTCAAGTTCAAGATCTGAAAGTTCAAACCAAGAAGTCTATCCAAGAAGTCTATCTCCAAGAATTATCTCTAATTAATTTTGAATTTAGTTTGAATAAATCTCAGTTTGAATAAATCCAGGTGATCTTTGCTTAGACTATAAATAAGTTACATCTGATGTAAACATAGAACACCGAATACTGAATAATAAAGAAGGGTTCATACCAGTTTTGCTTCCTGCATTTCTTCAATTTCCAGATTTCTTCAGTTTTTCTCATGGTAGCAGAGCCAAAACTTGCTTAAAACCCAAACAAACAGATCCTTGGGACTGTCAAAATCACACAAAGCACAAAAACAAATCTCAAATCCACAAATCAAACGCCAAACAGATTATAACAGATCCCTCAAAATACCACACAAAACAAACAAGACATCAAAAATTCAGAAACAAATCTGTCTCACACAATCAAAAAGTTAGAAACACACACAGAAATACACAATGTCAACACTATCACTCAATGTCAGTAGCTTTGTAACACTAAAGCTCACACAAGGCAACTATCCCCTCTGGAGGGAACAGGCTCTAGCCCTTGCAGAAAGTCAAGACTTGGTTGGTCACCTTACCAATGAAACACCAGTACCAGAACAGACCATTAAGAGCACTAATGCTGCAGGAACAGAAGTCACAACACCAAATCAAGAGTATCAAACATGGAAGAAGTCTGACAGACTTCTCAGAGGTTGGTTAATTGGATCATTATCAGAAGAATCACTAAGCATAGTGATTGGTCTAGACACTGCACATAGTGTTTGGACAGCCTTGAAGGATGCCTATGCACAGGACTCACAGGAGAGGGAATTCACCCTCAAACAACAACTTACTTACTTGAAGAAAGATGAGAGCAAAAGCATCACAGAACACATCAAGGAGTTTAAAAGCTTGTGTGACAGTCTAGCTGCCATTGGCAAACCTGTCACAGATTCTGAAAAAGTATACTCTTTGCTCACCAGTTTATGACCTAGCTATGAGACATTTACAACTACAATGCTCAAACCACCAAGGCCTACATATACTGAATTGGTCTCACATCTCCAAAATTTGGACCAAAGGAGAACCTGGTTTTCAAACTCACTGAATCAGACACAGAACACACCTCAAATGGCTTACTACTCTCAAATCAGGCTTATTACTCTCAAAATCAGAACAGGACATCTCAGACCTCCAGGCAACAACAGCAGGACACCAGATTTGTGTCATCTGGTAGAGGATTTCAGGCACAGCAAACTAGAGGAAATACTAATGCAGGACCAGTTCAGAGGAAACCACCCCCACCTGGAGAAAGAAGGATGACACCAGATGAGAGGGAAAGGTACATGAATGAGAGGTGTCAGTACTGTGGGGTTATGGGACACATAGCCAAGATATGCTGGTGGGTGCCCAAGAAGGATCAACAGAACCAGGACTTGCCTCAAGCATTGGCTGCCCTCACCTTGGATACTACTATTGCAGAAACTGATTGGACAGTGGACACTGGGGCTTCAAACCACATGACTGGTAAGTCAATTATTCTACATAACACACACACACTGTCAGGATCAGATAGTATAATCATAGGAAATGGTACCACTTTACCAATTACAGGCATAGGTCAAGCTGAACTAAAACACAATCATAATGTTTTACCTTTAAATAATGTACTGCTAGTACCTGAACTCACAAAGAACCTTCTTTCAGTCAGCCAACTCACTCATGAAAATCCTGTTATTTGTGAATTCACTAACAACAATGTGTTTGTTAAGAAACAGGGCACATGACAGATTCTGGCCACAGGGAACAGAAGGGGTGATCTTTATGTCTTACACAACCAGCCTGAACTCTATTTCTCCAACAGATTCAGAACTGGTTCCAGCATCCTTTGGCATCAGAAGTTGGGCCACACACAAATGCATATTGTCCAACAACTGAAGTCAAAAGGATCAATTGATGTCTTAGGGCAAATAAAGACATATCACATTTGTGAAAGCTGTCAACTAGGGAAACTCAATAAATTTCCTTTCTTTGATTCTGAACATGTTACTACTAGGCCTTTTGAAATAGTACATTGTGACCTCTGGGGTCCTTCTCCTGTTAAATCTACTGGTTTATTTTCTTACTATGCTAGTATTGTGGATGATTTTACTAAGTTTACTTGGATTATACCTTTAGTTCATAAATCTGATTTCTTTACTGCCTACTTACATTTTGAGAAACTTATTGAAAGACAATTTGATAAAGAAGTACAGATTTTTCACTCAGACTGTGGCACAGAGTTCACAAATCATAAGTTGAGAGATCATTTTAATGATACTGGGGTCATACACCAGATGTCCTGCCCACATACACCTCAACAAACAGGCATAGTAGAGAGGAGACATAGGACTATTAGAGAATTAGGTTTAACCATGTTGTTTCACAGTCATGCTCCACTGTACCTTTGGACTGAAGCTTTTTCCACAGCAGTTTATGTCATGAATAGGGTGCCCTCATCCTCACTCAACAATGAATCCCCTTACTTCAAGCTATACAACAGAGAACCAGAATACTCCCACCTTAGAGTCTTTGGCACCAGGTGTTACCCTTACACCTGGGACACCAAAAACAACAAGTTTGATCCTAAAACTGTACCATGTATATTCATAGGATATAGTATGCAACATAAGGGCTACAGATGCTATCATCCCACCACTAGGAAAGTCATCATTTCCAGACACGTGGCCTTTGATGAGACTAATTTTCCTTACAGGCCACCAGACCAGATTCCAGCAAGTCACACCCCACCTCTCACTCTAAGCACATTCACTGATTGGACAGAGAACCCACAGGACTCTCTCCATCATAACCACACTGTCCCTCCTCTACATAGTCACACTGCTCTAGGCACGCATAACAAAAACCTGGACAGTCTTCTGTCAAATCCCATAGCCATAACCACCATTGAACCAGATACTACACCAACACCAGAACCTCCTCTCACACCTACACCTGCCACTTCTCCACTAGACACAGCCATATCCCCCTCTGAAGATGAATTATTATCCCCACAAACTGAACCACCATCTCCTGAGCCTCATACACCTACTGATCATCATCTAGACACACCATCATCCCCTGAGCCTCATACACCTGCTGACCATCATCTAGACACACCAGATGCCACAGAGTCCAGTCCTCCACCCAGTCCTCATCCTAGTGGCCCACAACCAGAACATCAAATAGTCACCAGAGGACAACATGGGATTTTTAAACCTAATCCCAAGTATGCCCTTCTAGTCTCCACCTTTCCAGATATACCCAGGGAACCAAGGACAGTCACTGAGGCACTTAAGCACCCAGGATGGACACAGGCTATGAGGGAAGAATTAGATGTCCTACATCAAAATGACACTTGGGACTTAGTCCCACATCATCCTAAGATGCATGTCATTGGGTCTAAATGGGTCTTCAAAGCCAAACTTAGGCCAGATGGCAGCTTAGAAAGACTAAAATCTAGGTTAGTGGCTAAAGGCTACAATCAGGTAGATGGTCTAGACTACACTGAAACATTCTCACCTGTCATTAAACCAGGTACCATCAGGCTTGTCCTAGCTACTGCTTTGAGTAGACAATGGGATATTAGACAACTAGATGTAAAGAATGCCTTTCTTCATGGCTTTGTTCAAGAAGAAATATACATGAACCAGCCCCCAGGTATGTCAGATCCCAAGTTTCCTTCCCATGTTTGTAAACTCAAAAAGGCCTTCTATGGCCTCAAACAGGCACCAAGGGCATGGTTTGACAGGTTCAGCACATTTCTACTTAAATATGGTTTTTACTGTAGCCTGGCTGACCCATCCTTGTTTGTTTATCATTCTGGATGTCACTCACTATATTTGTTGCTCTATGTGGACGATATGCTTGTCACAGGTTCCAGTACTGCACTCATTTCCTCATTTGTGACTCTACTCCACTCAGAGTTTGCAATGAAGGATTTGGGCATCATTCATCATTTTTTGGGTATGGAAGTTCACTACTCAGGTACCTCATTGCATCTGTCACAAACTCACTATGCCCTGACTATCCTGGAGAGGGCAAAGATGGTGGACTGCAAGCCAGTTGCAACTCCTATGGAACTCAAACCTGCACCTGATCCAGATTCACCCCTGGTACCAGATCCTACGTATTATAGACAGCTGGTGGGAGCACTGCAATACCTTACATTTACAAGACCAGACATATCCTACAGTGTTAACTATGCATCCCAGTTTCTACAAGCACCCACTCAAGCACATCTCAAATTGGTGCACAGAATGTTGCGTTATGTCAAAGGAACTATCCATCTTGGTCTCCAACTTATTGCTGTCCCCACTCTCACTCTTACAGCATATTCTGATGCGGATTGGGCTGGGTGCCCCACTACTAGGCGCTCTACCACTGGCTACTGCACCTTTCTCGGCCCCAATCTCATTTCTTGGTGTGCGAAGAAGCAAGCTACGGTGTCCAGGTCGAGTACAGAAGCTGAATATCGTGCCATGGCACACACAGCTGCTGAAATTGCTTGTCTACAATACTTATGTGCTGACCTTCGTATCCACTCTCAAATTCCTCCTATTGTGTACTGTGACAACTTAAGTGCCCTGTATCTTACAATTAATCCGGTGTTTCACTCACGCTCCAAACACATTGAGCTAGACTTTCATTTTGTACGAGAACGAGTAGCTCAAGGCAAACTCATTACCAAGCATGTCCCTGCACATCTTCAAGTAGCTGACTTATTTACAAAGCCACCAACAAGATATGCTCTCCAACTGTTCCTCAACAAACTATGCCTTCGCCCCAGCCATAGTTTGAGGGAGGGTATTAAGACACAAAACACACAGACATCAAAAATTCAGACAAATGTGCAGTCGGCTACTGAAGATCCGGAGCAATAAGGCAGGTTGTGGAGTGATAAGGTGAAATAAATTCAAAATTCAAATAATAGAAGCAGAGACGTGTTTGATACTGAGGGAGCTAAGGGTTATGAGTTTGAGTCAAAAGAAAGTCTATCTCAATGCTTCAAACAAGAAACAACCGGTGGTTATCCTTCAAGTTCAAGATCTGAAAGTTCAAACCAAGAAGTCTATCCAAGAAGTCTATCTCCAAGAATTATCTCTAATTAATTTTGAATTTAGTTTGAATAAATCTCAGTTTGAATAAATCCAGGTGATCTTTGCTTAGACTATAAATAAGTTACATCTGATGTAAACATAGAACACCGAATACTGAATAATAAAGAAGGGTTCATACCAGTTTTGCTTCCTGCATTTCTTCAATTTCCAGATTTCTTCAGTTTTTCTCAGTCAGTCATGTCGCAACTTCTTGTTCCGCACACAGGTCTGCCTGCTACATCAACTGCATGTGGAAATAATGTTCATTTGTAATTAATCAGTGGTCATCATCGTAGCTGTAATGCCTCCAGACCCCGGGCCTGGTAGCTCTAAATGACTTATAATATGGTCCAATCAACTGTTTAGACCATTGTCCTCGTTCCGTCTAAAATAGCTAACTCGAGTTGACAAGTCCATTGGGACAAGTCCTGGCCAAGTCTTGACGAAGACGTCAGTTCATTTCCTTATAAGAGGGGGGTGGGTGAGTGGGTTGGGAGGGAGAGAACGTAAAGTCCCACGTACATCTGTAAAGTAACAGCATGTTCACCCCATATAAAGACTTGATGTTCGGAAACGGGACGTAACAGTAGCAGTTTTCTTGCTGGCTAATTAACACATGATGAAAGCAACATTAAAGTATATACAATATTAATTATCTATATTACTATTATTTTAAGTTTTTCGGAAAGATGATAATTGAACGAGGAATTGAATACAAGAATGTTGATCTGAAATTGTGATCATGTACGTGCAAGAGAATATTACGTACACAATAAAATATAAACTTAAATCCTTTGAGGGAAAAGATGGTAATTAATTAATTGAATAAGAAATACCTGAAAGATGAACTGAAATTGTTGATCATGTTCAAGTAAATATTACATGATAGAATTTCAAAAGCCACACATGAGGATATCGGGGAGATTACTTACGTACCATGCGCTGCGCCAGTAGAAGAAAAATTAAAACATAAACGATCTCAGACATTTTCGTCATGTTCGTTGTGGCGTCGTCTTCTACCACTACTTCTTCTTCTTCTTCTCTCTCTTTTTGAGCTGCAAATGCCTTGAAGGTTATACTCTGAAGTCTGAACTGATGCAGGATTTATAGATTTAACATGTGCTAATTTATACAATTTATCATTGGCCTTCAATGATTTTATAGTATTATTATTATTATTATATTATCAACTGAACTTTTGTTTTTCCTCTCTTTCTGAGAAGTAGTCGTCAATTTGGAGAATACGAAGTTGAAAGAATATACTTAATTCCATTTCATGAAAGGATATACATAATATATATACAAACGGCCTTTGTACGGCATTTGATACCTGCGCTTTTCAAAATCACCCGAATATATATATATATTTTATATTTAAAAATCAGCCGAATATATCCTGACAAATAATATCATCATATATAATAGTATAATACTACTTCCGTCCCATAAAATGTGTCCACATTTTGTGGTGCACACAGATTAATAAACTCAATTAACGTGTTGTGTTTTGATACTATATTGAAGGCTTATCGGCTATGCTAAGTCTTGTCGAACCACTGTAACGTACATCATACGTGGTGGGGAGTCGATCAAGCCGAAACTCGGTTGAAATCGCCCAACCATTGTTAGACCATTTCCGTACCCATGTACTTAGATTTTCCAATTTCTAAATTATCAACCAAAGCGTTATCTCGTTTCTGTTTAAGATGAGTTCACTGAGAAGCCATCACCGAAAAATTCAACGATTTATCTAAGTGGGATTCACCGAGAATCCATCACTAAAATCGAAACGATTGACAAAACCCGGGTCATCGTTTTAATAATTAGTTACTTAATTAATTAGCTACCACATATTAATTAAAAAAAGCTTTTAACTAATTATACGAGTTATACATGCCTAATTTATTCCAAATAAACTAGCTACATGTATGCATTGGAGTGGAATCATGATATGATGCATGCCATGACAATTTTCCGGTTTCTATCACATAATTTCGATCATACACAAAAAAATAACGGAAAAAATAAACACTGAGATGGATCGTTGGTACCCTCGTACTAACCTATTTTCTAAGGAAAAGTAAAACTAATCAAATCTCGATCTTCGATCTTGATCTTGAAACTTCCGGATCTCAAATCTTCGATCTTGACACGAACCACGAACGACGAGCAGAGGAGGCCGTAATATACCAATATATTTAAAAATATATCTACATTAAATTGTTTTATAATTTTTTATTATTATTATAACAGGCCTTCGGCCAAAGTTAATAAAAAAACTTTTTTTTTTGTTACAGCATGTCACGGCAGATGTCCAAAAAAAATTCCCCTTTTATTATTATTTTTTTTTGATAAACAAACTTTGCCGGCAACCCTAAAACAAATTTGAAGCTGCCGCAGAATTAAAAAAAAGGGGCCAGAGGCCAGAAGGACAAAAAAAGATATAAAATGAGAAAAAAGGACAAGAAAAAAAAGGACAAAAACGCGCCTGTTACTACATGTGTTACTACATTTAAAATTGTGCCGTGAGAAAAAAAAACAACAATCGGCCTCCTCCCGTTTCACCTTCTTGATGATCTTCAACACCATGATTTTCGTCGTCTCGAATCCGGATTAAAATAAAATTACAAAAGATACTACCTTATACATAATTTTCGACTGATATAAATTACAATACAAATCCTATGCTCAATTGATACTAATCAAAAGAGCTACAAAATAGATCTACGGGTAAACAGTACCAACCACAATCCATCTCTTCAACCACGACAATCACAAAACAACATACATGATATTTTCAAAAATAATGAAATTAAAAACGAAAGTAAAGCATTCTACACATGCTTATTACACTCCTTAGATCTAAAATTCACATACTTTGATTGATAGATCAAAGGCTCTGATACCACTTGTTGGATGTAATATCGCTGGGTGGATCTAAGATCCACCCGATTACGCAGCGGAAAGTATAAGATCTGGATCTAACAACCAAAATACTGTTAGGTGTAATGCCCGAAAGACAATTTTGTAATTGTTTTATTTAATAAATGAAATGATGTTATTATTCATATTTATTATTCTCATATTCACCGATGTGACAATAGTATTTACACTACAGAAAACCCTAAAGTATATCGTTTATGTAATCACTTAACTCAGTGTATGGTATATACACGGGAGGATTGAGTTAGTGAAGATGTACTTAAAATACAATTAGCCCGTAGTGAAGTTAATCGAGAGTATCGGGTCTCTCCTTTAAAGTGCTATTAATGCGCCTGCAACACAATAGGTGTGATTGTCTTATCCGGACTTTCGGTTAAGAGAACCTAATGGGGCATTTATATATGATAGATATATCATATAGTATGGACCGATTTGATTAGAGTTCACGATATAATTCCGTAATCGAGAATTCTTATCGAATCAATGGATGATCATATTTATGGATATATCTTAATCTCGAGGTGATCACAATCAACCGCTTGAATCGGCATGAAGTTTGACTTGACGGTTAAGGATTACACCGAGAGTCGTGGTCCGAATTACCCCATCTTGGCATTGTCTTCGATTGAGTGAGTAGTCCGTGTTATCACGAGATACGGAATCCATTCCTTCTATTTATGGAAGTAGAAAAGCAGTTCCTTATTTGTTAATCCTAGAAAGCGATCGATCGCGCGAGTTCATATTATTACATCGATTAGCTACCGGTGAGTTGTATGAATTAATTGATCACTAGGGGTTAATGGTAAATAAGGATAAGAGGTTCTAAAAAGGTTAACGGTAACTTCCCGATTTAGAACGAAGCGATCTATGGAGGATTAATCCATATGTAATGATTATATCAATGGACGCTTATTATTATTCTCGTGAGGAGATAAATATAATCTTATAATCGGAGGAGTGCAGTCACGGGATTATGGTGGCATATTCCTGTGATTGATTTATCGAATATAATTATTCTATAATTATTTATTTGATTTATCGGAGCCGCTGATTATTAGTCCATGGTCCCCGACGTGCCTCCTAATATAGCATAGCTATTCTCGGACGTCGAATCCTAATAATATTAATTTAGTTCTTGTTGGACTTTATTAAAACGATATGTGAATTAATTGTTTAGTGGACTATTAAATTAGTTGGGCTAAATAATTAAATATATGGAAAAGACATTTTTCATAATCTTGGCCCAAAAAGTGTGTCATGGTTTAAATTTGTGACTAGGTCACAAGGATTATTAAAATTTTCGCCCCTCATGCATATTTTAGTCAACAAGAAATTAGTTTTCTTGTGATTAATAAGACATGTGCATAAAATATTTATTGGATAAATATTTATGGTAAATAATAAAGATAAATATTATTCTAGATTTGTTCTAGAATATTATGGAATTATCTTTTATTAAGGGATTTATTTTGTTTGATAAATAAAAATCCTTGGAGGCTAAGTTTTACTCTCCTATATAAAGAGAGTTCTCCAAGCCTCAAAGTACACATAAAATTCGACTTCTCCCTATAGTAGAGAAGAAAATAATTTCTGCCAAGGGAGATTTGAGGAGAAATCTTGGAGATTTTTCCGGTAGCATATCGGAAGGGTTCGAGTGAGAATTCCTTCCACCGGGAATTGCTTGGATCACACGATCGGAAGGCTGTGGTGCTCTTCACATCTTTACATTCATCCTTTGCGGTTCTTCAACTTGAATTTAGAGATTCAAGAGGTATGATCTACATCCCCTTGTAGAATAGATCTAGTTGTTTTATTACGCATATTATATAGATCTAGATCCATAAATCGCCTCGTTGCGGACAATATTACTACAAATGGTATCGATGCCGCCATGGTGATCTATATTTATACGTATAAAATATTAGATCTAGGAGTGGTAAAACATGTAGATTTTTTGTCCCATTTTTTTTTTTTTTTTTTTTAAAAGATAGGGCCGACGCATGTTAATCTTTTTTTTATGTTATGAATGTCTTGGTTGAAGAGATGGATTGGGGTTGGTACTGTTTACTCGTTAGATCTATTGTAGCTCCTTTGTTTAGTAACAATTGAGCATAGGAATTGTATTTTTTTTATGTCTTTCTTTTCGAGATTTATGTAAAAAGTAGCATCTTTTATTGTTATTTTGATTATCCGGGCTGGAAAAGATGATGATCTTGCTGAAAAATTGAAGATCAAGACGAAACCCAAGGTATGAACGAGGAGAAACGGATGAATTTTATTAAAAAACTGCTACAGGACTTTCTGCGACGCTGAAAAGCGTCGCTATAAGTCCTGTTTAATAAAAAAGATGCGGCTAGGGTTTATTTTTGTTGCGGCTGCATGGAATTTTCTTGTGACCTAATTTTTTTTTTATATTATCATTCAACTGCCGCATGAAGAAAAAAAGAAAAAATATATTTTTGGAAAATAAATTAAAAGCAGCCGCATGTAACATAATAAAATTAAATATATGAATAATTAAAATAAATTGGATTTATTTAATTAAAAAGACCTTTTCTCCTCTCGGGTGTTCGTGGTTCGTGTTCCGGCGGTTCGAGTTCAAGATTCGAAGATCAAGACTCGAAGACAAGAAGATTGTAATTTATTTTTCCTAGGATAGATTAGTTACGGGGGTACCAACAATCCATCTCGGTGTTTAAATTTCCATAATTTATTTTTATGTGTTCGATCATAAAATAGATATAAAATCGAATTGCCATGACATGCATCATATCATAAATCCACTCCATGCATACATGTAGAATTTTAATTTTGGTAATTAAAATAGGCATGTATTCAAACTCGTGTAATTAGTTGAAATTTAATTAATACGTGGTAATTAATGAATTTAGTAACTAATTAATGATCCGAGGACGGGTTATGAAATCGTTAGGCTTTTCGTGTGTGTTCTCGGTGAACCGCCTTAAAACCCAAACGAGATCACGTTTTCAATTCAGTAGTGTCTACTTTAGATTGAATGATGGTAAAAGAACAAAAAATCTTGGATAAAAACGGTTCGCTTATAGGTTGGGTGGTCAACTGAGCTAGGCTCGACCGACTTAACCCTCCTAGTGTGATGTATGCACGGGGGTCCGGCAAGACTAAGCTACACCGGAGAACGGAGGGGTGATTCCTTCTTATCTCAATGAGAAATTTGTCTTGACCCGATTTCGTCCGGATCATCACATATGTTCCAACGAATAGGACGGGTAGGCTTGCCTACGTTATCGACACCATTCGGAATCCTTGATTTGATGAGCTTTTATGATAACATCAAAAGACGTGGTTAGTTAACCCACAACCACTTCCAAATTATTGAGTGGGAGCGGGGAGGCGACACCAACCCCACGGCTTCTACTATAGATACAAGTAAGTGAGAGAAGGGTGACGCCGAGGCGCTTTGATTTCGTCCCCCTAAGGATGGTGTTCGCCCCTATCAACATTCATGGCTTGGTCTCCGAAAGGATAGGTTTTTCTGGTACTGTCGGGTCACCGACCTATCCTAAGACGGCATACTCGGGCGTACCTAAGAGAACCGATATAGTAGTCACACTCATCATGGGTATTCTTGATAATATCTAGGCTAAAAAGGAAGGTAGTCAATGAATAAAGGGATGTTCGATTCCGTGGGATGTTTGATTCTCACAAGTTATTCATTGATGAGATTGTCTCGATTTAACCGTCATCTTTTGACCTACCCTAAGGCGGCACGAGATGCGAGGTTAAAACCTTGGAATGGTAGAGTAGACTTATTTTTAGTTTACAATTCCTAAAATTTATATAGTAGTGTTAAACTTGAATTAATTTATGTCATTTTATTTTTAAAGATTATCCCTTACTAAATTGCTTACAATTTATAATTGACTAGTATTGACTTCGTTAAAAAGTGGAAAGTAACTAGGACGTTGAACTAGTTAATCGATAATGCAATTATTTTTCGGAAGAGATATTTTCTCTTAAGCCTTTTAAAAACCAGAGTGACATATAGGTATGTCACTAGTGTCATTCGTGTCAAACGGAAGACAAACTTAGTTTGATCAAAGGTGATTTCGGATTTTGAAATTCTTCCAGTGAATTTTCAGTGTGTAGTGATTACACACGCAACCGTTCTAATTGAAAAACCGAAAAGTCATGAAATGTTGCTAGTTGGACGATATTTGGAATCGATGAACTAGTGGGAGTTCTATGATTTGTTGTTTTTCTGGAAACATTAGAACTGTGTAAGTGTTTACACAAGAGATTTTCAAATTGAAAAATTGGAAAATCATAAAATAAAGCATTGCTGGTTAGACGGTATTTGGAACCGATAAACTAGTGGGAGCTTTAATGTTATGATTTGTTGTTTTTTCTAGTATATTAGAAAATCCGACAAGTCCGGACAAGTAACACTCGAAATAGACATCCCACGGTTCAAGAGTAGTGTCTACTCACACGAACTGCTAGTTCAAAACTGTTTCCATTTACGGAAAGTCAAGAATGGGAGAGTATGTCTAAGAGTGTTAGTCATCTAAAACTGAGTTGATTTTAAGGCTAAACCGAAAATTAATAAACTGAAAATCATAGGATAAGGATAGTGATTTCGGATCACCAACCTATGAATCCTTGGCGATTTTCTTGAGCTAAGTTCTTTGGAAGAACAAGGCAGCAGTGCATTTAACGATTAAAAGAGTAAACAACGGGCAGTTAATTTTAGCTAGAATAGTGGGAGTGATATGAGGAAATGAATCTCAGATTCAATCCTTGGATATCGCGGAAAAATTATTTTCCGTTTAAGATTCGTTGGAACGAAAGGATTTACCTTCTATTCGATAATTTGTTTGTCGTATAGAAAGTGAATATACCATTTGTAGTACGAATCCAAGACTCGGACTTTTGTTTGATAAAGTCAAAACCACTTACAACTGCTGAAATATGTATATAACACATCTTAAGAACTATTAAAAGCAATTGGTTTCTATATTTAGATAAACGCTTCTTCATATTCCATAGTTAGTGCATAGTCCTTAAAAGACAAGACTTGAAGACTGGCTCAGGGTGATTCCTTTCTCCCAGTCTGGTTAGATTGTCTTAAAGGTTCAATGACTAATTTTCCTTTCAATCGGGAAAGGAAAATGGTTATAAAGAAGTAACACCGCTTGTTCATGATGACCTTCGGGGTCTTATGAAAGATACAAGCTAGTGGGAGCTTATGAGTAGTGACTTCTAGTCTGACAACTACTCAAACACTCCGGCAAGTTTATCCAAAATATTTTGAGGTTTTCTCTGTTTTCAACAGAGATGGAGTATTCTATACTCAGAAATAGGCCATCACATAGTCCTAGGGACTGATGCTCGGCCTGCCTTATAGTGAAATGCTTTCACTAAGTGAGAAACCGTTAAATTGCCTTTACATAGTTGTAGATGTGCCACAATACACTGCTTAACTCAATAAAGATATTGGAAGTGAAATAACGGTTTACATTGAAGTGTAGAACCGAGAAGTCCACCTAGAATGTGCTTTGGAATTAACGGATAATGAGTGGATTCGGTTCACCAAAATTCCGTCAATATAAGCATTTAGCACATGATGCTTGATGGTTTGACTGGGAATTTCGCGTACACGTTCGGTCAGTGACCAATCGTTATATATCTTGTAGCATTGAGAAAAAGGTTCGTTATCAGATTCTTGACATCGGGAAGGGACGGTTATCTTTGTTGCATCCTTTACGATAGAGTCTATGAACAACAAACCTTGAACCTTGGAGTACGGTTACTCAAGGTAGTTACTTACTGATTAGATCAAACCACATCCAACATTGGTTGTTGGTGATGACACTAAATACTCTTGAACTAAATCGTAATTTCGATCCACCAAGAAAATAGTGGGGTATGGTTTATCCATTACCCATTATGGGTTCTGCGGACTTTATTGTCTACAGGATCGATTAATGACCTATGGCTCTTTTGTGAGTCAGATAGGATTCTCGATAATAGAGGTTGGTTTAAAAGCCATAACCCGTGAATGGAGTTTGGTACTCAGGAGTCATTCATACTTTTGTAGAACCACCGAGTGTCTCGGGCCCAGTGGGGAGTAATTGGATCTACACGGAAAGAGAGTAGAATGAATAGGAAAGTTCATCTTTCAATTTGCAAAGCTTGAGTGGTCTAGGGTAATTCCCTAAGAAGTAGAGAGTTAATCAGACGTTGGACTCTCTTACCACTTAGTATTGCATGATTTCGTTCACAAGCAGAAAATAGGGGTGATTCCCTGAGACTTTCATGCCGAACAAACGGAATCTGGATTCATTCGAACGTATGGTCTTCACTTAAGAACCATAGATGGGATGACATCAAGGCTTATGTCCTTTGTGGATAAGAAGAAAACCTCTTGGTCATTAGAAGTCACCTGCTTCTAAAAACATGTGGATTTGACCAAACATATTGATAAGTCCTTTTGTAGACCGGATATCAATATTAGTAAAGTAGTGAATATATATAAATATATATTAGTGTTTGTGAAGGATGACATCGCACTGGGTTGGTAACAACATGGGTGTGTTATCTCAAGTCGAATCGACAAAGCCACAATTCTTACCTGTGAGTTTTGGACAACATTCTAAAGAGTTTGATTCGGTCGAATTCATTAGAATCGAGCCATCGGTTTCCCATCCATCTTATTGGTTAAGATGATGTATCCGTGTATGCAACATTCAACGAGGAAGTTCTACCCTATGCCTCGGGAATGACTCTCTTAATCTTCGGATCAAGAGAAATGGGATAGATTCTCTTTCTAGTAAGAGATGGTCGAGTTATTGAACGTCAATTTTGACCGAATCTTAGATTCGGTGTTAACGAAGCAAGTTTAGTATGTCCTTTAGTATCTTGAGAGAACGAGGAATAATATGCGGGCATATTCAAATGTGAACTTGGATATGTGAGAATACACCGGTTACGACTTTGTGTCGATTAAGGATGATCGTTAAGTCGATCTCGGTCTCGGTGTTTACTCTTGTGTTGAAGCTATTGCCTGGAGGAATCCAAAGAACGCCAACTCGACTTTAACTAGTTGGGTGATTAGCGGCTTTTGTAGTAGCTGAGAGGCGATATAGCCTCGTGGATTTCCTTTCGATTCGGGAGTGATTCCAGATTTGGAAAGCCGATACCACATCATTGTGCAAACGATGAAGGGTAGCTTATAAGGATTTCGAAATCACTTGAGTTCAAGAGCATATTGGGAAAGTACCACATGATTAGATGGACCTGCGACGTTTCGATTCTACGGATCGCCTCGAGCCGACAACCTGACTGATCATTAAGACCCATGACATTCAGATATAGGTGCTCCCCGAGTCACTGACCTATCCTACGACGGCATACTCGGAGTGTACTTTGGAATCGAAATGGTTATGATAAGTTTTGTGGGTACTAAAATTCGGGATGAGTCTCCATTGCTTTAGAGCAAGTGGGAGATGTAGTTTCTTTGTAGTTTTAAATAATAGGGTGTGCTCTAAAACAATTAATCACATGCTTTCGTGCAAGTGGGAGATTGTTAGGTGTAATGCCCGAAAGACAATTTTGTAATTGTTTTATTTAATAAATGAAATGATGTTATTATTCATATTTATTATTCTCATATTCACCGATGTGACAATAGTATTTACACTGCAGAAAACCCTAAAGTATATCGTTTATGTAATCACTTAACTCAGTGTATGGTATATACACGGGAGGATTGAGTTAGTGAAGATGTACTTAAAATACAATTAGCCCGTAGTGAAGTTAATCGAGAGTATCGGGTCTCTCCTTTAAAGTGCTATTAATGCGCCTGAACACAATAGGTGTGATTGTCTTATCCGGACTTTCGGTTAAGAGAACCTAATGGGGCATTTATATATGATAGATATATCATATAGAAATTTGGACCGATTTGATTAGAGTTCACGATATAATTCCAGAATCGAGAATTCTTATCGAATCAATGGATGATCATATTTATGGATATATCTTAATCCCGAGGTGATCACGATCCAACCGCTTGAATCGGTATGAAGTTTGACTTGACGGTTAAGGATTACACCGAGTCGTGGTCCGAATTACCCCATCTTGGCATTGTCTTTGGATTGAGTGAGTAGTACGTGTTATCACAGATACGGAATCCATTCTTCTATTTATGGAAGTAGAAAGACAGTTCCCTTATTTGTTAATCCTAGAAAGCGATCGATCGCGCGAGTTCATATTACATCGATTAGCTACGGTGAGTTGTATGAATTAATTGATCACTAGGGGTTAATGGTAAATAAGGATAAGAGGTTCTAAAAAGGGTTAACGGTAACTTCCCGATTTAGAAACGAGCGATCTATGGAGGATTAATCCATATGTAATGATTATATCAATGGACGCTTATTATTATTATCGTGAGGAGATAAATATAATCTTATAATCGGAGGAGTGCGATCACGGGATTATGGTGGCATATTCTCGTGATTGATTTATCGAATATAATTATTCTATAATTATTTATTTGATTTATCGGAGCCACTGATTATTAGTCCATGTTCCCCGACGTGCCTCCTAATATAGCATAGCTATTCTCGGACGTCGAATCATAATAATATTAATTTAGTTCTTGTTGGACTTTATTAAAACGATATGTGAATTAATTGTTTAGTGGACTATTAAATTAGTTGGGCTAAATAATTAAATATATGGAAAAGACATTTTTCATAATCTTGGCCCAAAAGTGTGTCATGGTGAAATTTGTGACTAGGTCACAAGGATTAAAATTTTCGGCCCCCATGCATATTTTAGTCAACAAGAAATTAGTTTTCTTGTGATTAATAAGACATGTGCATAAAATATTTATTGGATAAATATTTATGGTAAATAATAAAGATAAATATTATTCTAGATTTGTTCTAGAATATTATGGAATTATCTTTTATTAAGGGATTTATTTTGTTTGATAAATAAAAATCCTTGGAGGCTAAGTTTTACTCTCCTATATAAAGAGAGTTCTCCCAAGCCTCAAAGTACACATAAAAATTCGACTTCTCCCTATAGTAGAGAGAAGAAAATAATTTCGGCCAAGGGAGATTTGAGGAGAAATCTTGGAGATTTTTCCGGTAGCATATCGGAGGGGTTCGAGTCGAGAATTCCTTCCACCGGGAATTGCTTGGATCACACGATCGGAAGACTGTGGTGCTCTTCACATCTTCACATTCATCCTTTGCGGTTCTTCAACTTGAATTTAGAGATTCAAGAGGTATGATCTACATCCCCCTTGTAGAATAGATCTAGTTGTTTTATTACGCATATTATATAGATCTAGATCCATAAATCGCTTCCGTTGCGGACAATATTACTAACAAATACATGAATAAAATAGATTTAACCCAACGAGGGGGTTAGATTGCTTACCGGTTTATTATGAATAAACATCTAGAACAATCTTCAATCCAAGCTAGTTGAGATCCTAGTTGAGAAACCAAAGTCTTCCAACGTGTATCTCCAATCACCACCAGGTGGATGGTGTTTCAAGCCGCCGGACCTCCTCGATATGCTACCTTAGAAAAACCCAAAGTTTTTCTAAAACTCGAAACCCTAGTATTATAGCCGAAATCTCTAAGCTATACTACTCCCAATTATTTCGAAAAAACATGTGTCATAAGGCTTGGGAGAACTCTCTTTATATAGGAGAGTAATCATTGTCCTCCAATGATTTATTTAATTAATACAAAATCAATCAAGTTAATCATTTTCCTTAAAAAGATAAATCAAGGATATTCCCAAATTAATAAGGATATATAAAAGATTTTCTTTTCCTTAAATTATTTAACAAATAAATAATTTAATCACATGTCTTATTATTTATCAAGAAAACTAATTTTCCAACAAATAATAAAAGCAAAATTGCTCCACCTTAAACCCTATCATACAAGGGTCACACGCATTTTGACACATTGGGCTGAGTCCACGAAAAAATTTCTTTTCCATGTATTTAGTTATCTAGTCCAACTAAAAAATTAATCCACATATCAATTAAACAGTACTATTTAATATTAATTGAGGTGAAACGACGAGAAAACCTATATGCTATATTAGAGCCACGTCGGGGACCGTGGACCAATATTCGATGCTTACAATAAATTAAATAAAATTATTAAATCGGACCGAACAATTATATTCAATCTATTAATTCCGGGATTACACCACCGTAAACCCGAAACTGAACTCTGCCGAATATAGATAACTTATACTCAACCATGAGTTTTTAAGCGTCCACTGATATAATCATTACATACGGATAAATTCTCTATAGACTGTTCGTTTCGATTCGGGATATCTCCGTAAACCCTTCTCGAAACCTCTTATCCTTATCTACCATTAACCCCCTTATGATCAATTAGTTCATAACTAATATAATATGAACTCCGCGGATCGATCAGTTTCTAGGATTAACAAATAAGGGAACTGTATGTCTACTTCCCGAGGAAAGGAATGGATTCCATATCTGTGAAAGCACAGACTACTCACTCATTCCAGAATAGAGCCAATGAGAAGTGTTGGACCACATACTACGAAGTGATCCTTACTAACACATCAAACTCTACCCTAGTTTAAGCAGTTGTCTGTGATCACCTCAGGATTGAGATTAATCCATATATGATCATCTTGTGATTCGATAAGACTTCTCGATCACGGAATTATATCGAGAACTCAAATCAAATCGGTCTAGCCCTATATGATTATCATCATATATAAATGCCCCACTAGGTACCCTTTTACCGACAGTCCGGATAAGACTGTCACACCTAAAGTGTTCTGGGTTCATTATTAGCAAATTAATCTTGAGATCCGTACTCAGATTAATAAATGCTACAGACTAAGTTAATTTTAAGTACATCTCACTAACTCAATCCTCTTATGTATAGCCACTGAGTTATGTGATTACATAAACGAGGTACTTAGGGTTTTCAGTAGTGTCTTAATTATAAGCATACATGCATATAATAAGATGAATTATTAATTCTGTCCTGAAACAATTAGATAATTATCTTTCGGGCACTACACCTAACAATTCTGATGTTTAGTTTGAATTGTAGTTTTGTTTCTTGAACTAATAACATTAATTAACCATAAACAACCTTCGATTGAACTTCCGATTCGTTCAGTTAAAACACCGAATGTACTCTTAAAGGGAGTTGAAGTTCGGATCCGTTGGAAGGGCATGAAAGGGCTTGTGCTTTGATAAACTAGAGTTCATCAATGTCTGTGTAATTGATAGGATGTGATGTCTAGTTGTCTAAGTGAGGGAGTGGAGCTGATAAGGTGAGTAATAATCTGAAAACATTTAGGTGGCTAGTTAATTCACAATAATAATTACATATGTGTAGATAAAAGCTAAAACGCCATTTATTCTCGGTTAGGCACTCTTTCATATCGGCGATGTGATACATTCATAAAAGGTGAACAACGCTACTGGCCTTAAACGACTGAAGGGTAGTGGAGGAAATTCATCGGACGTATACGCATACCGGGGAGACCCCGGAGCTAATCGGTGCTAATCACCGTTAGTTAGCAAGTATATCTTCAGGCTGATGAACGCCATGCACAGTGTCCTTGAGTAATGATGTAACAAAGATAAACTAAGTTAGAAACGTATAGTCATGACGTGTTGATGGACATGGAATGAACCTTAGATTGAGTCGGTTTCATTAAGATAACCCTTATAATAAAATCTGTTAATTATAACCTTAATTGAATTGTAGCTTCCACTTCTTAATTTGTACATTGTACTTACCTCAAATGCATGTTTATTTATGTATTTGGGGGAGAGAAGACGAACACTTTGGTGAAGATTTCGAGGAGGACTTTGATGACGACATTTGAGGATGCCGGAGTTGAAGGCCTTGATTATTTTCTGTTTTTAATTATTTCATAGATTTGGATTATTGTTGGAACTTGTAGTTTACTTTCAGTAATTCTGTTGGATTCGTTGGTTTTTCCTTTTGGATGTAATAAGTATTACATTTTCTACCTTTAGTTATTTCTATTCTTGAATATTTGAAAAAAATTACCCGAGTCTTTTCGTTTCCGTTTGCTTTAATTTGATACGACGTAGTAAAGGCTTACGTGTAAAATGAATTTATTATTTTATACGTGCCGAGCATCTCTATCCACAACATAAAATACAACGTCCAAGCTGATAAGTTTAACATAAATTTGATAAGTTTGAATATTTGCGATTTCTCGAAAATGAAAGAAAGTATTTGTGTGGACGTGTCAACTCAAATACTTAAAGTCGACGCAAATGATCTACCACCCAAACTTTCCCCGGTAAAAACTTATGGCGGATTATGTATTAGCGTCCACGTGGAAATGTATTTGCGTCTATGTCGACGCTAATGAAGTTGCAAAGCATTTGCGTGTACATGTCGACGCGCGCAAATACTAGACTTTTGCAATCATGTGATGTCGACGCAAATACTACGGTCGCTAAAGCCCTTTTTCCTAGTAGTGTAACGAGTGATACAACACACATTTGCATATTTGATTATAGTGGTCCCACATCACAATCAATATGTACTACAAGTAATGATAGAGATTCAAGGAAGAAGACTCGCGTGGATAACTTCAAGAAAAAACAGTATCAACAGCGATTGGACGACTTGGACAATCAATCCTCTTTCTTTGAGCATCAGTAATGACTAGTTGGATATTGAATCATTGTTTGTTCGACTTGGAGTTGTTGGGTTTGTCTTGTTTATTTTTAGTTTGGTGAATTGACATTTTCTAGAGTTTTGATCTTTTGTTTATGTAATCTGAACATTTTGTTATCTAGCGACTTGCTAGATTTTTTTAATAAAACTTCTTGCTGTTCAAAAATATAAAAATAAAATGATAGGGACACAATTAATTGTTCAGTCACAACGAGCGACACAACCTGTATTTGCACTGTTGGTATAATGGGTCTACATCACGAATTCACGATTGATCAATGGATCCTTCATAATAATTAATGGTGCAAATGCAGTTTATATCATTCGTCGTAGCTGATCAGTTGTGGCCGTATCATTACTCTAGGTATATACTAAATCATAATCAAGAATGAAAATGTGGCCACACGACCACCATTATGCATGTAGCGTTTCTCTTTGCGGTAAGATCATTGAGAGGGTATAACACCTTTTGTACAATAAGATACTCCTGTTTGTGGATCATAAGCGCAGATGCATCATCAATCGAGCAATCATCATCTTCTTCCCCAAAAAAATTGCAACGAGACTCTGCACAAGAATTCGGTACAAGAGATGTATCTAAACAAAAAGACACCTGCAATACCGGATCGTAAGCACATGTGCATCTTCTAGCTTTAAGACATGCAGTCATCTTCTTCGGCGTTCATGTCGCAACTTCTTGTTCCGCAAGAAAAAAGTCCGCCTCTGGGTGCTACAACAACTGCATGCGGATTTAATGTTCATTGTAAGCAAGCAGTTTTCTTGGTGGCTAAGTAACACATGAAAGCAATGTTGAAGAGATGGTAATTCAACAAGCAATACAAGAAAGTTGAACTGAAATTACTTACTATACGCCAGTAGAAGGAAAATAAAAACATAAACAATCTTAGACACTTTCGTCATGGTCGTCGTGGCGTCGTCTTCTACTTCTTCTTTAATTTTTTTCTTTTTGAAGGTTATACTGTGAACTGACGCAAGATTTATAGATTTACCAAGTGGTAATTTAAACAATTTATCAATGGCCTTCAAATATTTTTTTAAATTATATTATATATCAACCGAACTTTTTACCATAGAAGTAGTCAATTTGGAGATTGCAAAGTTGAAAGCTGGGTTGTTTTTTTTTTTTTTTTTTTTAAGGGAAAAAGCTGGGTTGTTATATATACTTAATTCCATTTCAGGAAATTAAACCTAAATTAGGACAACGCTAAAACTAAAAACAAAGTTAATGACACTCTATGTAAAAGACGCAACTTTTAGCACCCTGGCCTTTTTGTAAGATGCATATATATACGGCCTTTATGTTAAGATGCATATACGGCAATTGATACCTGCTCTTTTAAAATCAGCCGTATATACGGCAAACAAAGGGTCTTTATTTACACCACCATAATTCTACCGATATGCCATATTATTTGTGCATCACAGTAGAATCAATCTTATGAAAGTCGAATATACAGACAACCTAGTGTCGATCCTAACAGAGAAATATTAATAGATGACATTGATTAATAATTATAATAATAATAAACATGAATACAATATTTATAGGCTAATTGATGATAGAGATTTTCAAATAGAACTCTATTTCAACCAATTATATATAATATTGTGATTATCTATAACACGCCCCCGCAATCTCATTGTAATGCAATGAATATGATGATTGGCTCGTAATGAATGAATCTTGTTTCCTTCAGATGGGCAACAAAGTTCTCCATATCAATCGACAATAATTGTTTCACATCAACCTGTTATTGCTTGAAAATGTAATAGATGACTCAAATTTTGTTTGAAGAGTAATAGAAGAAGTGATAAACATGCGGAAATATTTGGAGGAAAGATTATCCTTAAGATGATGAGATAACCTAATTTATAAATTGAGATATAGTTAATCAAGTGAATAAAATTATAGTTGCTGACGAAAGAAGTGAATGGAGAGATGCAAATAAATATATCCTAAGATTGATTCTACTGTGATGCACAAGTTCACAGTTGATGTAGAGTGTTTTAAAGCCGGAAAATAGTTCATACTAGAAGGAAGGGAGAGAAAAATAAATATTTTGGGGACTATCATGATTAAAGTGATCGGATCGTCGTCCTTTTTTTAATGAAAGAAAGAGTGAATCATGTACTGTTTAACCTCGATAAATTAATACCCTCAGACCCGAAGAAAATTATTCATTTGACGAGGTTATTCATTTATCGAACATTCATTTAACCCCTTTGCCCAAGTCGGGACCGGAGAAAATTATTCAGTTGATAAAATTATTCATTTATCGAAGTTATAATGTATTGCTGAAATTCGGGAGATGAATAATGACAGAGAGTAATTTATTTTGACGATAAAAGAAATAATCAACTAAAAGAACAAAATTAAGAGTGACCGAGAATTTACAGAAATTAATGAAAGAAATTTTTTTTTTTCTTGACATAAGATACGTGATGAGGGTGGGAGAAAAAAGAAAAGAAGATAAACCATTCGATTCTCATTTGAATACCACTCACCGCGAAAATTTCATATCACAGTTTTTTTCTTCCATCTGCTGATTTGATATCGATTCTCCTGAAAATTCAGAGCCTGATGCATGTACAAGCCATATGGATGTAGACGGGGTGAGAAATTTATTCGGGATATATGAAATAGCAAAAAAAAAAAGTTGTAAAAAATGAAGGACGATGGTATGTTTAGATTAATGTAACGAACCCCATCTTGCTAATGATCTAAAAGACGCTAGTCGAATAGTTCTGATACCATAACAGAAAAATATAATTGCATTGATTGATAATACTAATGAACATATGATAGAGATATATTCAAATAGAACTCTATTTAAACCAAATAATATATCCTAACAACTCTATCATAATTCAAATTCAAACTATATTTTTCTTGCTTAAAGCCCCCGGTTTCCGAAACTCATTGGTCTGACTAATCCGGAGTTCGGCCCGTGTCGTGCCTGCAGAATCTGAGAGAGTCTGGCTCTTATTCAGGGGTAAGGCCTGGCCAAGAGCTCTTTCAACATGCCGCCTCAGAGGAGAATCGAACCGGTGACCTCCCTAGGCATTCTCAAGTCACTTACCACTTGAGCCAAGCAACTTGGTTAAATTCAAACTATATTATCTAAATAATCTATTGACTCAATCTTGTCATTATTACTAACATATTTTTTTCGACAGTGCGGAAAGTCAGATGTAGCCTATACATTCGATTTTCACAGATAGGCATGGTGCACCGATAGGTGTGGGACAACGGATGAATCAGTTGCGATGCGAATAATAACACCTACAAATAATGTCAAATAAATAATTACTTAGAGCTACAGGACACACAAACAGGCCCGTCCCTAGGTATAGGCCAACAAGGCTACGACTTAGGGCCCTCGAAAAATAATGAAAATTTAGAGTCCCGGAATTTCTTTTGGGGACACTAAGCTATTTTTAATATAATATGCGACATATCTTTTAAAAACTGTTTGTTTCTTTCAAAAGGGGCCTATTTTAATTATTTAGCCTAGGGCCTATAAAAACACAGAGACGACCCTGCACACAAACTAATAAGCTAGGATGTATTATGGCACAACTGTTCACTGCCGGAACTATGCTAAAGGGGGTCTAATTTGCCCGATTGTTCGGGTGAGGTCCTTTGGTCGGTTGATCGTTCAGGCGAGAATGATTATATAATAATAATAATAATAATAATAATAATAATAATAATAATAATAATAAATTCCAATACTTTTTTCGATTTGTGACATGCCGCATATTTTACATTTTTATATATTCTTGTCTTTTTCAGTTCAGTTATGTTGAGTTGATACTGTCACCACATTCATACATTAAGCATTTGATTTATTTTAATGTACGGGTCAAAAAATTAAATGCGTTTGTTTTTTTTCTCTAAATAAACACACCTTTTACATTGTTGATGATGATCGTACGCATATAATGTAATTGTGAATTAAACTCTGCTGAGTTTGGTCTGCTGAGTTTGGTCTGCTGAGTATGATACTCAGCAGAGTCTGGGGAAATTGTGGTTATCAGGAGAGCATGAAGGTGTCTGCTGATTCTGGTGTTCAGCTGTATGAAGTCAGCAGACTGATCATTTGCTGAGGTTTGGTTTGCTGAGTTGGCTCTCGGCATTACTTGGAGAACACGTCTTCATGGTTTTCCGATTTGGATAAGGTTACTTCTGGGTATTTCGGTCATTGTCTGATTTGGCTGTTTAATCGGTTAGGGTTGGATTCCCAAGGCTATAAATACAGTCTGTATTAATTGTAACATAATGTAACTTTCTCGTGATAATAAAATATCCTCGTTTGTCCGTGGAGTAGTTGGCACATTGCCGGAAACCACGTTAAATCTGTGTTACTCTAGTTTTTGTGTTTGTTTACTTGTTAATTGCTTATCTTTACTCACAATCACCATCACTTCTTGATCGATCCGTCATAACAAACTAGTATCGGAGCGTCCAGGTTCATCAAGAAATCTGTTTATCTATTTTAACCAAGGTAGATTGGCACCAAGGTCATAATTGACGCTAGGATTTAAGATCTACGCAAGATTTTCTGGTGAGAAAGATGTCTGCTTTAAACGTTAAGATTGACAAGTTTACAGGAAGAAACAATTGGCATATCAAGATGTGTGCATTGTTGAAGCAACAAGGATTATGGGGTCCTTTGTCTAAATGAACAGAATAAAGCACTACTGAGATAGTCAGTCTGGAGGAGAACGCACATTCAACAATTATGTTGTGCTTGTCAGAAGATATTATCACAGAGGTTGCTGAATAGGACACATCAGAGAAGCTGTGGTCTATGCATGAGAGTCTGCATATGACAAAGTCTCTAACCAACAAGTTGTTATTGAAGCAACGTCTATTCAGTTTAAGAATGCATGAGGGCACTCAGCTGAGGGATCATCTAGATAAGCTAAACACAATATTGCTTGACCTAAGGAATATTGATGTGAAGATTGAAGATGAGGATGCAGCATTGATCCTACTTGTTTCATTGCCTGCATCATATAAGAACTTTGTGCAGTCCTTTATTGTTTGGAAGGACTCAGTGTCATTGAAGGATTTGAAATCATCACTCTATGCTCGAGAGCTATGCCATAAGGCATCTGGTTCTGGGACAGACAGTCAGTCTACTGGATTGGTGGCCAGTGGAATCGGTAGGGTGCCAGGAAATTTTGGAAATAAGAAATCCAAGAGAACTTTCAAGGGACATAAAGCTAAGGATGTCTGTAATTACTGCAAGGAGCAGGGACATTGAAAAATGAATGTCCAAAAAGGAAGAAGCAGCAGGGTACTCAGAAGGGTATTGTTGCTTTGGCAGAACAAGACACCAACTATGAAGAAGATCTGGCCTTTGCAGTTTCAGAGTCAGCATGGCACAAAGATGTGTGGATTTTGGACATTGAGGCATCTTATCATGTGTGTCCAAACATGGAGTGGTTTTCAACTTATTAGCATGTGGATGGAGGCCATATTGCTATGGCTAACAGCAAGGTCTGCAAAATAGTTAAGATTGGATCTGTTCAGTTAAACACGTGATGGTAAATTCTGCACACTGAATGAAGTTAGGCATGTTCCACAGATGACCAAGAATTTGATATCACTTAGTCTACTGGACAACAAATGGTTCAAGTTTAAGGGTGAAGGTGAATCACTGAATGTCTATAAGGGTTCAACTGTAATTTTAATGGGTATCAGATAGAGGACATTGTATATGCTACAAGGGTCTACTGTATCAGGTTCTGCTGTTGTAGCATCATCAGAGGTTCACAGTCACAGCTGACAAAGTTGTGGCATATGAGATTGGGTCATATGAGTGAAAGATGGATGCAAATTTTTTCTAAGTCTGATCTACTTGGGGGACATAAGGTCAAGGAGTTGGAATTTTGGGAACACTGTGTGTTTGGGAAGCTACATAGGAGCAAGTTCTCAAAAGCAATTCACGTCACAAAAGGGACACTTGATTATGTCCATTCTGATTGTTGGGGACCTTCAAGAGTGGAGTCACTGGGTGGTCACAGGTATTTTGTGTCTTTTATAGATGATTACTCAAGGATGGTTTGGGTAATTATGATGAAGTACAAGAGTGGAGCATTCAAGCACTTCAAGCTGTGAAAGGCATTGGTTGAGAATCAGGCAGGGAAGAATATTATGAGACTTAGAACCGATAATGGACTGGAATTCTGTTGGTCTAAGTTTGATGAATTTTGCAAGAATGAAGGCATTTCTAGGCACCATACTGTCAGAAATACTCCACAACAGAATGATGTTGCAGAAAGAATGAATCAAGCTCTTCTAGAGAGGGCAAGATGCATGCTCTCTAATTCTAGTCTGGCAAGAAGATTTTTTTAGGCAGAGGCTATTAACACAACATGCTACTTAATCAATAAGGGGCCTCACACTGGGATCAAGCTCAAAACACCACTTGAGGTTTGGTCAGGAAAGTCAGCAGACTACTCTGATCTAAGGGTTTTTGGAAGCACGGTCTACTATCATGTCAGTGAAGGTAAACAGGAGCCTACAGCCAAGAAATGAGTGTTTGTTGGATATGAAGATGGAGTAAAAGTGTATAGAATCTGGTCATCAGCTGAAAATAGGGTTATACTCAGCATGAGTGTAGTTTTTTATGAAGATTCTATGATTAACTCATCTGTGAGAGCCACATCTGAATCTGAAATTGGATCTGAAACTGAGAAGTTTGACAAACAGATAGAGCTAGAAGGACCAATATTAGACCCCCAAGAAGATATGGGCTTGAGGAGGATATGGTTGGATATGCACTACAGGTTGCTGAAGAAATGGATGGTTTTGAACCGAACCTAACACTTACATGGAAGTTGTGACATGTTCAGAGGCATCTCATTGGCTTGTTTCTATGGGAGATGAAATGGAGTCACTTTAAAAGAATAAGACTTGGGATCTGGTCAAACAACCACATGATAGAAGGGTGGTCAGCTGCAAATGGATTTTCAATAAAAAAAATGAAGGAATGACATCTGCTAAGGACATCAGATATAAGGCACTTTTGGATGCCAAAGGGTTCAGTCAGAAAGAGGGGGTAGACTATGAAGAGATACTTTTTCCAGTGGTCAGACATACTTCTATCAGGGTGCTGTTAGCAATAGTGGCACATCAAAATCTTGAACTTGAGCAATTGGATGTGATGACAGCTTTTCTACATGGATATGTAGATAAAGAAATTTATACGACTCAGCCAGAGGGTTTCCAAGTTCCCGGCAAGGAAGGATATGTCTGCAAGTTGAAGAAGTCCTTATATGGACTTAAGCATGCCCCAAGCCAGTGGTGTAAAATGTTTGACAGTTATATGATTCAGCAGAGTTATAGCCGGAGTGATAAGAATCGGGGTTGTCGGATCTAGGATTAAGGTATTTGGAATTTTTTTTGGAGTCTCCTTGATACAACCTCAACTTGTGAGGAGGCACTTTGGAATAGAGAGCTCCTCGACACAATCTCAACTAGTAAGAAGGCACCTTGGAATTTCACCTTGACACCTAGAAAACCTGTCTCTAGACACCTTGGTATATTGGATACCCACAAGGGTTGCTCGGGCCCTTGATAATCCGGTTTTGAAAACTCTATCCAGAGAATTCAACACACACTTTAAAAGTGAGAAATATAGAAATTATATTGAACCAATGTTGAATTACAAGTTACAACTTAGGATCTATTTATAGGAAATAAAGTACATGAAAGTAGACAAAATAAGTTGAAAGAGTTCCCTCAAAAAACTCAAGAGGTGGCGTCAACTTGGAGTAAAAAGGTAAGTTCAAAGTATCCCATTTAATGCTTGCAATGTATCTTGACTTGTCCAAAGTCAATGTGATGTGATCCATGATGACATTCCCGACCCATTGGCACCTATGCAGCCCGTGGATCATCTGGTAGTTCGAGATGGGCCAATAACAAGGCTCCAAAGGAAGCGATTAAGAGAATCTATGAACAACCTGGTGATAGAGACTTATTCGGAGTTCGGAGAGGCCGTGGAGAAGACTGAGGCGCCAATAGTAACACTCCTTAGTGCTGTTGGACGCCAAGAAGATTATATTCGAAATTGATTAAGTATCAGAACAGGAACGATTATTATTATTTTTTGAATAAGAACGATGCAAGAAGAACAGGAATGATTATTATTATTATTTTTTTTTTGAATCAAGAACACAGAAAATGAAAAAAAAAGGGGATAAACCTTTTGAACTTGAATGTGATGCATCGGGTGTGGGTATTGGTGGTGTTTTGATTCAAGAGTCTAGACCAATTGCATATTTTAGTGAGAAATTGAAAGGTGCTCATTTGAATTATGCCACTTATGATAAGGAGTTGTATGCTTTGGTTAGATGTCTTCAAACTTGGCAACATTATCTTCGACCTAGGGAATTTGTTATTCACACTGATCACGAGTCCCTTAAGTATCTTAAAGGTCAGGGTAAGTTGAGTAAAAGACATGTTCGTTGGATGGAATTCATTGAATCTTTTCCTTATGTGATTAAATACAAAAAAGGCCAGGATAACGTGGTAGCTGATGCATTATCTCGTAGATATACTTTGATTACTACCATGCAAACTAAATTTCTTGGTTTTGAATTTATTAAGGAATTGTATGCTTTAGATCCTGATTTTGGTGAGATATTTGCAAAAACTGAGCATGCAGCCGATGGCCATTTTTATAGGAATGAGGGCTTTTTGTTTCGTAATAATGTTATTTGCATTCCCCAATGTTCCTTGCGTGAATTGCTGATTAGGGAGGCACATGGCGGCGGCCTTATGGGTCATTTCGGTGTTACTAAAACCTTAGACATGCTTAAGTCACATTTCTTTTGGCCTAAAATGAGAGTTGATGTTACACGTATATGTGATGCTTGTCTTGTGTGCAAATCGGCTAAGTCTAAGTCCGCCCCCCCACGGTTTTGTACACACCACTCCCTATTCCCACATCCTCTTGGACTGATTTATCTATGGACTTCGTGTTGGGATTGCCTCGTTCAGTGAGTGGTAAGGATGCGGTATTTGTTGTGGTGGATCGTTTTTCTAAGATGGCTCACTTCATTGCATGTAATAAAACGAATGATGCATCTAATATTTCTGATTTGTTCTTTAAGGAAATTGTTCGTTTGCATGGGGTACCACGTACTATTGTGAGTGATCGTGATGTGAAATTTATAAGTCATTTTTGGAGGGTTCTTTGGCAACGTTTGGGTACTCAATTGTTGTTTTCTACTGCTTATCATCCCCAAACGGATGGTCAAACTGAGGTGGTAAATCGAGTTTTGGGTCAATTACTTCGTGTAGTGGTCCAGAAAAATTTGAAAAATTGGGAAAATTGTTTGCCATATGTTGAGTTTGCTTATAATCGTTGTAAACATTCTGCTACTCGTTTTACCCCCTTTGAGGTCGTCTATGGGTTCAACCCAGAAACACCTTTTTCTTTGGCTCCTTTGCCCGCAGGTATGCATGCTAGCTTGGATGGTGAGCAGAAAGCGGCCTTGGTCAAGGAGTTGCACGCAGATGCTCGGCGGCATGTGGAGAATGCAACGGCTCGATATGTGAGGCAAGCGAACAAGGGCCGCAAGGAAGTTATCTTCACACCCGGGGATTGGGCGTGGCTGCACTTTCGCAAAGATAGGTTTCCTAAGCACCGGAAATCTAAGTTACATCCTCGTGGTGATGGTCCTTTTGAAGTGCTCGAGCACGTCAACGACAATGCCTATAAGGTTGCTATTCCACCTGAGTGGGGCGTCTCTGGCACCATCAATGTCTCTGATTTGATGCCTTTTGACAACCCCTACGATCTGAGGACAGATCCTTCGCAACCGGGAGCGAATGATGTGATCCATGATGACATTCCCGACCCATTGGTACCTATGCAGCCCGTGGATCATCTGGTAGTTCGAGATGGGCCAATAACAAGGCTCCAAAGGAAGCGATTAAGAGAAGCTATGAACAACCTGGTGATAGAGACTTATTCGGAGTTCGGAGAGGCCGTGGAAGACTGAGGCGCCAATAATAACACTCCTTAGTGTTGTTGGACGCCAAGAAGATTATATTCAAAATGATTAAGTATCAGACTTATTCTATTTTGATTATTCAGCTTTTGGTTTGATTATTATATAATAAAGGTCCTTGGACCTAGGTAGGCTATGGAAGCCCACATATGGGGCGCATATTTTTCTAGTGGGATTTTCTCCCACATTGCTTTCTTACTTCTAGTTCTTTTGATTGTAAGCCTATATAAGGCAAACCTAGCTTTACATTCAACAGACAATTATTTTATGAGAAACCAAATTATTGAGTTTTACTCAACCAAGTCTTAAGGCTTGAATATCACTTGCGAGTGAGAATTTTCTTTGTCATAGAAAGTTCACATATTTGAGGATTTACAAGCATTGTGAGCGATTGTTGGGCGTTATCTGCCTACGATTTAGTTGGATTACTAGGTCTAGGATCATTAGCTCGTCATTGTTCCCCTTAGTTACTTCCTGGGCAAAACATCGGATCTGATTCCAACCGGAATCACATCACAATGCATCTAATTTCTTCCAACTTGAACTCATGAATCCAAAAAGTGGCGCCATTCTCCTTTCCAAATCCAGCCATGTAGTTGCCATAATAAGTAGTATTATAATATAGTATATGACTTAATAGATATTATTATTTTGATAGTCTGTAAGCGTATAAGACGGACTTTACGACCTCAAAATCTTGCAAATGCTTGGTTGTAAGTCCTTCAAAAATTAAGTTGACCAATTTGTTCATTGAGTCGAGTCTCGTCTTTCATTGGAGTCGAGTCTCGGGTCCATCGTGAAATACCATCGGTTCCGAATTCATATCAGACCCTCCCGGTTGTGAAGGATTCGTCCTCGAATCAATAGGATGTCATAAAATCGAGCAATATTACCAACAGAACATGAACACAGACAAAAGATCACCAAACGAACACCGGGATCAAATATGAGTCGAACAGATAAATTCACATCTACTGCACATTGTGTTGCGGGGTCATGCCCCAAAAACATGTCAGCATAGTAGTGAGAATTCGAGTTGATAAACTTGTGGATCACTGCCCGTAAAGGACCAAAATAATAAATCTGAGGACAAATTGTAGTCGGACACGCGTTAATTATCGCCGAAAATGGATCAGAATAATTATGCTCCGGTTTTCCATTAACGTGATCACGCTCAAGAACTACCGTTGTAAACAAGCTGTCCTCCGTTGGGCAATCCCCATGGACCTGGGAAGAAGATTCAACAAAACTGACAGAAGAATTGAGTAATATAACATCTTCTTTTTCCTCAACCAGTATCAACTCCTTGCGTTCTTCCTCCACATAGACGCTACAGAGAACTCCACTATTGCATCAGCAACTTGAGGACCATTTGTATCGCTTTGCAACTTATCACAAGGAGCATGCAACTCCTCACGCTCAACATTATTCTCAACGTAACCTTCAACATTTGTCTTATCCATGTACACGATCTCGTCCACAACAATTGCCTCATCATAGTTAAGTACTTCTGCCACACTCTCGTTTTCATCATTTTTAAACTCCTCATCACGAGGGCTAACAACTTGTTCGATTTTCTCTTCAGCCAACTCTTGTGCTTTCTTCCATTCAGCCCTCCATTTCGCTTCATCCGCCCAAAAATTGGCCCAAATTATTTCAATGTCCTTCTTCCAACTCGCATGCAACTCTTGCCACCTGCGGTCAAATTTACGTTGAATCTTCTCATTGATCCTTTACACATCTTCATTATTTCCAGCCATTTTTTGTTCAAGGGTTTTTTTTTTATTTTTTTGAGAAAATATAAAGAGATATAATACCGTCAATCCGCCTTGGCTCTGATACCAACTGATAAGAATCGGGGTTATTGGATCTAGGATTAAGGTATTTGGAATTTTTTTTGGAGTCTCCTTGACACAACCTCAACTTGTGAGGAGGCACCTTGGAATAGAGAGCTCCTCGACACAATCTCAACTAGTGAGAAGGCACCTTGGAATTTCACCTTGACACCTAGAAAACCTGTCTCTAGGCACCTTGTATATTGGATACCCACAAGGGTTGCTCGGGCCCTTGATAATCCGGTTTTGAAAACTCTATCCAGAGAATTCAATACACACCCTAAAAGTGAGAAATATAGAAATTATATTGAACCAATGTTGAATTACAAGTTACAACTTAGGATCTATTTATAGGAAATAAAGTACATGAAAGTAGACAAAATAAGTTGAAAGAGTTTCCTCAAAAAAACCCAAGAGGTGGCGCCAACTTGGAGTAAAAAGGTAAGTTCAAAGTATCCCATTTAATGCTTGCAATGTATCTTGACTTGTCTAAAGTCAGTTGATGACGGTCAAATTATACCCGTAAAAGTCATCAACATTGACCTTAAATCGAGATTAATAATATATATTTCATATTAAATCACATGTTTATATTTAATATTTAATGTTATGTGATTTATATTATGTAAATTGGTATTTAGCTGTTTTTATTATTTAAAGCCGATTTATTGTGTGATTTTGCAGATCACAACAAATCGGGAGGATAAATGTCATTCAATCAAAAGATCTCAAGATAATAAGGAAGAAAATCGGAGCATTAATCAAGAGATAAATGAGAGATTAATCAGATCAACACGAAAGCGTGCAGTGGGGAACAAGATAGACGAGAAAAACGATTGACGCGTGAAAAGTTAGGTTCGGTCGACCGAGCCTGATGCTTCGGTCGACCGAGTGTCACCTCTCGGTTGACCGAGCCTCGGGTTTGGGTCGGTTTTCGGCTTTAATCATGCTTATCTTCTAGAACCACCCTAAGTCGGCAAAAACCTCTATATAAGCAAGCAGCTACGAGAATTGTAATACACACAAAAATACACCAACATATCCCTTCATTCTTTCTTCAATTTTATAGCTTTGATACAATGTAGTTTATTGAAGGTTTCCAGCAATTTAAGGGCTGCAATATGTAAGCCTTTATTTCTGCTTTCTTTCAAGTAATTAATCCCTCCCAATTATGCTTTATCGTTTGAGTTAGTTAATTCATAGCTAGATGATGTAGATCTAGGCTATGACGTTAGGGATGTGGCGAAGCCTTGTCTATGAGGATCCCATAACCTACGTCATACACTTAGTATTTATTCATGAATCTGCATTGTTTAATTAATGTGTATCTATGTTAGTTTATATGAATGCTTTACGAGTTACTGTTTAATCTGTTCTGTATGATGAAACGCTGAGAGATACGTGAATCAAGGTCGATCCCACAGGGAACCAATTGTGGATCATCTTATATACAAACAATTAATTAAACATGTCAAGGACATAGAGGCGGTCTACGACCAACATAGGACAAGAAAAGTAAAGACACGACTCGACACAACGTAATTAACCTCCCCAATTATAGTCTTTATCGTTTGGACCTAGATAATTTATATAATAAACTGAACTTATTAACTGTCAATCCGTTTGTATCTATCTTAGATTGGCTACGGGAGTCATCCTCTATAACTTGACTTAGCACCGGTAAGTCACTAAATCACTGTGATATTGTTACGTGACTTCGCCTTTTGGTGCCTCCATCTCATATAACTCACACGCTTACGACTCTAAGGATGCCGATATTGACCGTACACCTCGTCCAGGCAACATTCCTATGGTTAGGCGTACTTATACTTCCTAAACGATTACTCAAGCTCTCGTCCAACTAGCAATTACCAAGTTATAGTCTCATGCTAATCTACGACGTACGTATAATCAGGTGCATGCAATTCCCAAATATAAACCTACCTAGATATTGCTGAACGTCCGAAGATCAATTTTGGTCAACTTCCAAAAATCTTTTAGAATGGTGATCCAAGTGAAAATTCAAAGTGGTGCGTAATTCATTCTGTAACTACCCTTATCCTTTCATTTATACCTTTTCACCCTTCAACCTTTTCGATCCTCTCACCAATCTGCCCCAACAGTTCACATTTCTAACCATTCTTTCATCGCCTCTCTTTCTTCCATCCGTTTCACTCTCCCACCCAATCTCAATGCCTTAACCATTTTCAACCCACCCATAAACACAATTTCTTACCCACCATTTATCTTTTCTTCCCATCCTTATGTGTATCTTTTTCTAAACCCATCACACTCTCAACCTCCATTTTGTTTACACAATACCTATGTGTTATGGAATTTGAAATATTGCTAAGCTTTAATGATTATCTTTTATCATTTTGATTTTCATGATCCTAGTTGGGGGAAGTGTAGCTCTGAACCTAGCTAGATTTTAAAGGTTTTTGGTTTGATCAAAGTACAACTTATCTTTTTACCGGAAGTTTTAAATTTCACATTTTTTCCGTCTATTCCGGCATTTCTAGATGATAAGTTTTGTTCTGAACTATCTCACCGATCCGACCTTGTTGATGACGGTTATGACTTTTACGTGATACATTGGGTTATAAGTAATTTCGAGGAGTAGCTACATCTCCCTAAGTTGTTGATATCCAATGCAAGCGAGAAGTTTCGCGCTAAGTATTTGATTTTATTTTTAGCCAATAGGTCGCATTCAATCTGTTATACCTTACCAAGTTTCTCTTTCCTGGATTGAATACCTTTTCGATAAAGTCACCTCGTGTTTTCCCACGTCGGGTAATGCTTTTGATCTTTGTCTTCTCCACTGGATTTAAGAATATTTAGGCGGTGGAGGCTATAGATGAAGACCACCATCTTTAGTTGCTTGTTTATTTTTCTTTCTATTTAGTATTTTTCTTTTGGTTTCTCTTGTCATTGGTTGTATAAAATAAAGTGGCTTAAACTGCTTTTAGGTATTTATACCTCATTATCGCCACATTATTTTAGAACTTCCATAGACATGGTGTTATTAACGGTTTCGTGGAGTTTGTCCGCTTATCTGTGTTTTCACTTGCTTCTCCACAACATGCCGACATTTACTCGATATTGTTCCTTTACTTGAGAGCCGTTTCCAGAGCTAAGTCTTTTCTTAACTTCTCACTTATTTTTGTCATTGAGGACAATGCCACGTTTAAGTGGGGGTAGGAGACTTAGCCATGTTATGTTATAATTGAAAATTGAATGAAACGGCACATGATTGAAAAAATTTAATAAATACCATATTATGTATCTCGTACTTTTAGAATTGTGAGTTCTAGCTAAGAATTGATAGAAAGGAACCAAGTTGCATGAGTACGTGATCATTTTATACTTATGCTAAGTAAATTTAAGGATATTCATCTTTGGTTGTTGCGAGTAGTTATTTATTATTCAATTACTCAATAAATGAATCGAGTTATACGCGCAAATTATAATAATCAAGAAATATTGTGTACATTGCGTAGATAATTGGTTATGTAAACTTAGTGTCAATATCTATCTCTTTGAGGTATTCTTATCTTCTAGCCAACAAAAGCGGAATAATAAGCTTGAGACGCACTGTGTTTTAGCAAAATGTAAGACACTGGGCTTGTAGTAACATTACCAAAGTAGCCCCGCTTGTGGTAATATTCGATGCTATACATGATCTAAGATAGGGGATACTCTAAAAAGTTTTCTTCCTTGAGATTAATAGTATTTGAAAAATATGAAGATATGAAAAATATTCAACTCTTTAAGAGGCTTTGAGTAGTACTCGGTCTCCAAGTCCAAAACCCTATAGATACGCTCTTGCTTATTGCTCTAGTGCTTCAAAATTTAAAGGCTTGAGAAGTATGAATCTTTGAGGTTGGTAGGTTGAGATTACGAAGTTGGCATAAACTCTAATCTTGCCACGAATATATAAAACTAAATGCACATGCACACATCACTTGATTCATAGTGAGTAGTGAATAATGGATATCTTATGAGCATGACTAGTATGAGTTGACTTGAGTTTCTTGTGTAAGTATGATTTGACCATAGAAAATGTCGTCTTTGGGAATGACTTATTGATGCTTTGTTCGGGACGATCAAAGTCTAAGTGGGGGTAGTTGATGACGGTCAAATTATACCCGTAAAAGTCATCAACATTGACCTTAAATCGAGATTAATAATATATATTTCATATTAAATCACATGTTTATATTTAATATTTAATGTTATGTGATTTATATTATGTAAATTGGTATTTAGTTTGCTTTTATTATTTAAAGCCGATTTATTGTGTGATTTTGAGATCACAACAAATCGGGAGGATAAATGTCATTCAATCAAAAGATCTCAAGATAATAAGGAAGAAAATCGGAGCATTAATCAAGAGATAAATGAGAGATTAATCGAGATCAACACGCGTGCGCAAGTGGGAACAAGATAGACGAGAAAACGATTGACGCGTGAAAAGTTAGGTTCGGTCGACCGAGCCTCGATGCTTGGTCGACCGAGTGTCACCTCTCGGTTGACCGAGCCTCGGGTTTGGGTCGGTTTTCGGCTTTAATCATGCTTATCTTCTAGAACCACCCTAAGTCGGCAAAAACCTCTATATAAGCAAGCAGCTACGAGAATTGTAATACACACAAAAATACACCAACATATCCTTCATTCTTTCTTCAATTTTATAGCTTTGATACAATGTAGTTTATTGAAGGTTTCAAGAATTTAAGGGCTGCAATATGTAAGCCTTTATTTTCTGTTTCTTTCTTTCAAGTAATTAATCCCTCCCAATTATGCTTTATCGTTTGAGTTAGTTAATTCATAGCTAGATGATGTAGATCTAGGCTATGACGTTAGGGATGTGGCGAAGCCTTGTCTATGAGGATCCCATAACCTCACGCCATACACTTAGTATTTATTCATGAATCTGCATTGTTTAATTAATGTGTATCTATGTTAGTTTATATGAATGCTTTACGATTCTATGCTTAACTGCATTCGTATGATGAAACGCCGAGAGATACGTGAATCAAGGTCGATCCCACAGGAACCAATTGTGGATCATCTTATATACAAACAATTAATTAAACATGTCAAGGACATAGAGGCGGTCTACGACCAACATAGGACAAGAAAAGTAAAGACACGACTCGACACAACGTAATTAACCTCCCCAATTATAGTCTTTATCGTTTGGACCTAGATAATTTATATAATAAATCGAACTTATTAATTGTCAATCCGTTTGTATCTATCTTAGATTGGCTACGGGAGTCATCCTCTATAACTTGACTTAGCACCGGTAAGTCACTAAATCAACGTGATATTGTTACGTGACTTCGCTTTTGGTGCCTCCATCTCATATAACTCACACGCTTACGACTCTAAGGATGCCGATATTGACCGTACACCTCGCCCAGGCAACATTCCTATGGTTAGGCGACTTATACTTCCTAAACGATTACTCAAGCTCTCGTCCAACTAGCAATTACCAAGTTATAGTCTCATGCTAATCTACGACGACGTATAATCAGTGCATGCAATTCCCAAATATAAACCTACCTAGATATTCTTTGAACGTCGAAGATCAATTTTGGTCAACTTCAAAAATCTTTTAGAATGGTGATCCAAGTGAAAATTCAAAGTGGTGCGTAATTCATTCTCAGAACTACCCTTATCCTTTCATTTATACCTTTTCACCCTTCAACCTTTTCGATCCTCTCACCAATCGCCCCAACAGTTCACATTTCTAACCATTCTTTCATCGCTCTCTTTCTTCCATCCGTTTCACTCTCCCACCCAATCTCAATGCCTTAACCATTTTCAACCCACCCATAAACACAATTTCTTACCCACCATTTATCTTTTCTTCCCATCCTTATGTGTATCTTTTTCTAAACCCATCACACTCTCAACCTCCATTTTGTTTACACAATACCTATGTGTTATGGAATTTGAAATATTGCTAAGCTTTAATGATTATCTTTTATCATTTTGATTTTCATGATCCTAGTTGGGGAAGTGTAGCTCGAACCTAGCTAGATTTTAAAGGTTTTTGGTTTGATCAAAGTACAACTTATCTTTTTTACGGAAGTTTTAAATTTCACATTTTTTCCGTCTATTCCGGCATTTCTAGATGATAAGTTTTGTTCGAACTATCTCACCGATCCGACCTTGTTGATGACGGTTATGACTTTTACGTGATACATTGGGTTATAAGTAATTTGAGGAGTAGCTACATCTCCTAAGTTGTTGATATCCAATGCAAGCGAGAAGTTTCTCGCTAAGTATTTGATTTTATTTTTAGCCAATAGGTCGCATTCAACTGTTATACCTTACCAAGTTTCTCTTTTCTGGATTGAATACCTTTTCGATAAAGTCACCTCGTGTTTTCCCACGTCGGGTAATGCTTTTTGATCTTTGTCTTCTCCACTCGGATTTAAGAATATTTAGGCGGTGGAGGCTATAGATGAAGACCACCATCTTTAGTTGCTTGTTTATTTTTCTTTCTATTTAGTATTTTTCTTTTTGGTTTCTCTTGTCATTGGTTGTATAAAATAAAGTGGCTTAAACTGTTTTTAGGTATTTATACCTCATTACTGCCACATTATTTTAGAACTTCCATAGACATGGTGTTATTAACGGTTTCGTGGAGTTTGTCTGCTTATACAGGTTTTCACTTGCTTCTCCACAACATCGACATTTACTCGATATTGTTCCTTTACTTGAGAGCCGTTTCCAGAGCTAAGTCTTTTTCTTAACTTCTCACTTATTTTTGTCATTGAGGACAATGCCACGTTTAAGTGGGGGGTAGGAGACTTAGCCATGTTATGTTATAATTGAAAATTGAATGAAACGGCACATGATTGAAAAAATTTAATAAATACCATATTATGTATCTCGTACCCTTAGAATTGTGAGTTCCTAGCTAAGAATTGATAGGAAAGGAACCAAGTTGCATGAGTACGTGATCATTTTATACTTATGCTAAGTAAATTTAAGGATATTCATGCTGGTTGTTGCGAGTAGTTATTTATTATTCAATTACTCAATAAATGAATCGAGTTATACCGCGCAAATTATAATAACTGAAGAAATATTGTGTACATTGCGTAGATAATTGGTTATGTAAACTTAGTGTCAATATCTATCTGCTGAGGTATTCTTATCTTCTAGCCAACAAAAGCGGAATAATAAGCTTGAGACGTACCTGTGTTTTAGCAAAATGTAAGACACTGGGCTTGTAGTAACATTACCAAAGTAGCCCCGCGCTTGTGGTAATATTCGATGCTATACATGATCTAAGATAGGGGGATACTCTAAAAAGTTTTCTTCCTTGAGATTAATAGTATTTGAAAAATATGAAGATATGAAAAAAATATTCAACTCTTTAAGAGGCTTTGAGTAGTACTCGGTCTCCAAGTCCAAAAACCCTATAGATACGCTCTTGCTTATTGCTCTAGTGCTTCAAAATTTAAAGGCTTGAGAAGTATGAATGCTGAGGTTGGTAGGTTGAGATTACGAAGTTGGCATAAACTCTAATCTTGCCACGAATATATAAAACTAAATGCACATGCACACATCACTTGATTCATAGTGAGTAGTGAATAATGGATATCTTATGAGCATGACTAGTATGAGTTGACTTGAGTTTCTTGTGTAAGTATGATTTGACCATAGAAAATGTCGTCTTGGGGAATGACTTATTGATGCTTTGTTCGGGACGATCAAAGTCTAAGTGGGGGGTAGTTGATGACGGTCAAATTATACCCGTAAAAGTCATCAACATTGACCTTAAATCGAGATTAATAATATATATTTCATATTAAATCACATGTTTATATTTAATATTTAATGTTATGTGATTTATATTATGTAAATTGGTATTTAGCTGTTTTTATTATTTAAAGCCGATTTATTGTGTGATTTTGCAGATCACAACAAATCGGGAGGATAAATGTCATTCAATCAAAAGATCTCAAGATAATAAGGAAGAAAATCGGAGCATTAATCAAGAGATAAATGAGAGATTAATCGATCAACACTAAAAGCGTGCGATGGGGAACAAGATAGACGAGAAAACGATTGACGCGTGAAAAGTTAGGTTCGGTCGACCGAGGCTCGATGCTTGATCGACCGAGTGTCACCTCTCGGTTGACCGAGCCTCGGTTTGGGTCGGTTTTCGGCTTTAATCATGCTTATCTTCTAGAACCACCCTAAGTCGGCAAAAACCTCTATATAAGCAAGCGACTACGAGAATTGTAATACACACAAAAATACACCAACATATCCCTTCATTCTTTCTTCAATTTTATAGCTTTGATACAATGTAGTTTATTGAAGGTTTCAGCAATTTAAGGGCTGCAATATGTAAGCCTTTATTTTCATTTCTTTCTTTCAAGTAATTAATCCCTCCCAATTATGCTTTATCGTTTGAGTTAGTTAATTCATAGCTAGATGATGTAGATCTAGGCTATGACGTTAGGGATGTGGCGAAGCCTTGTCTATGAGGATCCCATAACCTACGCCATACACTTAGTATTTATTCATGAATCGCATTGTTTAATTAATGTGTATCTATGTTAGTTTATATGAATGCTTTACGAAAGTTATTGTTTAACTGCTCGTATGATGAAACGCCGAGAGATACGCTCAGGATGTAACTGGGATGAAATTGATTCGGGTGACCGAATGAGTCCACTCGGTCGACCGAGCCCACCTATTCGGTCGATCGAGCCTGCTTTTATCCGTTAAATAGCCACGCCTTTATGGTTAGGTTAACTTAATAGAATTTATTATCTCGGTAGGTATGGCTATGGCTACGCCACTCACTTGATTTAATTAAAACGCGTAAAAGGAAATACCGTATAAAACTCTTAGGTAGGCTCATGAATTGATCTTCGGACTTTCGGCGTTATCTAGGTAGGGTTATATTAGGGAATTGCGCGCACCTTCTTATCGTAGATCGTAAACTAGCATGAGACTATAAATTGGTAATTGTTAGTTGGACGAGAGTTTGAGTGATCGTTTCAGAAGTACGCCTAACCAAAGGAATGTTGCCTCGGACGAGGTGTACGGTTAATATCGGCATCCTGTAGAGTCGTAAGCGTGTGAGTTATATGAGATGGAGGCACCAAAAGGCGAAGTCACGTAACAATATCACAGTTGATCTAGTGACCTACCGGTGCTAAGTCAAGTTAAAGAGGATGACTCCGTGAGCCAATCTAAGATAGATACAAACGGATTGATAGTTAATAAGTTCGGCTTTATTATATAAATTATCTAGGTCCAAACGATAAAGACTATAATTGGGGAGGTTAATTACGTTGTGTCGAGTCGTGTCTTTACTTTTCTTGTCTTATGTTGGTCGTAGACCGCCTCTATGTCCTTGACATGCTTAATTGATTGTTTGTATATAAGATGATCCACAATTGGTTCCCTGTGGGATCGACCTTGATTCACTATAGCTATACTACGATGGGCCTAGTCCTCTTGCTAGTATTGGTTTATGGTGGTCGAGTATATTATAACCTGATTGACCACCACGTCATCAAGTTTTTGAGTTGATGACGGTCAAATTATACCCGTAAAAGTCATCAACATTGACCTTAAATCGAGATTAATAATATATATTTCATATTAAATCACATGTTTATATTTAATATTTAATGTTATGTGATTTATATTATGTAAATTGGTATTTAGCTGTTTTTATTATTTAAAGCCGATTTATTGTGTGATTTTGCAGATCACAACAAATCGGGAGGATAAATGTCATTCAATCAAAAGATCTCAAGATAATAAGGAAGAAAATCGGAGCATTAATCAAGAGATAAATGAGAGATTAATCGATCAACACAGAAAGCGTGCAGTGGGAACAAGATAGACGAGAAAACGATTGACGCGTGAAAAGTTAGGTTCGTCGACCGAGCACGATGCTTCGGTCGACCGAGTGTCACCTCTCGGTTAACCGAGCCTCGGGTTTGGGTCGGTTTTCGGCTTTAATCATGCTTATCTTCTAGAACCACCCTAAGTCGGCAAAAACCTCTATATAAGCAAGCAGCTACGAGAATTGTAATACACACAAAAATACACCAACATATCCCTTCATTCTTTCTTCAATTTTATAGCTTTGATACAATGTAGTTTATTGAAGGTTTCAAAGCAATTTAAGGGTCGCAATATGTAAGCCTTTATTTTCTGCTTTTCTTTCAAGTAATTAATCCCTCCCAATTATGCTTTATCGTTTGAGTTAGTTAATTCATAGCTAGATGATGTAGATCTAGGCTATGACGTTAGGGATGTGGCGAAGCCTTGTCTATGAGGATCCCATAACCTACGTCATACACTTAGTATTTATTCATGAATCTGCATTGTTTAATTAATGTGTATCTATGTTAGTTTATATGAATGCTTTACGAAAGTTATCGCTTAACTGCTCGTATGATGAAACGCCGAGAGATACGCTCAGGATGTAACTGGGATGAAATTGATTCGGGTGACCGAATGAGTCCACTCGGTCGACCGAGCCCACCTATTCGGTCGACCGAGCCCTGCTTTTATCCGTTAAATAGCCACGTCTTTATGGTTAGGTTAACTTAATAGAATTTATTATCTCGGTAGGTATGGCTATGGCTACGCCACTCACTTGATTTAATTAAAACGTGTAAAAGGAAATACCGTATAAAACTCTTAGGTAGGCTCATGAATTGATCTTCGGACTTTCATTGTTATCTAGGTAGTAGGGTTATATTAGTGGAATTGCGCGCACCTTCTTATACGTAGATCGTAAACTAGCATGAGACTATAAATTGGTAATTGTTAGTTGGACGAGAGTTTGAGTGATCGTTTCAGAAGTACGCTAACCAAAGGAATGTTGCCTGGACGAGGTGTACGGTTAATATCGGCATCCTTAGAGTCGTAAGCGTGTGAGTTATATGAGATGGAGGCACCAAAAGCGAAGTCACGTAACAATATCACGTTGATCTAGTGACCTACCGGTGCTAAGTCAAGTTAAAGAGGATGACTCCGTGAGCCAATCTAAGATAGATACAAACGGATTGATAGTTAATAAGTTCAGTTTATTATATAAATTATCTAGGTCCAAACGATAAAGACTATAATTGGGGAGGTTAATTACGTTGTGTCGAGTCGTGTCTTTACTTTTCTTGTCTTATGTTGGTCGTAGACCGCCTCTATGTCCTTGACATGCTTAATTGATTGTTTGTATATAAGATGATCCACAATTGGTTCCCTGTGGGATCGACCTTGATTCACTATAGCTATACTACGATGGGCCTAGTCCTCTTGCTAGTATTGGTTTATGGTGGTCGAGTATATTATAACCTGATTGACCACCACGTCATCAAGTTTTTGAGTTGATGACGGTCAAATTATACCCGTAAAAGTCATCAACATTGACCTTAAATCGAGATTAATAATATATATTTCATATTAAATCACATGTTTATATTTAATATTTAATGTTATGTGATTTATATTATGTAAATTGGTATTTAGTTGTTTTTATTATTTAAAGCCGATTTATTGTGTGATTTTGAGATCACAACAAATCGGGAGGATAAATGTCATTCAATCAAAAGATCTCAAGATAATAAGGAAGAAAATCGGAGCATTAATCAAGAGATAAATGAGAGATTAATCAGATCAACACTAAAGCGCGCAATGGGGAACAAGATAGACGAGAAAACGATTGACGCGTGAAAAGTTAGGTTCGGTCGACCGAGCCTCGATGCTTGGTCGACCGAGTGTCACCTCTCGGTTAACCGAGCCTCGGGTTTGGGTCGGTTTTCGCTTTAATCATGCTTATCTTCTAGAACCACCCTAAGTCGGCAAAACCTCTATATAAGCAAGCGACTACGAGAATTGTAATACACACAAAAATACACCAACATATCCCTTCATTCTTTCTTCAATTTTATAGCTTTGATACAATGTAGTTTATTGAAGGTTTCAAACAATTTAAGGGCTGCAATATGTAAGCCTTTATTTTCTGTTTCTTTCTTTCAAGTAATTAATCCCTCCCAATTATGCTTTATCGTTTGAGTTAGTTAATTCATAGCTAGATGATGTAGATCTAGGCTATGACGTTAGTGGATGTGGCGAAGCCTTGTCTATGAGGATCCCATAACCTACGCCATACACTTAGTATTTATTCATGAATCGCATTGTTTAATTAATGTGTATCTATGTTAGTTTATATGAATGCTTTACGAAGTTATCGCTTAACTGCTCGTATGATGAAACATTTGAGAGATACGCTCGTGGATGTAACTGGGATGAAATTGATTCGGGTGACCGAATGAGTCCACTCGGTCGATCGAGCCCACCTATTCGGTCGACCGAGCCTGCTTTTATCCGTTAAATAGCCACGCCTTTATGGTTAGGTTAACTTAATAGAATTTATTATCTCGGTAGGTATGGCTATGGCTACGCCACTCACTTGATTTAATTAAAACGTGTAAAAAGGAAATACCGGTATAAAACTCTTAGGTAGGCTCATGAATTGATCTTCGGACTTTCGGCGTTATTCAGGTAGGGTTATATTAGTGGAATTGCGCGCACCTTCTTATACGTAGATCGTAAACTAGCATGAGACTATAAATTGGTAATTGTTAGTTGGACGAGAGTTTGAGTGATCGTCAGAAGTACGCCTAACCAAAGGAATGTTGCCTGGACGAGGTGTACGGTTAATATCGGCATCCTGTAGTCGTAAGCGTGTGAGTTATATGAGATGGAGGCACCAAAAGGCGAAGTCACGTAACAATATCACAGTTGATCTAGTGACTCACCGGTGCTAAGTCAAGTTAAAGAGGATGACTCCCGTAGCCAATCTAAGATAGATACAAACGGATTGATAGTTAATAAGTTCGCTTTATTATATAAATTATCTAGGTCCAAACGATAAAGACTATAATTCGGGGAGGTTAATTACGTTGTGTCGAGTCGTGTCTTTACTTTTCTTGTCTTATGTTGGTCGTAGACCGCTTCCATGTCCTTGACATGCTTAATTGATTGTTTGTATATAAGATGATCCACAATTGGTTCCCGTGGGATCGACCTTGATTCACTATAGCTATACTACGATGGGCCTAGTCCTCTTGCTAGTATTGGTTTATGGTGGTCGAGTATATTATAACTGATTGACCACCACGTCATCAAGTTTTTGGCGCCGTTGTCGGGAACCAACGGTCAATTTTATATATAAATAATTTCTTATTCATGTCAAGTTTTCGCTTTAGAGTCTGCTTTTACGTTTTGAGTCCCTCCGTTGTATCGCTCGTCGAAAATTCCGACTTTAAAATATAAAAAATAAAAATAAAATAAAAAATAAAAAAATTTCGGTCGATCGAGAGACCTCATTCGTCGATCGAGCACTTATAATATTTTTGTTCTTGTTCGCTCATTTACACGGTTTCGATTTGTGTTTTTCGAGTCCGGAATTTCGCGTGTGTCTGCTTATCCCGTGACGTTTAATCCGTAGGTCTGATAGTAGCATGGGAAACCATGTTAAAATCGCCTATGGCTTGTTTGTTTTTTGTTTTCTTCTGTTTGCAGAAACCAGAGAAACAATAATCCAAGTCAGTAATTTTTCAAGGGCGCTGAGAAAATAACCCAACAACATGTGGAGCTACGAATCTACAATGGGAAAAGCAATGGAAGCAATACCTTTAAAGCACCAAGATGGCTTAAATTCTTCGTGGTACAATGTTGAAGGCAAGGTACTACCTTTTTTTGCTTATGTTTTACCACCTTTTGGTTTTTTGAGCATAAGTTGGCCTATACATGCCCCTTAGAATGAATCTTAGCCCGGAGTTGGTTTGTAAGATTAATTTTATTAGTGTGGAAGGTTCTGCCTCCAAATCTATCTCATCTAGAGGGTGTAGGGAAACATGTAGTATTGAAAGGAAGCAGTGAAAAAAAAAAAAAAAGAGTTCCTCGTAGTTCTGTTAAAATCTCATTGTCCTATGCATGAGATTGCTTCTACTGGCCATGGGAGCAACAAATTGTGTAGTTTAAGCATTCGCAATCTAAAGAAGACGTTGAGTTTTGAGAGAACACCATCTTTTTCTTTCGTTGATGTTTATGGTGATGGCTTCTCGGTGAACCCACCTTAAACAGAAACGAGATTACGCTTTGGGTGACAATTTAGAAATCGAAGAATCTTTGTACATAGGTTCGGAAATGGTTTAACCATGGCTGGGCGAGTTTAACCGAGCTTGGCACAATCGACTCCTCCACGTGTGATGTATACATGCATGCCAGATTCGACAAGACTTAGCATAGCCGATAAGCCTTCGGGCTAAACGGGCTTAATCTTGACGGATTGGCCTCGAATCGTCACATATGTTCCAACGAATAAGACGGCGAGGCTTGCCTACATAACCGACCTTATTCGGAGTACTTTGATTCATTGTTTCTTATTGTCAAGGCCAAAACCGTAATTTTAATCGAGTTTCTTAGAATTCACTAATTCCTAAAACGAGCCGAGGTAAGAGCTTTGTATAAATGGTATGGCTAAATGTCGTTTCTAGGTCTCACAACCAAGGAAGGGTATTAATCCATAAAAGCAACAAGCCCACCTCTTATAGTGCTCGGAGGGTCAAAGTCAGCGATCCAAGAATGATAATCGACAAGGATACTTTTGGAAAGTCGAAATGAGGACTTTAAACTCGTAACTACTTCTTTAAAACCCTTAGTATTTTTTTTTTTAGGATTTTAGGTTTTTCTTTCTTTGAGTCCAATAAGAGTAACGTGAAATATGTTGAGTTTTTTTATTTTGCCGTGTTCAAGGCCATTGGGCTAAGGATGTGCAAAACTTTTTTACTCAATATAGGCCACGTGAAATAGAGTTCGTAGGAGAGTGAAAAATTGCTAAAGAAAAGGAAATTTAGCAAACAACCTTAAGATGGAAGCATTAAGAGAGCTTGAGAATTATTGAAAATGTAATGAGAAAGATTGGTGTGAACAAGAACAATTTTGGTCAACTTCCAAAATCTTTTAGAATGGTGATCCAAGTGAAAATTCAAAGTGGTGCGTAATTCATTCTCAGAACTACCCTTATCCTTTCATTTATACCTTTTCACCCTTCAACCTTTTCGATCCTCTCACCAATCGCCTCAACAGGTTCACATTTCTAACCATTCTTTCATCGCTCTCTTTCTTCCATCCGTTTCACTCTCCCACCCAATCTCAATGCCTTAACCATTTTCAACCCACCCATAAACACAATTTCTTACCCACCATTTATCTTTTCTTCCCATCCTTATGTGTATCTTTTTCTAAACCCATCACACTCTCAACCTCCATTTTGTTTACACAATACCTATGTGTTATGGAATTTGAAATATTGCTAAGCTTTAATGATTATCTTTTATCATTTTGATTTTCATGATCCTAGTTGGGGGGAAGTGTAGCTCGAACCTAGCTAGATTTTAAAGGTTTTGGTTCGATCAAAGTACAACTTATCTTTTACCGGAAGTTTTAAATTTCACATTTTTCCGTCTATTCGGCATTTCTAGATGATAAGTTTTGTTCGAACTATCTCACCGATCCGACCTTGTTGATGACGGTTATGACTTTTACGTGATACATTGGGTTATTAGTAATTTGAGGAGTAGCTACATCTCCTAAGTTGTTGATATCCAATGCAAGCGAGAAGTTTCTCGCGCTAAGTATTTGATTTTATTTTTAGCCAATAGGTCGATTCAATCTGTTATACCTTACCAAGTTTCTCTTTTCCTGGATTGAATACCTTTTCGATAAAGTCACCTCGTGTTTTCCCACGCCGGGTAATGCTTTTGATCTTTGTCTTCTCCACTCGGATTTAAGAATATTTAGGCGGTGGAGGCTATAGATGAAGACCACCATCTTTAGTTGCTTGTTTATTTTTCTTTCTATTTAGTATTTTTCTTTTGGTTTCTCTTGTCATTGGTTGTATAAAATAAAGTGGCTTAAACTGCTTTTAGGTATTTATACCTCATTACTGCCACATTATTTTAGAACTTCCATAGACATGGTGTTATTAACGGTTTCGTGGAGTTTGTGCGCTTATACAGTTTTCACTTGCTTCTCCACAACATGTCGACATTTACTCGATATTGTTCCTTTACTTGAGAGCCGCTTTCGAGCTAAGTCTTTTCTTAACTTCTCACTTATTTTTGTCATTGAGGACAATGCCACGTTTAAGTGGGGGTAGGAGACTTAGCCATGTTATGTTATAATTGAAAATTGAATGAAACGGCACATGATTGAAAAATTTAATAAATACCATATTATGTATCTCGTACACTTAGAATTGTGAGTTCCTAGCTAAGAATTGATAGGAAAGGAACCAAGTTGCATGAGTACGTGATCATTTTATACTTATGCTAAGTAAATTTAAGGATATTCATCTTTGGTTGTTGCGAGTAGTTATTTATTATTCAATTACTCAATAAATGAATCGAGTTATACCGCGCAAATTATAATAATCAAGAAATATTGTGTACATTGCGTAGATAATTGGTTATGTAAACTTAGTGTCAATATCTATCTGCTGAGGTATTCTTATCTTCTAGCCAACAAAAGCGGAATAATAAGCTTGAGACGTACCTGTGTTTTAGCAAAATGTAAGACACTGGGCTTGTAGTAACATTACCAAAGTAGCCCCGCGCTTGTGGTAATATTCGATGCTATACATGATCTAAGATAGGGGGATACTCTAAAAAGTTTTCTTCCTTGAGATTAATAGTATTTGAAAAATATGAAGATATGAAAAAATATTCAACTCTTTAAGAGGCTTTGAGTAGTACTCGGTCTCCAAGTCCAAAAACCCTATAGATACGCTCTTGCTTATTGCTCTAGTGCTTCAAAATTTAAAGGCTTGAGAAGTATGAATGCTGAGGTTGGTAGGTTGAGATTACGAAGTTGGCATAAACTCTAATCTTGCCACGAATATATAAAACTAAATGCACATGCACACATCACTTCGATTCATAGTGAGTAGTGAATAATGGATATCTTATGAGCATGACTAGTATGAGTTGACTTGAGTTTCTTGTGTAAGTATGATTTGACCATAGAAAATGTCGTCTTGGGGAATGACTTATTGATGCTTTGTTCGGGACGATCAAAGTCTAAGTGGGGGGTAGTTGATGACGGTCAAATTATACCCGTAAAAGTCATCAACATTGACCTTAAATCGAGATTAATAATATATATTTCATATTAAATCACATGTTTATATTTAATATTTAATGTTATGTGATTTATATTATGTAAATTGGTATTTAGCTGTTTTTATTATTTAAAGCCGATTTATTGTGTGATTTTGCAGATCACAACAAATCGGGAGGATAAATGTCATTCAATCAAAAGATCTCAAGATAATAAGGAAGAAAATCGGAGCATTAATCAAGAGATAAATGAGAGATTAATCAGATCAACACGAAAGCGTGCAGTGGGGAACAAGATAGACGAGAAAAACGATTGACGCGTGAAAAGTTAGGTTCGGTCGACCGAGCCTGATGCTTCGGTCGACCGAGTGTCACCTCTCGGTTGACCGAGCCTCGGGTTTGGGTCGGTTTTCGGCTTTAATCATGCTTATCTTCTAGAACCACCCTAAGTCGGCAAAAACCTCTATATAAGCAAGCAGCTACGAGAATTGTAATACACACAAAAATACACCAACATATCCCTTCATTCTTTCTTCAATTTTATAGCTTTGATACAATGTAGTTTATTGAAGGTTTCCAGCAATTTAAGGGCTGCAATATGTAAGCCTTTATTTTCTGCTTTTCTTTCAAGTAATTAATCCCTCCCAATTATGCTTTATCGTTTGAGTTAGTTAATTCATAGCTAGATGATGTAGATCTAGGCTATGACGTTAGGGATGTGGCGAAGCCTTGTCTATGAGGATCCCATAACCTACGCCATACACTTAGTATTTATTCATGAATCTGCATTGTTTAATTAATGTGTATCTATGTTAGTTTATATGAATGCTTTACGAGTTATCGCTTAACTGCTCGTATGATGAAACGCCGAGAGATACGCTCGGGATGTAATCTGGGGATGAAATTGATTCGGGTGACCGAATGAGTCCACTCGGTCGACCGAGCCCACCTATTCGGTCGACCGAGCCTGCTTTTATCCGTTAAATAGCCACGTCTTTATGGTTAGGTTAACTTAATAGAATTTATTATCTCGGTAGGTATGGCTATGGCTACGCCACTCACTTGATTTAATTAAAACGTGTAAAAGGAAATACCGGTATAAAACTCTTAGGTAGGCTCATGAATTGATCTTCGGACTTTCGGCCATATCAGGTAGGGTTATATTTAGGAATTGCGCGCACCTTCTTATAACGTAGATCGTAAACTAGCATGAGACTATAAATTGGTAATTGTTAGTTGGACGAGAGTTTGAGTGATCGTCTAGGAAGTACGCCTAACCAAAGGAATGTTGCCTGGACGAGGTGTACGGTTAATATCGGCATCCTTAGAGTCGTAAGCGTGTGAGTTATATGAGATGGAGGCACCAAAAGGCGAAGTCACGTAACAATATCACAGTGATCTAGTGACCTACCGGTGCTAAGTCAAGTTAAAGAGGATGACTCCCGTAGCCAATCTAAGATAGATACAAACGGATTGATAGTTAATAAGTTCAGTTTATTATATAAATTATCTAGGTCCAAACGATAAAGACTATAATTGGGGAGGTTAATTACGTTGTGTCGAGTCGTGTCTTTACTTTTCTTGTCTTATGTTGGTCGTAGACCGCCTCTATGTCCTTGACATGCTTAATTGATTGTTTGTATATAAGATGATCCACAATTGGTTCCCTGTGGGATCGACCTTGATTCACTATAGCTATACTACGATGGGCCTAGTCCTCTTGCTAGTATTGGTTTATGGTGGTCGAGTATATTATAACCTGATTGACCACCACGTCATCAAGTTTTTGGCGCCGTTGCCGGGGAACCAACGGTCAATTTTATATATAAATAATTTCTTATTCATGTCAAGTTTTCTGTTTTAGAGTCTGCTTTTACGTTTTGAGTCCTCTCGGTTGTCTCGCTTCTGTCTCGAAAATTCCGACTTAAAATATAAAAAAAAAAAAAAAAAAAAAAATTTCGGTCGACCGAGAGACCTCATTCGGTCGACCGAGCACTTATAATATTTTTGTTCTTGTTCTGTTCTGTTTACACGGTTTCTGATTTGTGTTTTTCGAGTCCGGAATTTCGCGTGTCTGTTTATCCCCGGAACGTTTAATCCGTAGGTCTGATAGTAGCATGGGAAACCATGTTAAAATCGCCTATGGCTTGTTTGTTTTTGTTTTCTTCGTTTGCGAAACCAGAGAAACAATAATCCAAGTCGATAATTTTCAAGGGTATTTGAGAAAATAACCCAACAACATGTGGAGCTACGAATCTACAATGGGAAAAGCAATGGAAGCAATACCTTTAAAGCACCAAGATGGCTTAAATTCTTCGTGGTACAATGTTGAAGGCAAGGTACTACCTTTTTTTGCTTATGTTTTACCACCTTTTGGTTTTTTGAGCATAAGTTGGCCTATACATGCCCCTTAGAATGAATCTTAGCCCGGAGTTGGTTTGTAAGATTAATTTTATTAGTGTGGAAGGTTCTGCCTCCAAATCTATCTCATCTAGAGGGTGTAGGGAAACATGTAGTATTGAAAGGAAGCAGTGAAAAAAAAAAGAGTTCCTCGTAGTTCTGTTAAAATCTCATTGTCCTATGCATGAGATTGCTTCTACCACAGCCATGGGAGCAACAAATTGTGTAGTTTAAGCATTCGCAATCTAAAGAAGACGTTGAGTTTTGAGAGAACACCATCTTTTTCTTTCGTTGATGTTTATGGTGATGGCTTCTCGGTGAACCCACCTTAAACAGAAACGAGATTACGCTTTGGGTGACAATTTAGAAATCAAGAATCTTTGTACATAGGTTCGAAATGGTTTAACCATGGTGGCGAGTTTAACCGAGCTTCGGCACAATCGACTCCTCCACGTGTGATGTACGTTATGCGATTCGACAAGACTTAGCATAGCCGATAAGCCTTCGGGCTAAACGGGCTTAATCTTGACGGATTGGCCTGAATCGTCACATATGTTCCAACGAATAAGACGGCGAGGCTTGCCTACATAACCGACCTTATTCGAGTACTTTGATTCATTGTTTCTTATTGTCAAGGCCAAAACCGTAATTTTAATCGAGTTTCTTAGAATTCACTAATTCTAAAACGAGCCGAGGTAAGAGCTTTGTATAAATGGTATGGCTAAATGTCGTTTCTAGGTCTCACAACCAAGGAAGGGTATTAATCCATAAAAGCAACAAGCCCACCTCTTATAGTGCTCGGAGGGTCAAAGTCCAGCGATCCAAGAATGATAATCGATAAGGATACTTTTGGAAAGTCGAAGTGAGGACTTTAAACTCGTAACTACTTCTTTAAAACCCTTAGTATTTCTTTTTAGGATTTTAGGTTTTTCTTTCTTTGAGTCCAATAAGAGTAACGTGAAATATGTTGAGTTTTTTTATTTTGCCGTGTTCGAAGGCCATTGGGCTAAGGATGTGCAAAACTTTTTACTCAATATAGGCCACGTGAAATAGAGTTCCGTAGGAGAGTCGAAAAATTGCTAAAGAAAAGGAAATTTAGCAAACAACCTTAAGATGGAAGCATTAAGAGAGCTTGAGAATTATTGAAAATGTAACAGAGAAAGATTGGTGTGAACAAGAACAATTTTGGTCAACTTCCAAAATCTTTTAGAATGGTGATCCAAGTGAAAATTCAAAGTGGTGCGTAATTCATTCTCAGAACTACCCTTATCCTTTCATTTATACCTTTTCACCCTTCAACCTTTTCGATCCTCTCACCAATCGCCTCTAACAGTTCACATTTCTAACCATTCTTTCATCGCTCTCTTTCTTCCATCCGTTTCACTCTCCCACCCAATCTCAATGCCTTAACCATTTTCAACCCACCCATAAACACAATTTCTTACCCACCATTTATCTTTTCTTCCCATCCTTATGTGTATCTTTTTCTAAACCCATCACACTCTCAACCTCCATTTTGTTTACACAATACCCATGTGTTATGGAATTTGAAATATTGCTAAGCTTTAATGATTATCTTTTATCATTTTGATTTTCATGATCCTAGTTGGGGAAGTGTAGCTCTGAACCTAGCTAGATTTTAAAGGTTTTGGTTCGATCAAAGTACAACTTATCTTTTACCGGAAGTTTTAAATTTCACATTTTTTCCGTCTATTCCGGCATTTCTAGATGATAAGTTTTGTTCTGAACTATCTCACCGATCCGACCTTGTTGATGACGGTTATGACTTTTACGTGATACATTGGGTTATTAGTAATTTCGAGGAGTAGCTACATCTCCCTAAGTTGTTGATATCCAATGCAAGCGAGAAGTTTCTGCGCTAAGTATTTGATTTTATTTTTAGCCAATAGGTCGCATTCAATCTGTTATACCTTACCAAGTTTCTCTTTTCCTGGATTGAATACCTTTTCGATAAAGTCACCCTCGTGTTTTCCCACGTCGGGTAATGCTTTTTGATCTTTGTCTTCTCCACTCGGATTTAAGAATATTTAGGCGGTGGAGGCTATAGATGAAGACCACCATCTTTAGTTGCTTGTTTATTTTTCTTTCTATTTAGTATTTTTCTTTTTGGTTTCTCTTGTCATTGGTTGTATAAAATAAAGTGGCTTAAACTGTTTTTAGGTATTTATACCTCATTACTGCCACATTATTTTAGAACTTCCATAGACATGGTGTTATTAACGGTTTCGTGGAGTTTGTCTGCTTATACAGGTTTTCACTTGCTTCTCCACAACATGCTGACATTTACTCTGATATTGTTCCTTTACTTGAGAGCCGTTTCCAGAGCTAAGTCTTTTTCTTAACTTCTCACTTATTTTTGTCATTGAGGACAATGCCACGTTTAAGTGGGGGGTAGGAGACTTAGCCATGTTATGTTATAATTGAAAATTGAATGAAACGGCACATGATTGAAAAAATTTAATAAATACCATATTATGTATCTCGTACCCTTAGAATTGTGAGTTCCTAGCTAAGAATTGATAGGAAAGGAACCAAGTTGCATGAGTACGTGATCATTTTATACTTATGCTAAGTAAATTTAAGGATATTCATGCTGGTTGTTGCGAGTAGTTATTTATTATTCAATTACTCAATAAATGAATCGAGTTATACCGCATAAATTATAATAATCGAAGAAATATTGTGTACATTGCGTAGATAATTGGTTATGTAAACTTAGTGTCAATATCTATCTGCTGAGGTATTCTTATCTTCTAGCCAACAAAAGCGGAATAATAAGCTTGAGACGTACCTGTGTTTTAGCAAAATGTAAGACACTGGGCTTGTAGTAACATTACCAAAGTAGCCCCGCGCTTGTGGTAATATTCGATGCTATACATGATCTAAGATAGGGGGATACTCTAAAAAGTTTTCTTCCTTGAGATTAATAGTATTTGAAAAATATGAAGATATGAAAAAAATATTCAACTCTTTAAGAGGCTTTGAGTAGTACTCGGTCTCCAAGTCCAAAAACCCTATAGATACGCTCTTGCTTATTGCTCTAGTGCTTCAAAATTTAAAGGCTTGAGAAGTATGAATGCTGAGGTTGGTAGGTTGAGATTACGAAGTTGGCATAAACTCTAATCTTGCCACGAATATATAAAACTAAATGCACATGCACACATCACTTCGATTCATAGTGAGTAGTGAATAATGGATATCTTATGAGCATGACTAGTATGAGTTGACTTGAGTTTCTTGTGTAAGTATGATTTGACCATAGAAAATGTCGTCTTGGGAATGACTTATTGATGCTTTGTTGGACGATCAAAGTCTAAGTGGGGGTAGTTGATGACGGTCAAATTATACCCGTAAAAGTCATCAACATTGACCTTAAATCGAGATTAATAATATATATTTCATATTAAATCACATGTTTATATTTAATATTTAATGTTATGTGATTTATATTATGTAAATTGGTATTTAGTTGTTTTTATTATTTAAAGCCGATTTATTGTGTGATTTTGCGAGATCACAACAAATCGGGAGGATAAATGTCATTCAATCAAAAGATCTCAAGATAATAAGGAAGAAAATCGGAGCATTAATCAAGAGATAAATGAGAGATTAATCGATCAACAGCGCCGCGTGCGGGGGAACAAGATAGACGAGAAAAACGATTGACGCGTGAAAAGTTAGGTTCGGTCGACCGAGCCGATGCTTCGATCGACCGAGTGTCACCTCTCGGTTGACCGAGCCTCGGTTTGGGTCGGTTTTCGGCTTTAATCATGCTTATCTTCTAGAACCACCCTAAGTCGGCAAAAACCTCTATATAAGCAAGCAGCTACGAGAATTGTAATACACACAAAAATACACCAACATATCCCTTCATTCTTTCTTCAATTTTATAGCTTTGATACAATGTAGTTTATTGAAGGTTTCCAGCAATTTAAGGGCTGCAATATGTAAGCCTTTATTTTCTGTTTCTTTCTTTCAAGTAATTAATCCCTCCCAATTATGCTTTATCGTTTGAGTTAGTTAATTCATAGCTAGATGATGTAGATCTAGGCTATGACGTTAGGGATGTGGCGAAGCCTTGTCTATGAGGATCCCATAACCTACGTCATACACTTAGTATTTATTCATGAATCTGCATTGTTTAATTAATGTGTATCTATGTTAGTTTATATGAATGCTTTACGAGTTACTGTTTAATCTGTTCTGTATGATGAAACGCTGAGAGATACGTTCAGGGATGTAATCTGGGGATGAAATTGATTCGGGTGACCGAATGAGTCCACTCGGTCGACCGAGCCCACCTATTCGGTCGACCGAGCCCTGTTTTATCCGTTAAATAGCCACGTCTTTATGGTTAGGTTAACTTAATAGAATTTATTATCTCGGTAGGTATGGCTATGGCTACGTCACTCACTTGATTTAATTAAAACGTGTAAAAAGGAAATACCGGTATAAAACTCTTAGGTAGGCTCATGAATTGATCTTCGGACTTTCAGCGTTATCTATCAGGTAGGGTTATATTAGGAATTGCGCGCACCTTCTTATACGTAGATCGTAAACTAGCATGAGACTATAAATTGGTAATTGTTAGTTGGACGAGAGTTTGAGTGATCGTCTCAGAAGATACGCCTAACCAAAGGAATGTTGCACGGACGAGGTGTACGGTTAATATCGGCATCCTTAGAAGTCGTAAGCGTGTGAGTTATATGAGATGGAGGCACCAAAAGGCGAAGTCACGTAACAATATCACGGTGATCTAGTGACTACCGGTGCTAAGTCAAGTTAAAGAGGATGACTCCGTAGCCAATCTAAGATAGATACAAACGGATTGATAGTTAATAAGTTCAGTTTATTATATAAATTATCTAGGTCCAAACGATAAAGACTATAATTGGGGAGGTTAATTACGTTGTGTCGAGTCGTGTCTTTACTTTTCTTGTCTTATGTTGGTCGTAGACCGCCTCTATGTCCTTGACATGCTTAATTGATTGTTTGTATATAAGATGATCCACAATTGGTTCCCTGTGGGATCGACCTTGATTCACTATAGCTATACTACGATGGGCCTAGTCCTCTTGCTAGTATTGGTTTATGGTGGTCGAGTATATTATAACCTGATTGACCACCACGTCATCATCAATGCATCTAATTTCTTCCAACTTGAACTCATGAATCCAAAAAGTGGCACCATTCTCCTTTCCAAATCCAGCCATGTAGTTGCCATAATAAGTAGTATTATAATATAGTATATGACTTAATAGATATTATTATTCCGATAGTTAGTAAGCGTATATGACGGACTTTACGACCTCAAAATCTTGCAAATGCTTGGTTGTAAGTCCTTAAAAAATTAAGTTGACCAATTTGTTCATTGAGTCGAGTCTCGTCTTTCGTTGGAATCGAGTCTCGGGTCCATCGTGAAATACCATCGGTTCCGAATTCATATCTCGGAGTCCATATGATTGTTGTGTTTATCACAACAAGTTGAAGGATGGTTCAACCATCTATCTGGTTTGTATGTGGATGATATGCTGATAGCTGTTGTGAACAAGTCTGATGTTCAAGATCTGAAGAATCTAATCAAGGCTGAATTTTTGAGATGAAAGATTTGGGGAATGCAAAGAAAGTCGTAGGGATGAAGATCTATAGAGATAGGAAGCGGGGGAAGCTGTCCTTGTCTCAGGGGGGTATATTGAAAAGATATTATCCAAGTTTGGCATGTCAATAGCCAAACCTATGGATACTCCTATGGCACCAAATCTATCCTTGTCTACTGTGTTTGCTCCACAGTCAGCTGAATATGAAGAATGTGTTAGTAATATCATCCGCAACAGAAGCGATTTTAAGGATCTAGATCTATAAAATACACGTGATAAAATAACTAGATCTACATCTACAAGGGGGTTGTAGAACATACCTCTTGGATCTCAAAATCCAAGTTGAAGAACCGCAATAGGAAGGATGAAAGATTGTGTGAAGAGCACCACGATCTTCCGTACGTGTGATTGATAACGGAAAAATTTACTGTTATTTTGATAACAATTTACCCCATTTCTGATATCATTTTGAGTATTTTTATATCAGTTCGATTCATTAATTCCTATGTTTCATCTAAATATGTTAGTAGTAGTTATTATATAAAATATCGTATTTTTATCGTGTTTTTACTAGTTTTTGTACCGGTTTAGTAACCGGAGTGTCGTGTCGGATTTACGTTTGGTATTTTGGTAGTTTATTGCAGAATCATAAGTGGACCAAGATTCTACGTAACGACATGTTTTTGAGCCCCTAAAGAGGTGTTTAGAGGGTTAGAAGAAGGTGCCACAAGCTTACGAGTTCAAAAGGGTCGTTTTTCCTAAGTACTTGAATCGTTATATATTTTCGACGGAGATTTGACCCAGCTTAGAAGCATTTTCAGGGGATGACTTCTTAATGAAAGTTGTAGATCTTCACATAAGCTTTCCAACGCACTTTGAATCACGTAAATTGGAGTTCTACAACTCAAGTTATGGTCAAGTGGCTAATCGATTCGTATCAGTAAAATGTCGTAAAACGACACGTAATGGAAATGGCTCAATCAAAACGACATTTTCTGAAGACGTTTCCTTAATAAAAGTTGTATATCTTCAAGAAAGCTTTCCAATGGATTTTGAATCAAGTCAATCGGATTTCTACAACTCAAATGGTGGTCAAGTGGTTAATTGATTTGTATTAAGGAAAATGTCGTAAAACGACGCGTAATGGGAATGGCCCATCAAAAAGGCGTTTTCTGAAGAAGTGTCCTTCATGAAAGTTGAAGAATTTTCCGAGAGCTTAATTTTGACGTTTGAATCATAATTATTGGAGGCCTACAACTCAAGATATGAATTTTAGAAGTTTTATTACAAATAAATACTCGATGGAAGGATCTAGATCCTATAAGAAATGATCACTACCGGATCGATCCGGCACCAATTCGGATCGATCCGGCTCCTCAACATTTGCTTATATATACAGAATTCTAAACAGAGAGCCGGCTGCCCCTCTTCTCCTCTTCTTCTCATCTTTCTTCCGTCTATTTTTTTTTGTCTTGGGGGGCCTATATATATGTAATATATGTAGTTATAATGTCGGTGTAATAACCCGACTAGTTATCGTTTTAATATAATTTCAATTCCGTTCTTTCTTTTATGTTTATTTCATTTTATGCAATTAGTATAAAAAAAAAATATATATATATATATACGTATACTATATATATATCTATATCTATATATATCTATATATACATCTATACGTATATCTATATAGCTGTAGTTATCTTTTTCGTTTTGTTTTCTTTCGTTTTGTTATTTTCGTTGTTATTTTCGTTAATATGAGTAGTTAAATTCAACATAGCCGAATTATGTGAAAACGGGTAAAATCAACCCTTGGGAAACGAGATGGGAGTTGTGTGTGCTTAATTAAACGTTCTTATGATAAAATCATGTTCTAAAACTTGTTTTGATCATTTTCATAGTTTTGAATGAGATTGACAACCTTGTTCATTGCTATGAGATGTAGAAACAGGTATTAAAGTCATTAAAACATAGCCTTAATCGTTAGATTGACAACCTAAGTGACATGTTAGGACTATGCTTTTATGAGGTTTTTCAGCGGTATTTTATTTTGGTCAACCATGTTAGGTAAGTTATCTCTAAAAGGAGGGTTAATAAGCCTAATGTGGGGGGTTAAGTGAGAGCTATTCGAGATCTTAACGCAAGAATAAAAAGAGTTGACACCCGTGAATGTCATATGAATCGAATCGGATAAAATACACTCCTTATCCGCTTTTTCATGTGGGGAGATAACTTTGTTGGATCATGGCTCGGCTATGCTTTTTAATCACCTAGTTAAACTCGTTAGAATAATCTTTACTTTTTGCATTAGTTATAAACACTCCCTAAAACTTTGATCGCTTTAGACTAAGAACCACGTTCGCTTTGGTACTCACAACCACATTTCTCTTGGGACGACCTCAGACTCTGTAGCTATCCTAACAATCGACCGGCACATGCTCGCCGTTAGAGAGTTAGTTTACCCCTGGTTTTTGAGTCTTTATAAATGTATTTTTGAGGGTAAATTTTAGCTCATCAAAAATTGGCGCCGTTGCCGGGGACCAATATTTTAGTGGGTGTATTTTTCTCTCATCAAAAAATTGGCGCCGTTGCCGGGGACCAATATTTTAGTGGGTGTATTTTTCTCTCATCAGTGATCCAAGCAACTCCCGGTGGAAGGAAATCCTCGTCTCGAATCCTTCCGATATGCTACCCGGAAAAATCTCCAAGATTTTTCCCCAACCCTCTTGGCCGAAATTTCTTCCTCCTCTCTAAGAGGTGGAACTCGAAAATATTGTGTGTATTAAGGCTTGAAGAACTCTCTTTATATAGGAGAGTAAAACTTAGCCTCCAAGGATTTAATAATTAATACAAAATCAATTATAATAATCCCATTAAATAAAAGATAATTCCATAATATTCTAGAACAAATCTAGAATAATATTCATCTTTATTTCTTTCCATAAATATTTATCCAATAAATATTTTATGCACATGTCTTATTAATACACAAGAAAACAATTTCTTGTTCCACAAAATAGGGCATGGGGCGAAATTTTACATATATTGACCTAGTCAATATTAATTTTGCCATTACACAACAATTGGGCCAAGATTATGGAAAATGTCTTTTCCACATATTTAATTATTTAGCCCAACTAATTTAATAGTCTACTAAACAATTAATTAACATATCGTTTTAATAAAGTCCAACAAGAACTAAATTAATATTATTAGGATTCGACGTCCGAGAATAGCTATGCTATATTAGGAGACACGTCGGGGACCATGGACTAATAATCGTGACTCCGATAAATCAAATAAATAATTATCTTACTTAAAGAATAATTATATTCGATAAATCAATCACAGAATATGCCACCATAATCCCGTGATCGCACTCCTCCGATTATGAGATTATATTTATCTCTCACGAGAACAATAATAAGCGCCCATTGATATAATCATTACATATGGATTAATCCTCCATGATCATTTCATTCTAAATCGGGAAGTTACCGTTAACCCTTTCTAGAACCTCTTATCCTTATTTACCATTAACCCCTAGTGATCAATTAATTCATACAACTCACTTTGGTAGCTAATCAAAGGTGTAATATGAACTCCATGGATCGATCGGTTTCTAGGATTAACAAATAAAGGAATGGCGTCTATCTACTTCCGAAATGGAAGGAATGGATTCCGTATCTGTGATAACACGACTACTCACTCAATCCAAAGACAATGCCAAGATGGGGTAATTCGGACCACGGACTCAAGTGTAATCCTTAACCGTCCAAGTCAAACTTCATATGCGATTCAAGCGATTGGTCGTGATCACCTCAGATTAAGATATATCCATAAATATGATCATCCATTGATTCGATAAGACTTCTCGATTACGGAATTATATCGTGAACTCTAATCAAATCGGTCCAAATTTCTATATGATATATCTATCATATATAAATGCCCCACTAGGTTCTCTTAACCGAAAGTCCGGATAAGACAATCACACCTATTGTGTTCAGGCACATTAATAGCACGTTAAAGGGAGAGACCCGATACTCGATTAACTTCACTACGGGCTAATTGTATTTTAAGTACATCTTCACTAACTCAATCCTCCCGTGTATATACCATACACCGAGTTAAGTGATTACATAAACGATATACTTTAGGGTTTTCGTAGTGTAAATACTATTGTCACATCGGTGAATATGAGAATAATAAATATGAATAATAATGTCAATTCATTTATTAAATAAAACAATTACAAAAATTGTCTTTCGGGCATAACACCTAACAATCTCCCACTTGCACGAAAGCATGTGATTAATTGTTTTAGAGCACACCCTATTATTTAAACTACAACAAACCACATCTCCCACTTGCTCTAAAGCAATAGAGACACATCCCGTATTCTAGTACCCATTATGCATATCATAACCATTTCAGATTCCAAAGTATACTCCGAGTATGCCGTCGTAGGATAGGTCAGTGACTCGGGGAGCACCTACATCTAAATGTCATGGGTCTTAATGATTAGTCAGGTTGTCGGCTCGAGACGATCCGTAGAATCGAAATGTAACCGGTCCATCAAATCATGTGGTACTTTCCTAATATGCTTTTGACCTCTAGTGATTTTGAAGATCCTTATAAGCTACCCCTTCATCGTTTGCACAATGATGTGGTATCGGCTTCCAAATCTAGAATCACTCCCAGATATGAAAATGAAATCCTTAAGCAATATCGCCTCTCTAGCTACTACAAAAGCCGCTAATCACCCAACTAGTTAAAGTCGAGTCGGCGTTGCTGGATTCCTCCAGGAAATAGCTTCAACACAAGAGTAAACACTGAGCCCGAGATCGACTTAACGATTATCCTCAATCTGGCTTAAAGTCAAAATCAGTGTATCACACATATCCAAGTTCACACATGAATATGTCCGCATATTATTCCTCGTTCTCTCAAGATACTAAAGGACATACTAAACTTGCTTTGTTAACGACCGAATCTAAGATTCGATCAAAGTTGACGTTCAATAAACGACCATCTCTTACTATAAAGAGAATCTATCCCATTTCTCTTGATCCAAAGATTTAGAGAGTCATTTCCGAGGCATAGGGTAGAACTTCCTCGTTGAATGTTGCATACACAGATGCATCATCTTAACCAATAAGATGGATGGGAAACCGGTGGATCGATTCTAATGAATTCGACCGAGTCAAACTCTTAAGAATGTTGTCTAAATCTACATTGCGAGAGAATTGTGGTATTGTCGATTCGACTTGAGATAACACAATCGATAGGAACCAACTTTACTGGTGCATTTACATCTGATTCATTACGATTATCACATTTTCGGCATGTTTGGGTGAGTTTAGACACTATCTTGAGTATTAAATGAGGATTTATTGCACGGCGAGTGACTGTCGGATTTCCGTAAACTCGACCCTATTTTAGCATTTTATACTCGTTTTCCCCGAGCACCCATAGTTTGCGGGGTTATGCGTTTTCATGTTGTTTTCATATGGATGCAGGACTAGGGTGTCTCGAGAGCCTGAAAGACGAGAAGTATGAGTTTGGACGTGTCCGAGGCGAAACACGGAGGTTGGAGGTGAAAAAAGTGAAGATTTGGGCTGCAAAATATCTGTCCGGACGGACAGGTTTTTGTGTCCGGACGGCTAACTCACTGGTTTTTGGAAGATTATTTGATGAAGAACCCGTCGAACGGATGATTAATATCCGGACGGATGATTATTATCCGACGGACAAGAGCATCTCATCCGGGACGGACACTTATGCATTCCGTCCGGACACCTGGAAAATCAAGAACAGTCCGTCCGGACAGGGTGGACATCCGTACGGACATCTTACTTTCTATATAAAGCTGCTCATTTTCTCACAGCAGCCGAGTAGAGGAAGAGGAGGCGATAATATTAGATAGTTTTAGAGATTGTGGGCGATCTTCTTCGTTTTTTAGAGTTAGAATAAGTGTTATATATCATTAGAAACCTCTTTCGATCCTCTCTTTGATCTACTAACTTTTGGCTTCGATCCGCAACTTTTCACTTAGCAAAAATTCGATCTTTTGTAAGCACATTTGGCACCTCCTTCAAGTTGAGTAAAGTAAGTATGTTTTCTTGTTATTTTATTGTTGTTGTAATGCTTTTATCTTGTTTGTATAACATAGATTCGATTATGAGTAGCTAGATTCTTCGTATGGTCGAACCACGTGAATGCGGGTGAAACACCATTAGAGAGATGAACCGGGAGGTAGTGTAGCGCGTAATTCAACGTTCTAATCGATAATCCACATCACGAAACTTGTTTTGATTGTTTTAATAGCTTTGAATGATATTGACAACATTGTTCACTGTTGCACACACGTTAGCTTATAAATGTATGTTGCGGTGACGTGTGGGAACGGGGTTTCGGGACCGTAGAGATTTTGGACTTGAAAGGTAGTCTGACACCTACCCGTGTACTAGATTGACGCCCTAGTCATCAAGTCCGATTCGATGACGGGGTTGTCCTATGAGTTATCGTTAGATGGCAAGGTAGAGTAAGGCACACTTCCGGGCAATCTTTACGAGGTAAAGTAATCCATTTGAAACGTAGTTCGCCATACCTCTTTAATTGTTTAGAATTCCGAGTAGTGTAATCTTTCTTTTATGCAATAGTATAACTTCATATCTATCTGCTTGACTCGAGGCGAGTGCTAAGTCGACTATGGTACTCAAAAACCAATCTCTGTGGGTTCGACCTCGGACTCCTAAAGCACTATCCTACAATCGACCCGGTCCACTGCCGGTTAGAAAGTAGATTTTGCTAAGATTTCGAGTTTTTACTTGTTTAACCGGACCGTAGAAAATCCGCTTATCACACACCCATGTTGATTCCAACTGGTGCAGTGTTATCCTTCACAAACACTAATATATGTATGTATATATTCACTACTGTACTAAAATTGATATCCAGTCTACAACAGACTTATCAATATTCTGGTCAAATCCACACATTGTAGAAATATATGACTTCCAATGACCGAGAGGTTTGCTTTTTATCCACAAAGGACATAAGCCTTGTGCAGTCATCCCGTCATAAGTTCATAAGTCAATACCCTTCATTTGAATGAATCCAGACTCCGTTTGTTTGGCAAGAAAATCTCGGGAATCACCCACATGTTCGCTTATGAACGAAATCATGCAATACTAAGTGGTAAGAGAGTTCAAGGTCCGATTAACTCTCTACTTCTTAGGAATTACCCCTAGACCACTCAAGCTTTGCTCTGAAAGATAAACTTTCCTATTCATTCTACTCTTTTTCGTGTAGATCCAATTACTCCCACTTTGGGCTGAGGACGCTCAGGTGGTTCTACAAGAGCATGAAACAGAATCGGAGTTCGAACTCCATTCACAGGGGTTATGGCTATTAAACCAACCTCTATTATCGTAATCTATACTACTCACAAAAGAGCCATAGGTCATCAATCGATCCTCGGACTACAAAGTCCATGAGAAACCGTAATGGGTAATGGATAAACCATACTCCCAATACTTACTTTGGGTGGATCGAAATTCTGATATAGTTCAGTAGTATTTAGTGTTATCACCAACAACCGATGTTGGACGTGGTCTGATTTTAATCATTTAGTAACTACCTTTAGTAAATGTACTTCAAGGTTTAAGGTTTTGCTGTTCATGGACTCTATCAGAAAGGATGCAACAGTATAACTGTCCCTTCCCGATTTCAAGAATCTTATAACAAACCTTTTTCTCAATGCTACAAGATATATAATGATTGGTCACTGACCGAACGTGTTCGCGAAATTTCCAGACCTACCTTCAAGCACCGTGTGCTAAATGCTTATATTTATGGAAGTGGGGTGAACCGAATCCACACCTTAACCGTAAATTCCAAAGCATATTCTAGGTAGACTTCTCGGTCTTACATTTCAATGTAAACCGTTATTTCGCTTCCAATATCTTTATTGTGTTAAGCAGTGTATTGTAACATATCTAAAACTATGTAAGGCAATTTAACGGTTTCTCACTTAGTGAGAACATGTCACTAAAAGGCAGGCTGAGCAATAGTCTTGAGGACTATAAATGGCCTATTCCGAGTATAGAATACTCTATCTCTGTTGAAAACAGAGAAACCTCAAAATATTTTGGATAAACATTTCGGAGTGTTTGAATAGTTATCAGACAAGAAGTCACTACTCGGAAGCTCCTACTAGCTTGTATCTTTCATCAGACCCCGAAGGTCGTCATAAACAAGCTATGTTACTTCTTTATAACCATTATCCTTTCCCAATTGAAAGGAAACTTAGTCATTGAACCTTTGAGACAATATAACCAGACTGGGAGAAAAGGAATCACCCTGAGCCAGTCTTCAGGTCTTGTCTTTTAGGGACTATGCACTAACTATGGAATATGAAGAAGCGTTTATCTAAATATGGTAACCAATTGCTTTTATGATTCTTAAGATGTGTTTTATATACATATTTATTGATTCTAAGTGGTTTTGACTTTATCAAACAAAATTCGAGTCTTGGATTCGTACTACAAATGGTATATTCACTTTCTATACGACAAACAAATTATCGGATAGAAGGTAAATCCATTCGTTCCAACGAATCTTAAACAGAAAATAATTTTTCCGCGATATCCAAGGATTGAATCCGAGATTCATTTCCTTATATCACTCCCACTATTCTAGCTAAAATTAAGCGCCCGTTGTTTACTCCTTTAATCGTTAAATGCTTCGCTACCTTGTTCGCCAAAGAACTTAACTCGAGAAAATCGCCAAGGATTCATAGGTTGGTGATCCAAAATCACCGCCCTTATCATATGATTTTCGATTTAATTAATTTTCGGTTCAGCCTTAAAATTTTCTTAGTTTAGATGACTAACACTTTTAGACATATTCTCCCATTCTTGACTTTCCGTGAATGGTAACAGTCTTGAACCAGCGGTTCGTTTGAGTAGACACTACTCTTGAACCGTGGGATGTCTATTTCAAGTGTTACTCGTCGGGACTTCTCGGATTTTCTAATATACCAGAAAAAACAACAAATCATATTAAAGCTCCCACTAGTTTATCGGTTCCAAATACCGTCTAACGAGCAATGCTTTATATATGATTTTCCGATTTTTCGATTTAGAAAAAATCTCATAGTTCCAATATTTCGGAAAAACAACAAATCATAGAACTCCCACTAGTTCATCGATTCCAAATATCGCCCAACTAGCGACATTTCATGACTTTCCGGTTTTTCAATTAGAACGGTTACGTGTGTAGTCGATTACACTTTTCTAATGTTCTAGAAAAACAACAAAAATAAAGCTCCCACTAGTTCATCGATTCCAAATATCGCCCAACTAGTAACACTTCATGATTTTCCAATTTTTAATTAAAAATTACTCGTGTACACTCAAAATTCACTAGAAGAATTTCAAAGTCCGAAATCACCTTTGATCAAACTAAGTTTGTCTTCCGTTTGACACGAATGACACTAGTGACATACCTATATGTCCTTTGGTTTTAAAAGGCTTAAGAGAAAATATCTCTTTCGAAAATTAATTGCATTATCGATTAACTAGTTCAACGTCCTAGTTACTTTTCACTTTTTAACGAAGTCAATACTAGTCAATTATAATTTTAAGCAATTTAGTAAGGGATATAATGCTGTAAATAAAATGACATATATTAATTCAAGTTTAACACTACTATATTTTATTTTAGGAATTGTAAACTAAAAGTAAGTCTACTCTACCATTCCAAGGTTTTAACCTCGCATCTCAGTGCCGCCGTAGGGTAGGTCAAAGAGATGACGGTTAAATCGAGACAATCCCATCAATGAATAACTTGTGAGAATCGAACATCCCACGAGAATCGAACATCCCTTTATTCATTGACTACCTTCCTTTTTTAGCCTAGATATTATCAAGAATACCCATGATGAGTGTGACCTACTATATCGGATCTCTTGAGTGCGCCCGAGTGTGCCGTCGTAGAGATAGGTCGGTGACCCGGCGAGTACCCAGAAATCCTATCCTTTCGGAGACCAAGCCATGAATGTTGATAGGGGTGAACACCATCTGTAGGGGGCGAAATCAAAGCGCCCGCGGCGTCACCCTCTCTCTCACTTACTTGTATACATAGTAGAGGCCGTGGGGTTGGTTGTCGCCTCCCCGCTCCCACTCAATATTTTGGAAGTAGTGGTGGGTTAACTAACCACGTCTTTTGATGTTAACATAAAAGCACATCAAATCAAGGATTCGAATGGTGTCGGTAACGTAGGCAAGCCTACCCGCCCTATTCGTTGGAACATATATGTGATCGGACCGGACGAAGTCGGGTCAAGACGATTTATTGAGATAAGAAGGAATCACCCCTCCGCTCTCGGTGTAGCTTAGTCTTGCCGGACTCCCGTGCATACATCACACTAGGAGGGTTAAGTCGGTCGAGCGAAGCTCGGTTGACCACCCAACCTATAAGCGAACCGTTTTATCCATCTTTTACCATCATTCAATCTCGTAGACACTACGAATCGAAAACGTGATCTCGTTTGGGCTTTAAGGCGGTTCACGAGAACACACACGAAAGGCTTAACGATTTCATAACCCGTCCTCGGATCTTTAATTAGTTACTAAATTAATTAATTACCACGTATTAATTAAATTTCAACTAATTACACGAGTTTGTATACATGCCTATTTTAATTACCAAAATTAAAATTCTACATGTATGCATGGAGTGGATTTATGATATGATGCATGTCGTATCAATTCCGATTTTATATCTATTATATGATCAAACACATAAAAAATAAATTATGGAAAATTTAAACACCGAGATGGATTGTTTGCACTTCAGTATCTAATCTATTCTAGGAAAGCGATAAATTACATAATCTATGTCTTGAGTCTTGATCTTGAATCTTGAACTCGAACACGGATCACGATCATGACACGAGCGCGAGGAGAGAGCGTAATATACCAATATATTTAAAAAATATCTATATTAGATTGTTTTATAAAAAAAACTTTTTTTTTTTTCATTTTTATTTTTTCCTTCGGCTGTTGATAAAATTATTACCAAATTTTTTTTTTTTTTTAATTAACTGCCAAACGGCTGTAAGTACCAAAAAAAAAAAAAAAAAAATTAGGTCAGAAATTTTTTTTTTTTTTTATACAGCCGCATAAAAAAGAGAACCCTAGCCGCATGCAACCAAATATTGCTGCCGCAAAACTTTGACGAGTAAAAAAAATTGCCGGAAAAAAAATTTAAAACATTCGGCCCCTCCTCCCGTTTTTACCATCTTGTTGATCTTCAATCTTCGTCGTCTTGAACCCGGATCAAAATTAAAAACAAAAGGTACAACCTTTTTACATAATTTTCGAATTCAACATAATTAAATTACAAATCATACGCTTTCAAGTGATCTTAATCAAAAGAAATTTACAAAATAGATCTAACGAGAAGAAATGATCTCAACCCCAATCCATCTCTTCAACCAAGACATTCATAATCATAAAAAAATTAAGCATGTGCATCGCCCCCTTTAAAAAAATTGGGACAAAAAACTACATGTTTCTACCACTCCTAGATCTAATATTTTATACGTATAAATATAGATCACCTTAGGCTCGATACCATTTGTTAGTAATATCATCCATGAACGGAAGTGATTTTAAGGATCTAGATCTATAAAATACACGCGTGATAAAATAACTAGATCTACATCTACTGAGGGGTTGTAGAACATACCTCTTGGATCTCAAAATCCAAGTTGAAGAACCGCAATAGGAAGGATGAAAGATTGTGTGAAGAGCACCACGATCTTCCGTGACGTGTGATCCAAGCAACTCCGGTGGAAGGAAATCCTCGCCTCGAATCCTTCCGATATCTTTCCGGAAAAATCTCCAAGATTTTTCCCCAACCCTCTTGGCGAAATTTCTTCCTCCTCTCTAAGAGGTGGAACTCGAAAATATTGTGTGTATTAAGGCTTGAAGAACTCTCTTTATATAGGAGAGTAAAACTTAATTTCCAAGGATTTAATAATTAATACAAAATCAATTATAATAATCCCATTAAATAAAAGATAATTCCATAATATTCTAGAACAAATCTAGAATAATATTTATCTTTATTTCTTTCCATAAATATTTATCCAATAAATATTTTATGCACATGTCTTATTAATACATAAGAAAACAATTTCTTGTTCCACAAAATAGGGCATGGGGCGAAATTTTACATATATTGACCTAGTCAATATTAATTTTCCATTACACAACAATTGGCCAAGATTATGGAAAATGTCTTTTCCACATATTTAATTATTTAGCCCAACTAATTTAATAGTCTACTAAACAATTAATTAACATATCGTTTTAATAAAGTCCAACAAGAACTAAATTAATATTATTAGGATTCGACGTCCGAGAATAGCTATGCTTTATATTAGGAGGCGCGTCGGGGACCATGGACTAATAATCGGCGGCTCCGATAAATCAAATAAATAATTATCTTACGAACAGAATAATTATATTCGATAAATCAATCACGGAATATGCCACCATAATCCCGTGATCGCACTCCTCCGATTATGAGATTATATTTATCTCCTCACGAGAACAATAATAAGCGTCCATTGATATAATCATTACATATGGATTAATCCTCCATATTGGTCATTCTAAATCGGGAAGTTACCGTTAACCCTTTCAGAACCTCTTATCCTTATTTACCATTAACCCCTAGTGATCAATTAATTCATACAACTCACTTTGGTAGCTAATCGATTGTAATATGAACTCCATGGATCGATCGTTTCTAGGATTAACAAATAAAGGAATCGTCTATCTACTTCCGAGAAATGGAAGGAATGGATTCGTATCTGTGATAACACGGACTACTCACTCAATCCAAAGTACAATGCCAAGATGGGGTAATTCGGACCACGGACTCGGTGTAATCCTTAACCGTCAAGTCAAACTTCATGCGATTCAAGCGGTTGGTGATCGTGATCACCTCAGGATTAAGATATATCCATAAATATGATCATCCATTGATTCGATAAGACTTTCGATTACGGAATTATATCGTGAACTCTAATCAAATCGGTCAAAATTTCTATATGATATATCTATCATATATAAATGCCCCACTATATTCTCTTAACCAAAAGTCCGGATAAGACAATCACACCTATTGTGTTGCAGGTGCATTAATAGCACGTTAAAGGAGAGACCCGATACTCTCGATTAACTTCACTACGGGCTAATTGTATTTTAAGTACATCTTCACTAACTCAATCCTCCCGTGTATATACCATACATCGAGTTAAGTGATTACATAAACGATATACTTTAGGGTTTTCTGTAGTGTAAATACTATTGTCACATCGGTGAATATGAGAATAATAAATATGAATAATAATGTCAATTCATTTATTAAATAAAACAATTATAAAAATTGTCTTTCGGGTATAACACCTAACAGAATGCATGTCAATGGTTCCATATGCTAGTGCAGTGGGCAGGTTTAATGTATGCCATGGTCTTTCTAGGAAGGATTGCAATAAAACTCTATCAATTGGTGGGGCATTCTTGGGCATTCTTGGTACAATTACAATAAAACTCTGTCAATTTGTCGACTCATTTACTCTTTTTTAATCCTTATTATTTAATTACCTATTGATTGTGATATTCCTTGCAGTACATCACATTTGTACCCAAACAAGTACCCCCTCCGCTATTTTAACTGTCGCATAGAGAATAATCAAATAGATTAAGTGTAATACCCTACTCCCGACCCCTAGGTGCACTAGGGTCATTCTAGGAAAGATTGCGAAGCTCTCGTCGCGACTTCGATGACAATAGTAAAATCCCAAAATAATTCAAGTAAATCCATAAATGATTTTAATAATATTCAGTAACTATTAATTCCATTACAAAGATTACAACAAACAAAATTACAAGAGTCAAAACCACTAACTAATTAATATGCACGGCACGATCCATAACATTAATTTTCATTTTTTTCGCATCTCGTTCAATTTCAACACTAATACCCTTCATTCTCCCACGATCAATAACCGGTATATATATTTATTAAGAATATAAAAATAGAAAAGAAACAAAGAAAAAATGAGGCATCAACAAAGTGCTGGTATGAGTATATATATAATATAATGTTGGAAAATTGACTTGTTTGTTACACAGGAATGAAATAATTAATTTCATTCCCACGTTTGTTATGCATGATACTAGAATATCGCCATTCAATTCCAACGTTTGTTATTGGTATAATAAAATGAAAATTTACCATTCTTTTGTTTGGAAAAATAGAAGATTTGATGGAAATAAATTTAAATTTCAACGTTTTTTTATAATGATATTTCCAATTCTGTATGTCGCACGAATAGAATGGAATGAAATGACTTTTCCAGTGTTTGTGTATAATTATAAGGTAACGGAATAGAATGAAATTTTAATCCAACGGAATGAAAACAGTCCATTTTCATTACCTTAGAAAATGGACGGAATGAGATGGAATAAAATGAAAATTGACAAAACACATGAGTGGTGTGTCTGGGGGAGGTGGGGAGGGTGGGTGGTGGGATGGGGTGGGGTAGGGGTGAGTTTTTTTTTATAATAAAAAAACCTTGCAAATTTTATTAATAATTTCAACACATTGCCACTACCAAAAAATGTATGGAATGAGATGGAATGGAATGAAAATTAATAAAACACGTGGGTGGTGGGTATGTGCGAGGTGGGTGAGGGTGGGGGGCCGATAGGTAGGTGGGTGAATTTTTTTTCTCACCACATGCCACTATATTCGAAATGTCAATATCCACAAAAGATAAAGATCGTAAATTACTCATTAGCCAACATAGTAGATCAAATGTTATAATTATGTAGACATCAACCACTAGAAACATTATTACATTTCATTCAAATTATATTCTACCGGAATTATAATACATAATCATAGCACATTATACATCAGTGCATTACATGTTTACATTCCATTGAAAACATACCAAATTATCGTAGCACAATATACATTATCATATGCCGACAAAACTAGTTTCACTTGCTATGCTAGTTAGGACTAGCCTATCCAAAAAATGCAACATAGTGCAATACTAAGCAAAATAACTACTACCATCACAAAAACCTACCGCCATGGTCCAAAACAATACCAAGAGCCATAGTCCACAACGATCAAACATTATGATCATTGAGATTAGGATCACGAACACGGCCATTAAGTAGTGAAGTCACAAATCTCGCTTTCTTTTCATCATCCCATTCACTGAACATATTTAGCATATCAACATCCTTACCAATTTTACCCAAAAGGAACATCTCCTGCTCAATTGACATCATGGGGTCAATTTTCATAATATCACGCGTTAGTTGCCTTTGCATATCCATTTTCTGGTCGGCCTGTAAAGCTGTAGAAAAAACCATTCCCGTTTCAGTTATTTTCTCACCAATTCTTTCATGGCTGATGCAATCTCATTAGTAGGACTGCTTCTCTTTCTTTTTCTAGTTTGCCCGGCAGCCGGGACAGAAGGTGGCCCACCAATACCAGCTTCCTAATTTGCATCCTCTTGTACCATGTCAACAAAGCTCATGGCCTCATTTCCAGTGGCTCGATCACGACCAAAAACAACATGCAAGTCATTGTAATGGGGGAACGCTTTGTAGCGTAGACGAGCAAACTTTTTTTTATTTTGTTTGTAAAACACAAAGAAAATGAAAGAAAAAAAAAGGCTCAAAAGAAAGAAAAAGAATAGAAGAAAAACATAGGTGAAACAAGATGTCATAAAAGTGGCTTCATAACATCTCATCTTCAAGTTCAGACAAAGGCACATAAAAGTGACTCATAGCATATATGTCACGGAGGACAACAGATCTCGATAAAACCAATTGTAAGCACATGTAATCACTTCTATATATAAACAATTACATACGCGATGTTACCTGTAATACGCTATCCCAGACTGAATCAGGTGCTTCAATACATCCTGTATGTGAATTATATCCAAAGCCCGATAAGCCGTCTGATGTCAGTATCTCAGCATACATTCCATAATCTTGCTTTAGCAGCTTTAGGCGTGATGTTATGTGAGGGGTTCCCTTATGGTCAAATACCCAGGCTTAAAACCATTATCACCCCTGTGGATGCCTGAATCAACAAGTTCCAACAAAGACTCGACCAGTGCTTTGTCTTCTTCTGCGGTCCAATGTTTTTTGTTCTTTCCACGGCCCGATTGGCTAGACCCTTCATGACTCATTTGGCTAGACAGTTCTTCAGTTGCAGACTCTTCCATCTATGCACTATAGTAATAGAACAAAAACATATACAAAATATTTTAGTTAAAAATAATGTATCGGAATAAAAGCAAATTTAAAAACAAAACACTGCATTATCAATTCTATTTTTTTTTTTTGAAATACATTATCAATTCTATTAGCTTCACTTAATAAAAGCACGTCAATCAGACCTTGATGGAGGACCTAAGCACATAAGATACAAGCAGTCAAACCGGATATTGATGCCATGTTTTAATTACCGGTAAGTTCAAAGAACCATGGATATATGAAATACTCGAATGGCACCATGAAAAGCCGCACTAAAAAATTTATTTCAAGTGTATATTGTTAACAAAACCAATTTGTCGAAAGCTTCAAAAGACGAAATAAACACCAAATAGCTCTTTGAAGGACATTTCAAAAAAATAAGCTAAACGACCAAACATGTAGACATAGATTAAGGCAAATTATTCATTCCTAGCCAACAGAATAACCATTTAATCAAACATCATCTGGTTCAAACACTTCATCAAACAACTTGCGTGCATTACCAGATTCATAGCTTCTTCCATACATATCAATCATAGCACCAGCAATCACAACACTGATCTCAAATCCACATTTAATCAGAATCCCATGAAAGCAGCCCCAAATTCTCAAATCCTTTAACTCAGAACATGCCTTGATAACCGCCGACAAAGAGAACCCATTTGGCTCAATCCCAAATTCCACCATTTTCATATACATATCAACCGAACGATCAGGCCTTTTCACTCGAATGTAACCCGAAATCATCGAGCTCCATGACACAACATCTTTATAAACCAACCCATCAAACAACTTCCGGGTATCACAAAAAATAGGACATAACTTAAAAGACAAACTTGGGGGAAGAACAAGCAAAATATGTCAGGAATCAAACCCGATAACAGCACAACCATATAAACCCTAGAATTAATGATCCAATCGAATCCAGTCGAAATACAGAGAGAAGAAGAATAGAGGGAGAAGAGAAGTGAGAGCACAAATTACCTACGGAAATAGCCAACCGAGCGATGAGCTTGAGCAGTGGCGAAACCGAGCTTGAGCAGTGGCGAAACCGAGCGTGAGTAGCGGCGGAGTAGCTTTTGTTCGCGAGGAAAGAGATCGACCTGATTTTCTTTTGTCCGAAGAAGACGGTTTATTTTTCTTTTTCGAAAAGAAGAGAAGGGGTATTGGAAACGCGTCTTTTTTATTCCAAGTCATAGAATATCCATTCCTTTGGGATAAAAATGTGTACCATTCCATCATTAAATATTAAATAAAGTGGTCCAAACATGAGAATGGAATATTTAACTCCAAGGCAAGCGGAAGCATTGTCTTTTAAGAGATGTTTAAATCCCAAGAATCATCGGCAGAAAACAAACGAAAATTCTCTAATGATCTGATGGAGGTGTTTGATTCAAATAGTGATTGTTTGAATCAAATAGGGACACTCTCAGATTTTGTTACGATGATGTTGTAATAAACTTGAGACTCAATTCGTTTCAGATCTTGTATTTTTTATAAGTAGAAAAATTCTAAACACGGTTGAAGTGATCTTTCTGTGAACAGGAAGGATCATATCAGTTCGGCCAAACAATGCAAGTTCATGAATCTGAACAGATGCATGAATTCGAAAATGCATGAGTCCCAACGAACTGATGCATTATTTCGCCAATGAACTATTTGGAGGACGAACCCTGTTTCGTTACGATAAGATTAATTCGTACGGCAACTCGTATGCAAACAATTATAAAATATTTAATTTATAAAAAAAAATATCTAACATATAATACTTTCACACGGTTCATACGTGAGAATTGAAGTAGTCAATTTGGAGAATGCAAAGTTGAAAGCTGAGAAGTAGTCAATTTGAAGAATGCAAAGTTGAAAGCTGCGTTGTTGTTGATGGTTTTTAACTTTTTCTTTTTTGAGAGGGGGAAAAAGCTGGGTAGTTATATATACTTAATTCCATTTCAGGAAATTAAAACTAAATTGGGTAATGATAGAGTTCTTCACTCAAATTCTACAGTATTTCTTCCAAGATAATCTTGTGGTTGTGATTTTTTCAAGTTTTTTCAATTTTTTTACAAGTGAAAGATATGCGGTGAGATGATGATGGTACAGAAAAATGGGTGAGGCTAAGCTGAAAGAAACCTATCACTCCCCAAATTATGATTACTCTAAAAACTAAAAACAAAGTTAATAACACTAACACCTCTATGTAAAAGACGCAACTTTTAGCACCCTGGCCTTTATGTTAGATGCATATATATACGGCCTTTTTGTAATTGTGTAAGATGCATATCCGGCAATTGATACCCGAGAAATTCTACCGTGCAGACTACCTCTTCCATGTCTCTTTGAAGTCAACCTTAGGAAATTTCCATTTCCAGTATTTCAAGACAGTTGAGTGAGTGAAACTCACAAAGACCTTCCTGTGCATTTTAGTGGGTGCAGAATGACCCATAGAGCAAAACCGAATCGAACTGTGGAACCCCGTTGATTAACGGAATAGCATCCCCTTGTACATCCTGCTACCCACCTCGTCTTATGGGTCCTCTATTGCGTCTGTTGGCCATGGAAATTGGAAAAATGAGATTTACAAAAGTAATATATACATAAATCGCGTAACAATCAATCAGAATAAAGTGAAATAAATTAAAACTAAAGATAGTACCCTTAAATATATTTAAAACATCCGTGTTTTTAAGTGTTATTTCCCAATAATTATTAAATATATATTAAAACACGGGTGTTTTTCAGTGTATTTAAGGGGATTCCGTATAAGGTAGTCTCTAGAATTTCCCTTGATACCCACACTTAAAGCACTTGAATAAGATATTCTTAACGAATTCTCTATTTTACAGTTTCAAATACTATATTTTCGCGTTTACATATTGTAACTCCGTCATACCCCGGTTCTGGTAGCACTAAGTGAGCCATTAAGAATTCGGTTAACTGCTTAGACCGTCGTCGTCGTTTGGTCTAAAAAGACTAATCCAAGTTGACAAGACATTTATGTCAAATCAACCATCATTACTGTAAGTAAGTATTATTTTTGAGTTCGACCGGAGAATTTGCAGCTTAAGGTGGAGCCATGGAGGTTCTGATATTGTTTTTCTCAAGAAGGAGAAGATCCATAGAGACAATTATCAAGAGACATATTTCTGTTCAGAGATCATCACTAGATACAGTCTCGTTCGACATTATTTGACGTTTTTGTAGCTTCGTTTTGAATTGATGATTTTGAAGCCTCGTTTTGACATTGATGATTCGGAAGCTTCGTTTGAAATCGAAGATTCGAGATCTTATGGGTTATTAGATGTGAAACTTTGTCCAAGGTGGAAATTTGTTGGATATTGGGTTAAATCCCACGTTGGTAGTGAAGCTTAAGTAACCAACATGGTTTTGATAAAAATTTAGCCTTTAGTCTTTTGTATTAGATGCATCATTAAAATGTATTGTATATGATACACTCTATTGCCCTAGCCCAACGTTTGAGCTATTATTATTTGGGTTTCATAAGAGTTTTATTTATTATTATTATTATTTTTTCATTATAGTGATATTTGTTCTCTTTACTTTGTGGATGTCGGTCAGTTGATCGAACCATATTATTTTTTTATGCTTTGTTTATTTTCCTTCCGTTGTTATTTTGTCTTATCATTGTTAAGTGCTATGGCTGGGGTTGGTTTTTCCTAATAGAGACTATTCACAATATCTAGAGGAATCAAATGCACCATGAGTCTGAACAATCCTAACCAATGTTTTAATTTCTAAGAGCGTATATCGGAGAAATCAAATGCACCATGAGTCTGGACGAGACCGTCCAATACATCATAGGTCTGGACAAGATCCCCCTCCCCCGCCAATGTTATAATTGGTACGAGCGTACACAGACTCAAAACACTTAGATTAACTTGAGAGGACTGATTTCCCTCGTGTTTTGTTTCCTTAGATCCATTTGATAATTCTTGTAACAGAAATATTTTTGTCACAACAAAATATACATAACAAATACCATAATATATTTTTAAACCATTAATTTTTATAAGACTCATTTCAATCAATATATCATACATCATAATAAATAATTTTAAAATATATTGTGCATGTTGTTGTGGTATTACTCTTCTTGTTATGTGTTTATGGACTTTTCCACTTTATGAACAATAAATAAATAAAATTCTTTCGTTAAAAATAATAAAATAAAACAAAGTATTTTTTTTTTCCCCAACGACGAAAGCATACATTAATAAGAAAAACTTTAGGTGTTACAAAGCCAAACCGGAGTACAACCATGCCAAAAGACCCCTACATCAGATTTGAAAGAAAAAGCAGCAAGATTATGAGCCAACTTGTTGCTTTCTCTTCCGCAAAACAAAATATGGCATGAGTCGAAACCGGAAATCAACAGTCTAATATCTTGTACAGTAGTAGCAGAGTCAAAAGGGGGGTTGACCAGACTCGGTACAGTTAGCTAAAGACAAGCTATCCGTGAAACATACTAACTTAGAAATTCCCAAAGCAAGGCATCTCTTAATGCACCAACGCAAAGCTTGAGCCTCCGCTGCAAAGACGGAACTAGCCTCAGCTCTTGGGGACGCCCAAGCCTCCAAAACCGTACCATCCTCACGGAGAAGAGCTGCACCGTAGCCAGCAGAGCAGGAATTAGACTTCCAGGCTGCATCGACATAAACCCGAACCGCATCAGAGGGTGGATCTCGCACTTATTTGCAAGACAGGAGAGGAAGAAAAAATATTAGAGGTAGCCCTCTCCTCATGGTGTGCCTGCTCAAAGTCTAACCAAGCCTCTTTGGCTAAATTTGCAGTGTCCTCCGGGGACCAACACAAAGAATTAAATGACCTTATTACAACGAGCCTTCCAAATGTACCATAAAATAAAACAAGAAAAATGATTACGTTTCAACACCCCAGGTAAGTGCGTGAGCGACAATATGTTCCACCATTGAGTAATGGAAGCACTTGGCGCCAAAAAAGCGCTCCATGAGATACTGCAAGCTTCCGGACAATTTTAGCAGATTGACAAGAAATAAAAAGATGATCAAAAGATTCCGGATGCTCTCCACAAGCCGAACAAAGCCTAGTATCAAATCCAAATCGCCGACGTAGGGCCTCCAAGGTAGGTAGACGCGCTCTCACCCGACTTCCAGGAGAAAAATTTAATTTTGAAGAAGGCGATAACGCCCAAAGTCTCTTCCAGAATTTTTCATTTAAGCCGTCGTCACACATAGAATGACAACCGTGGGCTGCCAGACTCTGTTGGAGGCAAGCGTCATAAGCAGATTTCGTAACAAAATCTCCATGCTTAGAGAAAACACAAATTCTCCTATCCGGGGCGCCGCTTAGACTAATGGGTATTCTAGTAATTTGGTTAACATCTACTTGCCAAAAGGACTCTAATAACTTAGCCTTATCCCAGTCGTTATTACGTATGAAGTCACTCACAAAAGTATCCCTACTCAAGGTAGGAGCATGGGAGATAGGCAAAAAAGAGGGATTTTGGATTAGCCAAGGGTCCTCCCAAACCTTAATAGATTTACCGTTACCAACTATAAAACAAGTATTATTTTTTAGGAAACATTGAGCTGACATCAAGCTCTTCCAGAAGAACGAAGAAGAAGAAGACACTTTACAATTGAAAATGGTTGATTTGAAAAAATACTTCCCTTTAAGTACTTTTGAAACCAAGAGGTTAGGGTTGCTATGGATCCTCCAGGAGAGTCCGGGCGGTCTGTGATGTTAGCTATTTCGATTTAAAGCCAAGGCCACCCCTACCTTTTGGGAGACAAAGCGATTCCCACTTAACCCAATGATACCCTGAGAAATCTTTATTAGAGTTACCCTTTGAGTAAATTTGCCATAAGAGAATGGATTCTGTTGATTACTCCTTTGGGTAGCTTAACAACCGACATGGTTAAATTGGGAATTGCAAAAAGTGACGAGGATAGCAAAACCGCTTTGCCCACGACTAAGGGACTTAAACTTCCAACATTCAAGCTTACTTTTACAACGATCGATAAGGTAACTAAAGATTTGATTTTTGGCCCTACCAACAACTAACGGGAGTCCCAAGTATTTTGAGTGACGAACCTCCGAGAGACCATTGAAGAAAGATAAAACACCTTGTTTGATGCCCTGTTGAGTGTTTTTGCTAAAAAAAGACCGCAGACTTACCAATATTGATGGCTTGCCCCGAAACTTGCTCATATTTATTTAGAATGTTAGCTAGATCCGCCGCACAGGAAGGATCCGCACGAGAGAAGATCAATGAGTCATCCGCAAAGAATAAATGATTGATGCGAGGACTTTGCCTAGCTATTCTTAGACCCGGGACGCATCCATTAATATTTGCTTTATTTAACGGTGACTTAGACCTTGTGCGCAAACGATGAAAAGATAAGGGAAAGAGGGTCCCTTGCTCGATACTCCCTACTTGGCTTGACATAGCCAACACGCTCTCCATTGATAATGAAAGAAAAAGAGACTGTTGTGACACACTCTTTGATAAGGGACACCACTTTTTCATTAAAACCAAGTTTCAAGAGGACATGAAAGAGAAAGGGCCATTCAACTCTATCAAATGCTTTAGAGATATCTAACTTTAAGGCCATATAGGACTCTTTACCTTTCCTTTTGTGCATCATATAGTGAATAGACTCGTGAGCTATGATATAACTGTCTAACATTTGGCGCCCCGGGACGAAGGCATTTTGGCTCTCACCGATACATAGAGGCAAGAAAAACTTAATACGATTAGCCAAAACCGAGAGAGGATTTTATAAGCAACATTCTGAGACTTATGGGCCTAAAGTGTGCCGGTTCGGAGGGGTGCGTGTTTTTAGGGATTAAGGCTATACAAGTGTGATTTAACTCCCTAGGGAACTTGCCCTCACGTAGAAAATTATTGATTGCCTCCAACAAGTCGTTTTTAACAATATGAAAACAGTTTTTAAAGAAACTAGGGGACATACCATCTGGGCCAGGAGCTGAGGACGAGTGCATTTGGAAGATTGCCGTCTTCAGTTCCAATTCGCCAACTTCTTTCAAGATGCCAGCATTCATTTCTGGGGTGACATATGCATCCATATCCTCGAAGTCCTGCAACAAGGAATCGTTAATGCCTGCCGAGGAAAAAAGCTTCTCATAAAAAGATTGAAACTCCGAGACGATTTCATTTGGGGAACAACACCAAGTGCGGTCAGATGCTTTTAAAATGCCCGGAATGAATTGCTTCCTTTTTTTACCGTTTACCACTGAATGAAAAAACTTGGTGTTTCTATCACCATCTTTGAGCCAACGCACACGAGATAGGTCTTTCCAATATTTTTCCTCTTCATTATAAGCTAGTGAGAGCTCCTTCTTCAACTCTTTGAGGCTCGCGGCATCATGTGAGGACTGTATACATTCCTTGATTTTAGTTTTAAGAGACTTAATTTTAATGGCGGAGTTTGGAACATTGACTCTTTTCCAACAGTTAAGCTTCATACGAACTTCTTTAATTTTAGAAAGGATTTTGAAGAAAGGAGTACCCCTCACACGCACATCCCACCCTTGCTTAACCACATTAAAAAACCCCGGCTTGCTAATCCATCTCTCATCAAAATAAAAATATTTTTTAGTTGAAGGATTCCTGCCGACACAACAAATATCTAAGAGGCAATGGTCGGAGGAAGCCATGTCAATATGGGAAACTGACGCCTGCTGAAAGAGTTGAAGCCAACTAGCAGAAGCAAGGACACGGTCTAGTCTTTCAAAAATAGGCTCTTCCCCCTCCCAACAGCGACTCCACGTCCAAAAGTGGCCAATAAAACCCAAGTCTATGAGTCCACTTGAGGATAGGAAGTGACTGAAGTCAGAAAAAGAAGAGTCCAACCGTGGTCGGCCCCCAACTTTCTCCTCCTTTTTACAAATATCATTGAAGTCCCCAGCTATAATAAAACAATCCCCCCAGAGAGACATACGCTCAAGCAGAAAGCTCCATTGACTTCTTCTCACGGAGGGGATTGGGCTAGCATAAATACCAATAAACCACCAAAGAGAGTTTGGTTGCGTACCTTTGATACAGGCTTCGATAGTGCACGGAGTAGAGGTCACCGATATGATGTCAGCATCCTTTTTCCAAAAAAGAGCCAGGCCCCCCGAAAGCCCTAAAGGGTCAACAGTATGTACATGATCAATACCAAATTTCTTACATAGTTTGGATATTAGCTTGGACTGATTTTTCGTTTCGGAAATGAAGAAAACTTGCGGGGAGTGGAGCCTACACATCTCCTCAGCCTGGGATATTGTCAAGGAGCTCCCCACCCCTTGACAATTCCACACCATGATCCTCATTGTGGAGGCGGGAGCCACTTCGGGCTGGCTGCCTCCACCCCATCGTGAGCTGCATTAGAGCTTTTAGCATTACAAATTTTCAACTTCTTGAGAAAGGGCTCAGATAGATCAAAGGCCTCTGCACTACTATCAGTTTCAGTACAGCCAGCACCATACTCTCTTTCATCAGGACCAATAGCATGCGTGTAGGAGACATATGGAGCATCTCTTAGAATAATTTTACGCTTTCTGTTATCATCAGCAAGAGAACCAGTCTGTGCAGAGTCGGATTCAGCCAATGTATCTGTTACATCTTCAATGGTAATACCTGAGTTTTGGGCAGGGAAGTGCGTATCAGGATCTTCTGAATACCATTCAATCGCAAGAGCATCCAAACTTGGAGGGGACAACTCTTCTTCAACAATCATGATACTGGGCTCACCTTGGGAAAGTGAAGATTCCCCGTAGCAAAAGACTTTGCTTTTCCCCTTGTCCACTTGCTCCCTCACTGTTTCCGATTGTTGGCCTTCACTAGCCCTTGTTGGATTCAATCTGATATTAGCATTAGACTCAGCCTGCGACAATCGTTCCCTCAGGGGTTGATTAATATCAGCATCATCATTCTCTGGGGACGGATTAACTGAAGCAGGGTTTCTCTCAGGCGGCATTTGGGATTTACGGGATGAGGGGATTCGATTCATCGATTTAATAGGGATGCCATGGAGACCAGGCCCGAATGTTTCCTCTCTGTAAATTCCCGCATTTTGGTCGATTACCTTAGCATAGCAACAAGAGGATTTATGCCCAATAATACCACAATAAGCACAGTATAGAGAGACATGCTCATATTTAAAGCTAACCCATTTTTCAATCCCATCTTGACTCACCAACATGCCTTGCGAGAGAGGGTTGTGAAGTGTCAATTTCAACAAGGCATCTCACAAACTTACCATACTTGCTTCCACCGAAGACCACCGCTTCTTCAAGCGGTGCCAAGGCTGCTCGCAGATATTTCTTCCCAGTGCTTCGATACCCACTCAAAGCATCAGTCCCCAAATTTGAACCCAAACCGGAGCAAGGTTGAATGCTCCTCTTCGTTCTCTATGCCTGGTCTCCACTTAATAATCATCAAGTGAGAGTCGTGGTACCAAGGGCATCCCATGAGGACTCTGTCAGCATCTAATTCCAAGTCGAACTGGATTTGATACAAGTTGGTGCTGAGACCGATGATAGTATACCTGCCATCTGCATTTCCGGATGGTTGAGAGGGTACCCAAAAGAGCACCATAGCCTACATTCTTCTCTGAGATTATTCTGACCACCAGGCTTCGCTTGCACTCTTCTTTAGACTTGGCCGTCGCACTTGCCGGAAGAACGACTTTCATCTGTTTAATTGCGGTAGCGCCGAGCGCGCCGGGCCACGATCGGTGTTTCACTCATAATCAAAAAAAAGAAGAGGTGACCAATCCAAGAGCCGATTGGTACAAGATAGAAAGGAGAAGGATGAAGATTGATGCGATTTGGAAGAAGGCAATCCGAAATCCGACAAGAAAACCGGCGGAGAAACCTACAAAGTAGGACTAGAAGGAACGAGAATCTCTTTCTCACTCTAACTTTCTCACTCTTCAAAGTGAACTCAGGAACTCCAAAACGTCGACGTGTTTTAGTACTTTACCGTTAGAAACTTATATGTTTATATATGTGTCTGAAATTCAATAAAACAAAACAAAGTATAACAGCGGCAGCAAATAGCTTATTCTAAAAACACGAGCGCCCACCGGTTTTATGAGGTTACAAACCGTTCTTTATTTTTTTTTTTAAAATTCCATTAATGTCCTTTTTGTGCGCCTTAACCTAAAATATATATATTCACAAACTACCCCTTAGTCAAGTTACTCGTCAATAAAAACAATCCAAGTTCTGTTTTTTGTTTTCTTCAGTATATTTCATCGGAATCTAAAGGAAAATTAAGAGATGGCGGCGGAGGCTAATTCTTCTTCTAAATCGTCAATTGAATCTGCGAGGGAATGGATTGTGGAACATAAGCTCCGAGCCGTTGGTAATTCCTTTTAAATTGATTATATTTTTGTGTTTGATAAAAAAAATTTGGAAGATTTCGTAGAGCTTTTGTTAATCTGATTGATTTAATTTGTGAAGGATGCTTGTGGTTGAGTGGAATTGCGGGATCTATTGCTTACAATTGGTCTCAACCAGCCATGAAAACCAGTGTCAAGATCATTCATGCTAGGTAAATTAGCTCTTTGTATTTTTTTTCTTGCTGTGGATAATTTAATAACAGTTCTGTCATTTTTTTTGGGTCTCTAGTTGTATAGAATCGTCCTTTTATTGATTTTGATTATTGATTTTACTTGGTGAACAATGTTTTTAGACCTTTTGTGTATTTGATTATATTTCCTCTTTCGTTATTTGCTATGAAATGGTTCAGCTTTGATGTTTGTTGAGATTGATGCAATGAAATGAATTCAACAGTTTAAGATCACCAGCTATAGAAAAAGACAAATTAATTATCAACAACATTTTGGATATTAACATTTTCAATGTAATTACATTTGGTTAACCACATAGAACATGATTCATTTTGAGTTATGGAAGTTTTATACTACTATCACCTAATGTCTTATCATTGATAGTTGGGATATTTTAAGGGCTTCTGTGAATATTTCAGTTGTATATCTCTGAAGTGTAAAAGTTCAACCTTACAAAACAGAGGTCATCAAACTCAAAATTTTCATGGATTTTGGGTATAGTCTCGTAGATTTAGCGGTGAACAGTATCTTTGATAATAATTACAGAAAAGTTGCAGCTAGAAAGTTTGTTTCTGTTGTTTGAGGTCATGTTGTTCGTACTATGTTTGATAATAATTACAGCAAAGTTGCAGCTAGAAAGTTTGTTTCTGTTATCTGAGGTCATGTTCTCCGTAGTCTATCGAATAGCTGGCATTTTAGAGTAGGAATTGGTTGAAGGTATAAATTGAAAACAATCAAGCCTTATGAATCAATGTTCTTGGGAAACTTGGCATGTTTTCCGCAGGTACTTGGAAATTCTTTGATGGAACACTCCATTTGAGGAGTGACTGTGATATCATCCTGGACAGGGTTCCCGGTCTATGGCCAGGATGATGCCATGTCGGGTGACTCGTTAAATGGAGGGATCATGGAACAACTACCCGCTGGATGATGCCATGTCGGGTGACCCCTCTCCCCTCTCCCCTCTCCCCCTCTCCCCCTCTCCCCCTCTCCCCCTCTCCCTGTGATTATATCTGTGACAAGAATTAGGAAATGGGAGTAGGCTGGTGATAAAGATTCTTAATTTTGTTGATGGATGCTAGTAAGTGGCTGTATATGGTGGGTAATAATAGAGTTTTTAAAGTAAAGGTTCTATCTGGCAGTGTAGGTATTGCCCAAAACTTTAAGCAAGTCAAAAGTAAAGATTTCATTGCAGATGCTTTGGGCCTTATTGATCCCATCTGGATTAATGGTTAACACACAATCATTTTCTTTCACAAAAAGACTGAAGATTTATCTTCCTTTTCTTCATTCTATCGACCCTTTGCCCGTTTGTTCTTGTTGGTTGTAATGAATATAAACAATGGCAGGTTGCATGCACAAGCTCTTACATTGGCGGCATTGGCTGGAGCTGCGGTTGTTGAGTGCTACGACCATAAGACAGGGAAGTCTGCAGAGAAATACGCGAAGTTTCTTCCCATTGATTCCTACTCGCGCAAGGACTAAAATGTTACCATTACCTTTCTCGGCATTTTGGCTAAGATAAAGTGTAGTAGTACCTGTTCGTATGACCAAAATGTTTACCATCCTATATATGTATGCTTATTGACATGCAAATGTGTGACAACAGTGTCACTTTTGTTCTTCCTTTTCCTAGTTTAGTTTTTGCAAGTTAATTTTTGCAATGTAAAATCCTAACAATTTGTTAGTAGTTATGCATTTGATATGACCTCAAGAATTGTAAAACTCTTTTTATCATGTCTTTTTGGTTATAATTTGGAGATGTTATTTACCTGTCAAGCTGTATTGTATTACATAGAAAAAAAAAAAAAAAAAAAACGGAGAGAGTAAACAGCAGCAACACGATCAAGAAATAACCACTTTGTGCCTCTGGGACAGGAAATACTTGTGTGGTGAAGGAATTTGAGGTGAAGTGATGGATGAAACAATTAGAACCATATAGTTTAAATACAGAATAAAACTGTGAGGTTTGTACAGCGCCACACGGTGTCTTCACACCGTGTGGAGACACCACACAAGTATTTCCCGGGCAAGGGCATAACTTTGTGGTAAAAAAACAGAGTTGTCTTTGAGCTGGGGTGTGGAAATATGATACCCTGAATTCTGACTAGCGACATGGTGAATTTATCTTAAGAAAGAAGGGAAAAAAAAGTGTATTGTTGAAGGGTATAATTTACGTATGTTTTTACCTATTTTACAATTCATTTAACATGGTTTCGGGTAGATTAAGACATATTGGGATTTGCACCATGTTTTGCATTCAAAGGTTGATGACACCTTTGTTACCAAATCTCAATATTACATGTGCATTCATGCATATTTGATGGCCTATTTTATCTTGCGGGAGTTTTTCACGGTATTGGTCTTAACTTTGCAGGATATAGGTTGAACATGAACCCGGAAAGAGAGTAATTATTGATGATATGTCAAGTTTGGAGAAAATAAGCATGTGCCCAAAGCTTAAGAGTCGAAGCAGATAAAAAATAACCTTTGGTGTTTTCACCACCACTTTCACTTTATCTGTATTTTGATCCATTTTGGAGGCGTTTTCTTGGTTTGACATTTTCATAAAAGTTGTAGCAATTGAATGGGCTTTCCAATTCATCTTGAATCACTCTTATCGGAGGTCTACACACAAAGATATTGCCAAATTACTGAAGTTCTGATAGAGGCCCACGCCTGCATGGAGAGGTGCACACCTTCGGCTTCTAGTTTTTCAAATTTTTATGTCATTCTCCAAAGGCCAACGACTATAGACAAAGGTGCACACCTCTGGCGGCCTGCAATATTTTGGACACAGGCCAACGCCTCCGGGCAGGGGTGCACACCTCTGACCCGAAAAGACAATTTTGTAATATATTATAGGGCATGTTTGAGGGGGATATAAAAGCAACTCCTCCCTCATTCATTAAGATATTCAGCCCCCAAATTCTCTTAGAACCTTAGGTTTGTTTAGGTAGACTTCTTCTTGATTTTCGTTAGCATGGAGTGAAGATTATTCTAATTCGAGCATCTTCGCAGATTTCTTGACACGGTGATCGGTGGGTTTTTGTTCAAAGATTCGATTTTTCTTCATCTCAATAGCATGGGTAACTTTATTTTCTTCTTATCTTTGATTTCTTTGTGTTTGATTTTAGTTTCTTGTGATTTTGACAAGATTATGAGTAACTAATTTCTTTATAGCCAAGTTATGTGAAGATTGGTGAAATCGAATCCTAGTTAAGTGATGGAAGTGTTTGTTGTTTAAATACAAGATTCTTGAATGTTTATGTCTTAGAACTCATTCTTTATGCCTTCGTTGACGTCATCAGTCAATGATTCATCACACACGTTGTCTTTATATATGTATTTTGAATGATAATGTGGGGAAAAGGGTGATCGCCACGTAAAACTAGTCGAGTTGTTCGGGTCCTATTTCTTGAGTGAGGTTTTCAACACAAGTTGAGCGTCTCATAGATGTTATGCATGTTATGTCAGTTAAATCAGATAAGTGGACTGTTGAATCTAACGCAGTGCGCTAGATTGCGGTATCAGTGTCTAGTTAGTTATTTTCGGGGATTGCACCATTAAACATACCAAGAACATACATGGTAGGTTGGTAGGTAACTTTCACTTCCGGATATCGACTAGGGGGAGAAAGTAGTTAGATGGATCGTAACTTGGCTATATCCTTTAATATTGTTTATTTTACACTTTTACTCTTTGCAAATAGTTAGTAGCACCCGGTGATCATAACAAATCACCTTCTTCCAAAGTCCGATTGACTTGAACTAAGAATGAAGCTGACTTCGGTACTTAACTAGATTTTCGTGGGATACGACATTGCTCGCCAACCTGTGATAAAATTGACCGGGTACAATGCTGGTGATATTGGACACTACTAAAAGGCAATCATGCACAACCAGTTGATCACAACGTGTGACACAACCTATTCATCCGCCGTTGATTATGAATTTATGATAAGTCTAGATCATTATGAATGGAGACACAACCTAATTAAGAGGTCTTTGTTCCATTTTATCTGATGCAATTTCATTTTCAAAGTACTATTTTTTTTTGTGTTTTTTCTTCATCTACCCTTATTTATGAAAGAATGTGAGAATAAAAAACTGCATTATTATAGTCTAAGTCCTTTTTATAATCATTTTGGTATTCAAATTAAAGCAAATACTAACATCTTTAATATTCATGTTTTTATCAACTTACATTATTTATTTTGGAATGGATGGAGTTAATTAAGCTAGCTTTAAAAAATTGCATACATCGAGTAATGATATATTCAAAGTATTCGGTGCACTAATTGGAAAATTGTAAATTACATAAGAAATCGTCGTGGATGAGGAGTATATAACAAAGATGCAATGTGACGCCCCGTTCCAAATACCGAGTACTTATCCGTCAAGAACGCCCGACACGCATATATTTTTTTCTTTAATAAATCAAAGTATATATACGTAAGTTTACGTCATCATACATTAATATCAATTGCAAAGTGGAAGACTTAAAAGAACAACTCAGGAATGTCAGACGACAAACAAAATAGATCGATCAAAGTTCAAAATCAAGCCTAAGAACATCCTCAAAAGAAACAACAGAATTAAATGTTGTTTAAACTATTACAATCCCAAATAGAAAAGATAAAACGGGAAGCTAAAAGACTAGTGACATCTAAAACGTTAAACGTTTACAATTCCAAGGTATTATTGAAACAATGAAAAGTAAAATAAACTTCATCTCGAACTCCAAGCTCAAAGTCTACACCTTGACTATCATCATAGCCAAACTCATCAACCTCGCCAATCTTCTCGGGGGGGGTACAATAAGGAAAGAGGGTAAGTACATTTTGTACTCAGATGAGGATAGAAGGCGGTAACACATATTGATCTACACATCTACCACATATGTTGCATTAAAATACACTCCTCTCGCTAGTCTGCATAGCACCATCACGAGCAATTATCTATGTTACATTGTAATTCAAGGACACAATGCCCGAATGATGGGTATGCACCGGGACATATTTAAGACTCATATAGCACGGATGGTTCCGTGTGGAACATTTCCCAAAACACGAATGTTGTCCGTTACATTATGAGAAATGATTCCATGTCTGCGAATCATAAATGTGCCTCACCAAGAATTACAACGTTCTCATCACATATTTTTATTACGTAGTTAATCTAACCACCTAAGTTCATTCCACTTAAAAGGCTTCCTGGGGACATCTACCCTGACAACCTAGATTAACTACCTAAAGACGTTGTAAAAGACGTCAATAACTACTAAACCAATGGCCCGCAAGGTCTAAACAATCGCTTCTACGCTACTACCTTCTCTCTCCCCGCAGAGAAGTCCGGCCATGGCGATTGATCTTTAAAGCGGCGACGAAGTCGAAGTTATACTTTCTGGCATTCCAATTAATGTCTCAAAAGACATACATACCAAACTATAACATATTGTACACAAGTAATATCCAAACAAGGTGAATGTTACACATTGAATAATATTTGGGAATATAGACACCACCTTTGTATTTTATTATTATTATTATTATTATTAATATTATCATTACTATTATTATCTATTTATTTATTTCTATTTTGTTTTCTGCACAAGAACAGAGTTGTCTCCTTTTTATCCTTTTGAAGACAAAATGCGTCGGCCCCTTAGCTGTATGATATAGTTCTTTTCTTTTTTTATTATTATTATTGTGGACAGATACTATTAATATTATAATATATCATAAAACTTTGACAGCATGAATACACTGTCCCTGTTCTTCAACGGCAGCAATGCTGAGTATTTACCATAAGCAAAATAAACATACATACAAAACAGAAACAAAATCAAACGAGAGACAAAAATAACATCATAATAATTATGTACGGTTGAACACAAAAATCCGTTTAAAATAACACTCCCTTACCCAGTGGCGGATCCAGGAATTTATTCCAGTGGTGTCATCGGAGTCTAAAACTACATCTTTTATCCAAAAAAAAATTCCAGTGGGGTCATCGTAGTCTAAAAATCAATTTTTATCTACAAAACCACATGTTTTAACAACAAAATTACATAGTTTTAATATTAATTTTTTTTATTTTTTTTTTAAAAATCCAGTGGGGTCACGTGACCCCCCGGGCACGTGGATCCGCCCCTGCCATTACCTTTGAATCCAAAAAGCGATTTTGAAAGCAAAACAAGTCGTAAAAAGCTTCAATCTTCGATTCCAACCCCTTCTATGAATCACCTACGATAATTAAAATTTGTTCTACGATTAGGCAACCTTCTAATCCACAAAAACGCAGGTATATCTCAAGAACATAAACAGATCTAGATTTAGGGCTAAAAATGAAAACTTACCGGAAAAAAAAGGGCTATTATCGAGACGACCGGCTCCTCGCGGTGATCAATTTCTTGTACTTACTATCCGCCTGAAAATCAATCGTTAAAGCTCGACTCAAAAACAAGACCCGAACTGCTTTTTTTTCTTCTCATGTCGCCCCTTCTTAATTCTCAGGTGCCGTCCGTCAAATATAAATGAGAATTAGGGGTTTTTTTATTTTTATTTTTTATACCCATTAATTAAAATCCATTAAATTAAATTCTTTTTAATTAAATAAATAGATTAAATAATAATTAAGTCATAATAAACATAACCAATTACCATTTTATCCTTTATGAAAATTCAGGATGTTACATGAAAGAGCCAAAGAATGAAACAAATCGGATAGCGCTTCGAATTGAGGAATGATGATGCAGGTATTTCTCGATATTTCCGAGATTTCTGTTGATGTTGCAACGGAAAAGTTAAATGAATATTGACGCGTGGTCTGCTTCTTGTAGTCGGAATGGTTCAAATGCCACCAATTTTTGGTACAAACATCCCATCTGTCTGTCTATATGTAATATAATTTGTTTATTCAATCACTGTCGCAAGTCTTTGCACTAAAAAAACAATTAATCTGCGTGAAGTAATTAATTGCATCTATCAACTTTGCTAGACCCCTTAATAATAATATCAATTGCTGTTCAAAAAAAAAACTTTGCATTCCTACTCACTTCGCATTTGCCACTCTGTCTATTGGGCTACGATTTGTCTACGTCTTTGATATAAGGGGATATACGAACCTTTTTTCTTCTTAATAACAGTTTAAAAAGGTTTCGTTAAATTTAAAAAAAAAAAATTCATGGGAAAATCTGCATTCATATTTGCAATCTTCTTCTTCATCTACATTGCAACTATCTGGTTTGTCGATGCAAATGATAGTAATATCGTGTCAGCAGCAAATGATAATAATAATGGAATAGAGGGTTTCGACAAATATACCACATAATCTGTGGCAAAAATAGGATTTTAGTCCTCTAACTTGGCCTATTTTGGATTTTAGTCCTACTCCTGCTCCGGTGAGGAAAATGGTCCTCTAAGTTTTTTTTTTTTTTTTTGGATTTTAGTCCTTGATGATACGGAACCTGACACGGTCCCATTATTCCCGGTCAACTCGTCGGAGGGCATAAGTCAAACTCTTTCCCTGAACATGACCGCGCGACGTCGCCAACTCCTTGGCCATCCCGCCAAAGATCTTGAAGATAAGGGGCCGCCCCGCAAAGACGGCGGATCCATTTATATGAGAAACTCCACCGGTTAATGGAAAGTTCATAAGCTTAGATAGAACGCGGGGCCAATCGCCATCCGCCGGGCATCGACACCGCATTAGCACAAGTAGTCTTTACTGACTTTATCCTTTCCCTATAAATACCCCACTATGACATTAATGAATATAGAACAACTTTTGCGCATTTATTTCCATGAAAGCTTTGTTGCATCTCTCTCTCTCATTTATTGCTTTCATATTACCACCGTGAGTCCGCCACCAACCTCGATAAACGCCACCGTCCGACGGCGATAACCTCATTGATCGGAACACCACGAAGAGGCCGGATATCCCACATCCAGGTTTGCCACCCGACTACCGACGGAAACGGACCCGTCAATTGGCTCATTATCGGAACGATTTCTTCAAAGGATTCAACACCTTCGCGTGCCCCTATAGTTGCTTAGCTCGTTCCGATCTCCGTCTCCTTATATAATGAGTTTTATTCCAGTTTATCATCATCAAATCGGTTATCTTTGTCTTCACAGTCCGTTGAAAAATAGCTCATATGTTTGTGTAGACTATCCCAATCTTGCGTTTGAAGATTCACCACTATTGGGATAATCTTATATGAACCGCTAAGAAACGGCTGTGGTTAGCGTTTTTCGATTTGAATCTCGATCGACGGTGTGTGAACACCATAAAATTCAACTTGTAGCATATCTGTATCGGGATCGATTGCTTGTGAAGAGGATAAAAGGTTCATCGGATGTTGCGTACATAAAATCCGACAGCAGAGCACATCCAATCACGTCACCTTAACTACTCTTTGAAAAAGGATATCAGAGTTGGCTTGTGTCAGAGGCAATAATCCCACTTCCTACCTTGGAAAGCTTGCTGTCAGACTTATAGCAGACCTCCCGTCATGGCTAATCCTTCGCCTAACCCTGTCACACCCAACCCGCAGAAAGCGAGTCGCTTCGCCGAGGTCGCATGAGCGACCCGCCCATGGAACCGTCGATTTCGCGAGTTCTTAGAATTGAGAAAGAAAAACGCTCAATTGGAGGCAGAGCTCGCCCGAAGACAGATTAACACAGAGGGCCCAGACAAAGAGGCTCCTGTCCCGCTGGTTCCTAGCGAGGCTGATCTAGCAAGAATAAAGAGTTATGGTGAGTACGCGGCAAAAATGAAGGCGACCAACGAGATTTTAATCTCCCACGGTCACCAAGACTAGCAATTGATCCTCCCCAACCATGAGGGCATGAACGACGGGCGTAATGTCATCGCCCCTCCGTGGAAAGGGCCAAACATGTGGGAGACAACGCGAGCTCGGCGTCCACGAGCATCGAGGGAAAGTGTGCCTCATCTCGGCACGGTGAAGACACCAAACTAGAATATCGGCGCATGACCGCTGGGAAACGTAGAGCTTTACCATCACCACCGAGAGATGAAGATAAAGGAACGCGAGGCAACGCAGGCGAAGCCCGGGCCCCTCGGTGAAAACCCCGGGCATTATCCAAAGAAGAAGAGCACGGGCGAAGCAGAAAAGGCTCGATAGTAGCGAGGACGACGCCCATTCTCGGGCGCACTCGGACCCTGCACCAACCAACGATTTGAAGACACGAGGATGATGGTTACGGAGATGAAAAAGAGCAAACGAGAAGAGGATAAGGAACCCAGCGGCTGCTATGGATGCGCTTTCGGACTTCGCTTTCATAGCAAGCCTACCGCAACGCCGAATATCTAACGTCAATATAGCAGATTATCGGGTAAGTCGGACCCATACGAGTGGATAGCCGTTCGAGAGTAAAATGATGCTCGCTACTCGCCATAGCGCGCCTGGTGCGTGGCTATGGTGGGTTGTATGAAGGATGAGCCTCTACATGGCTTCGCAAACCGCCGGCCAGATCGTTTACGGTGGGAGGACATGCGGACAAAGTTCTGGTGAATTCAAGACAGACAGATCGGCCCCGCAAAACCACGATCGATCTGTTTTTGATAAAACAGGACACTGGGGAGTCCGCCCGGTCGTATTACGAGAAATTCGTCCAAGTTTACGATCAAACACGAGACGAGCCCGAACCCACGGTCATGATGGCATTTTTAACTGGACTTGTGGGCGGCGAGCTTAAGACACATTTGACGATGCATCCGCCGACCAACTTGAGAGATATGTTGGAGCAGGCCCGAAAGTTTACTACCGTCGAGGTCATCCCCACCAGAAACCGGGGCCTTCAATCTGATCCCACGGCCCCGTCCAACAGTACTCGAGGTCGATCCCCAAAGAAGGGGGGAGGCCGTCAATCCGGCGAGAGAACGGACGACCGTGATTTCAAAAGGCCACAAAAGTTCGACGTAAAAGATTACATTCCGCTGAATGCGCGACCGTCGGCAATCCTGAACGAAATCTCAGAACACATCCGGAAGCCCCGCGACAATCGTAGCGAAGACAGTGTTCGTAAAGCGGACAGGAGCAAATTCTGTGAGTTTCATAATTATCACGGTCATAACACAGATGATTGTTTTTCCCTGATAAGGATCATAGACAACATGGCCCGGGAGGGAAAACTAGAGCGGTTCAAATTGGCGGGCGGTGCCAACCAGAGGCTCGTCGCGGCCCAGTATGAGCGCGAGCTTAATGTCATCCACGAAATCCCGCCTAGCAACAGACAGATAAAAGAACAGATCAACTCGATCAATGAATTTGGGCGTGAGCGCCTGGGACCTGCGACTGATGAAGAGGCCACGACTTTTACAAAAGCGAGCTTAGCTTTGTTACGGGAGCAATGGAGATGCCCCTCATAATCAAAATTGGGATCGGCAAAAGTGCGGAGTTAACGAGTCTGGTGGATACAGTGCCGCCAGAGACATCATCTATCTTGATCGCCTCAAAGGCTTGAACTTCACCGAGGCCAATCAAACCGTGCACTGGCTCGCTGAGGGTTTTACCAACCATGAGGTAAAGGTTAAAGGAATGATCGACCTGGAGGTCCGCGATCGGAGACTTGAGCCCTTCCGGATCGAAAAAATAGAATTCTGGTGGTCGATCGCCATTTCGCTACCACATGATCTTGGGCATACCGGCGATGCGCAAGTTTCAAATGGTGTCTTCCATTCCGCATCGTAGGTCAAATTTTATACGAAAATGGCAAGATAGGACAGCGATTAGCCGACCACGACTTATCTTGACCACTTGGCGAAATCAAAAGCAGGATCGAAAAAGGCACGAGAGCCCGAACTCCAGTGTCTTTGGGACAAGCTCATGCTACACCTCCCATTGCACCAAAGCAGGACTAATCCCATCACGAATTCAATAAATCTGTTGGAAGAAGCTCACAGTGACAGTCGGTGCGGCTGAGATCCCAATCACGGCCGAGCAAGTCAACCCCGGATAAGCGAGTCCATGGCCGAGTTAGAGGCTTAACGCTAATAAAAGAGCGCTGGAAGCCCATCTCGGCGGGGACAAGGCACGAACGCCCTCCGCCGCGCTAAGAAACAAAGAAAAGAAAATTGTACGCGACACATCTGCAGATCTGAGATGACCCGAGCATCAAGCGAAGGGAACTCGTCGAGGTAATCATCAATGAGAGATACCCCGACCAAAAAATCAAAGTCGGGGCGCATCTCAGCGATGCCGACATGTCCGCGCTGATCAACGTGCTGAAAGAAAACCTGGAGGCCTTTGCTTGGGAGGTCACTGACATGCGAGGCGTTGACCCCGAGGTCGCACTCCACCGTCTTAACGTAAATCCACACTTCAAGCCAATTCAGCAGCGGGCTCGCCAATTTTCAACCGCAAAGGAAGAGGCTGTGAAAATTGAGATCGCAAAGCTACTTGCGGCAGATATCATTGAAGAACTACAATATCCCACTTGGCTGGCCAACGTCGTTATGGTTCTGAAGCACAACGGCAAGTGGCGAATGTGCGTAGATTTCACCGACTTGAACAAAGCCTGCCCCAAGGATCCCTATGAGCTACCCCGCATAGACAGAATGGTAGATCGGATAGCGGGTTTTGAAATCCTCGGTTTAAATCGACGCTATTACGGATACCATCAGTCCGTATGGCCGGGGAAGAAAGACAACATCTCGCTTTCGTGAGTCGGGGCGGCATGTATTACTACAAAATGATGCCCTTCGGCCTGAAGAATGCGGGCTCAACATTTCAGAGGATGATCAACAGGGTTTTCCACTCTCAAATCGGCCGCAATATGGAAGCTTACATAGATGACATGGTTATCAAATCCAGCAGATGCGACTTCATAGCGGATTTGAGAGAAACTTTCGCGAACGTGCGAGAAAACAATATGAAGTTAAATCCAGTCAAATGCACGTTTGGGGTCAAAGCTGGAAAATTCTTAGGCTTCATGGTCACACAGCGCGGTATCGAAGCAAATCCTGAGAAGATCAGAGCCATTCTGGACATGGCACCTCCAACGACTGTGAAGGAGGTTCAGAGGTTGAATGGAAGAATAACCGCTCTGGGGCGGTTCATCTCGAAATCTGCGGACAGGTGCCTCCCTTTTTATAAGATCTTGAAAGGCGGCAAGGGGTTTGAATGGACTGGAGAATGCACTGAAGCCTTTGAAGAGCTCAAGCGATACCTGGTCAGCCCGCCTCTTTTAGTAAGTCCTAATATAGGCGATCAGCTTTATTTATATTTGGCGGCCTCGAGATAGAGTGTTGCCATTGCCGCATTCTTATAAAAAAGAAGAGGGACCACGAGAAGCCCGTTCAAAAGCCCATCTACTATGTCTCGAAGGCTCTCAGTCCTGTAGAAGGTCAATATTTTAATGCAGAAAAATTGGCTTACTCTCTTGTTATAGCAGCTAGAAAGCTCCGTGCATATTTTTCATCACACACGATCGTTATACTATCAGATAGTCCGCTGCGTCAGGTTTTACATAAGCCAGACCTCGCCGGTCGTCTCCAGAAATGGGCAATTGAGCTCACGGAATTCGACATCAAGTATGAGCCTCGAAGGGCAATCAAGGCGTAGGCCCTGGCCGAGTTCATTCTTGAAGCAAGCTTTCGAGAGTCCTCGGTAACACAACCCGCTTCCCCTTCGACCAACTCGCCCGACAAACCGGCTCCTAGCGGCCCCATGAGGCCCAGCCATTGTTGGCAGTTGTTCGTTGACGGCGCAAGCGGAATTGGAGCTTCGAGGCGGAGTCGTCTTGCTCGAGCCTGGAACGTCCGAAGAAATTGTGAAAGCGCCGCCCGATTTCACGGCATCAAACAACCAAGCCGAATATGAAGGCGATCATCGCAGCCTTGAACTCGCCCTTGCAATGAGAGTTGAAAACATACACGTCTTTTGCGACTCACAACCGGTTGTCAATCAAGTGAATGGAGGTTATAAGATTTATTGCTCAATACTACAAACAATACATCGACCTGGTCCGAGGTTACGTCGTCGATTCGGATATTGCGAGCTCTCTTATATTCCACTTTTCGAGAATTTGAGGCGGACTATTTATCCAAGTTATCCGACGCCGCCGCGCGCCGCTCCTGACATCCTCTCGGAATACCTCGAGGAACCATCTATCAACAGATGTGAGATCATGGATATTCAACACTCCTCGCGTGGCTGGATCGATGAGGTCAAGGATTATATCGAGCATGGAGTTTTGCCTTCAGACAAAATAGAGGCAAGAACCTTGGCTCGACGAGCAGCGAGATATGTCGTTCAAAATGGGATACTTTACAGGCGCTCTTTCTCCAAACCTCTACTCCGCTGTGTACGGCCGGAGCAAGTAGAGGGTATCCTCCGTGAGCTTCATCAAGGAGTGTGCGGCGGGCATCCCGCCTGTCGAACCCTCGCACAAAGAGCGATCACCGCGAGGATACTCTTCGCCTACCTTGTTGAGGATGCGGATATATTTGTTAGGAATGCGACCCGTGCCAAAATGCACGCGGATATACCCAGGTTACCCTCCGTAGAGCGAGCATCGCCACCGCCTCATGGCCTTTCGAGATGTGGGGTATCGACCTCGTCGGTCCGATGCCAAAAGGCGTGGCGGATGCGAGTACATAGTAGTGTGGCTGATTATTACACGAAATGGATAGAGGCCAAGCCCTCAAAGAGGTCGCCACAACTCAGGTTATCTATTTTCTTATGGATCAAGTATGGACTCGTTTTGGGATACCTCACATCATCATATCCGACCATGGACCGCATTCGAACGGAATCGACGAGTTTTGTAAAGAGCACGGCGTCATTCATGCGACGTCTTCGGTCAGCTATCCTCAAAGTAATGGTCAGGCAGAGAACGCAAACAAACAAGTTCTCAGAGGTCTGAAACGCACTTTATGTGGAAAAAAAGGCAGATGGGTAGATGAGGCGCTCGCGATCTTATGGTCGCTCCGGACCGTAAAAAGTCTACCACAGGAGAAACCCCATTCTCACGACTTATGGTTGGGCGATGACACCGGTGGAAATGACTCTACCTAGCATCAGTATCGCATTTCGGCGAGGACACCAACTTTCGATCACGCGAATTTGAGATCGACATGCTCGAGGAAAAAAGATTGCAAGTCGCAACTCGATTGGCTAACTTCAAGATGGCCGCATAAGCGACATCACGATAAGAAGATGTACGCCATCATTTCTTCAAGGCAGGAGATTTCGTATTAATTAAATCTGAAGCCGCCGGTCACAAACCCAGAAAGTTAGACAGCAACTGGGAGGGAACCCTTCAGGTCTCTCGCGAGCTAAAGAGGGGGACATATTATCTCAAAGACAGGAATGGCCGTGAATATGAGAATACTTGGCACGCCGACAACCTCAAGAGGTATTACATGTAGTCCTCTCGGTTTTTTAGAAGTTGTAGGGGGACTGTGCCCAGCGCCGCCCGACCCAGCAGACAAAGCTTGCGTATTTTGGGTTAGCAAAAACAAAAACAACTCAAAATACTAAAGCAGAGAACAAAGGCATAAAAGAAATGGCCATACAAGCGGCCCCAATATATACATGAAGGAAAATGATCAAAGTTAACTGTGGTGGCGAGCCCCACATCACCGGAAACAAAATTAATATTACAAACCAACAACAAAGTTTGTCAATAACAAAAAAGGAGTCAAACGCTTCGAAATCAAGGCCGACTTGCGAATCTCCTGGCGCCGCGCCACCACCACAGAGCGGCTGATCCCTCTCAGATTGGCCCCATCCAAGATCGCCGCACAAGTGACCGCATGTTCTCTTCACGCCACTGGAAATACCGCCGCCTGTAAACCATCCACCTACATTGCTCGCGGTACTCTGTGATCTCCTTCTCGGAGTAGGGAACCACGGGATGATATTGAATGAGCTCGGCGCTGAAGGAATTCTCTTGAGTCCACGCCGCTATATCTTGTAAAGCGGGGACCTCTCTGTGATGCATCGACCTCTGAGACACACGCGCCATATGATAGCGACCTTGGTCATAATTGTCACCCAGACCTTTCCAATATTCGGTATTTGTCTTTATACTCTCGCCGGCGGCGGCCTGAATTTTTGCCTGGATATCCGAGGCAAGGTCCTCGGCCTTCTTGATAGCCTCCTCAGCCTTCGTGCTGGCGTCCTCAGCTTTCCGACGGGCATTCTCAGTTTCCTTAGCAGCATCAGCGGCAGCACCCTCAGCGGTTTTCAATTTTTGCTCACAGGCACCCAAGGCGGCTTCGACCTTCTTGCGATGATTCTTCTCATGAGAAACTCAAAAAGTACTCCAACGTTTCTTTTTCTAGAGGCTGAAGATCGATGTTCTTGTTGTACCATACAATATTCGAGTTTAGAAACTCAAAAAGTACTCCAACGTTGTAATAAATGTAAATTTTTTTTTTTTTGGGATTTGTCTCGATGAACCGTCGCACTTGTACTTGTTTATCTTTCTGTTCTAAAGATCAATTTATTCTGATTAATCATGTCAATTTTGTCATTACAATAGCATTTTCGGGCTGTTTTCCATGAATTTTTTATTTTTTATTTTTTTTTATAGAGGCCGAAGATGTTCTTGCTGTAGTACGCCATGGAGTTCAAAAACTCAAAATGTACCCCAACGCCAAAACCGTGGTGATGATTTTAGTCTCTCTGTGATCGAGTTATTGTTAAAAGGGGATTGATACACTCGATTGATTGTCGATGAAGATGAGGTTGGATCATCCGGTAAAAGACTATTTTAGTGTTATTTTTATGATTAAAAAGAAATAGGTGAAAAAAATATACAGTTATTCAGCTATACCAAGTGAAGAAATTAATAATCATTATAAAACACTTAAGGACGGTCATTGAATTTCTACAAGGTTAAAGCATCATACTCAGGACATCGTTAATGTTAATTCAATGAAAATTACTGCGTATGAAACTGAAATTCTACCTAAATCCGTTAAGAAGATCATGTTATCGCATAGCCGTCATGGGAAAGTAATTTAATCTCCAAGTGGAAAATTGTGTGTTTATATATATTTATTATTTACAAAAATCGCGTTAAAAGATGAAAAAGGAGAACTTTTATGTTTTATTGATAATTCCAAGATTATGGATTACAATCAATCTCTCATTTCATAAATAGGTTAAATGCTTAGGGAGGTCACTAGTTCGATTCTTCTCTGATGCGTCATGTTGAAAGTGCTATTGGCCAGATCTTATTATTGAGTAAAAGTCGGACTCTACAGTTATAATTCGGACTGAACTCCGGATTAGTCGGACCTGGGGTTTCTGGATACCGAAAGATTTAAGGAAGAAAAAAAAAAAGGTTAAATGCCTAGAGTCATGATTGACTTGACTTCTTTGATTTGTGGAACCAATCACATCAAACAGTCCTTAACAGAATTACAACCAAATCAAAACATAACAGCCTGGAAGGCTGACTAAGTCCCCTTTTTTTAAGAACAGGCTCACTTAGTCTTAAACCCTACAAGATATAAATTACATATAAATACAAAAACATACCTGCTTCTCAACAATCCGTTATTATAGAATACTAATAAAAATGATCATTGAGTTTGGGTTGAATTCTTATTATTTTATTTTGTATGGACTTAAAGTGAAGAAACGTAATGCACAATTTCTCCAACTTTGATTGGTGATATTAGAAACTACAACTTGTAAATAAAAGAATTATGGTCCTTAAGAAATATCTTTCTGTATTCCTATCCACAAAAGATAATTTCATGTATATTTAACCGAGTACATTACCGCCTTAAGATTACAAACAAAGCCTGTATTATCACGAGTATTTCAACAATTCCGTCCACCAACAAAGTTAACACGAATCAAAGTAGCTTTCGCTGCGATATATAAGTGCAACAAAACCAACAATTATCACATGCATCAACCTCATTTGAATGACATGGATCAAGTATGGAAGTGTACTATTACTATTACATGCAATGTGAGCATACATGTCTATCTTCAACTAGTCTTCCTTATAGATATCGTAAAACCTTAACATTATGAGTTCAAATGTAAATTTTTATTTCGTGAAAAGTTGTCTATTACAAATCATACAAGCATCAGCTTTCCACTGAACGTCATTATCATAAATAAAAAATGATAACACCCATACCATAATAGTAACAAGTACATGAAAGACATTGGATGTCAATGCTTTAGTCATTGGATCCGCCATCACCATCATTGAGTCCGCATTACTATTGATGACCGAAATAGTGACGCCCAACCTTAACCGGCGGTGTGCACCGATCGGATGCACCTAAGTGGAAAGCAAGGTCGTATCCCACGGAGAATCAATCGAGTACTAAAGTCGTCTTCTTACTTAGTTTAGGTTAATCAAAGGTTGTTCGTGTTTTAATTATACTACTACGACGGCTAAACTGGAGGTAATTGTTGGTCCCAGAGAAGGGTGAAACTATAGTCGGGGGGGGGGGTGAATGACTATAGTGGAGTTTCAAAAACTTTTCTTTTGTTTAAAAGCTTTTGGGCAGCGGATAAGTCCATTCTTACTATGTTGTTTTCAAATCAGTTTAGACAATCACAGATATAAGGTATGATATAGGCAATTTAAATAAATGATGTAAAGTAAATTGACACAAGGCTTATAGTGGTTCAGGGTGGTGTAATCCCTTAATCCACTCTTCTCCTGTGATGATCGGAGGAATTCACTATTGTTTTCACAGATACAATAGTATGATTGTCATTGGCTTCCCAAGCTTCACAATCTACAAGACTATCACTCCTTGACTGCAACAGCTTCAGTGATTCAGTCTCTTTTGCTGCTCTTTGAGATCAAAATCCTTCAACAGCTATCACAGATTCAACTCCTTCTCGGATTGCCTCGATTGATTGTTTCAGATTTGATGTGAATGTGTTTCACACACTTGCTTGATCAATCTCAGTGCTGAATATGACTTTGTAGCTCTGATATCTGAGTTGATCACTAGATGTATCCTTGTAAGTTCAGAGAGAAGGCTTTTCAAATTGACAGAGTTTCAGCTTGATTTTTCTTTTTTTTAGAGCATTGTTTGTTTTTCTGTCAATGCCTTCTATTTAGAGCCTTGAATAACCTTGATTTTGAAATTCCGTCCGTTGGATATATTAATGAGGGAATAATCCTTGATTTTATTCTTGATTCCCCCTTAATTGCATTCTCCTTGATTTCAATGATCGGATTCTTTCTTCAAACGTATAGCAGAAGATCCGTCCTTGATTGATCCTCTATTGATTATGCATTTAATGCATGATTTTCTGAATCTTCAACGTATATTAAATCTGATCTGGTAAGTGTTACTTCGCCGTTTTCAAAACGGTCGAGTGATCCTTCTGACTTAGCCGATTTACATCTTCCTTCACCATTTTGTCTTCACTCAGCCGAAGGTCAGTTTACTTTGCCGATTCACTATTTTCTTCTTTGCTTCAGTTTAAGGAGAATCTTTGTACTTCACTGATCCTTGATTGGGGTGAGATCAGTGTACACCATATTTGAATATTAAGTTTCATCACTTAAAGGGTAACTTGGACTTATCCAAGGTCATCACAGACTTCCTTGGTTATAAGTCAGACCATTAATGTCTTCATTGCTTCTCTGCTGGTGCTTGGCTGGCTTCACTCTGCTGAATATCTGTTTTTACTTTGCCGTCCTACCAACTAGTACAATACTTGTCTGACTCAACTTATACAACATGTCAGACTCTAAGTAAAGACTTATACAGAGAATTCTAACTTATTTCAGGCTTGCTATAACAGCTAGTATGGCCATCATCAAAACATAATAGAATGTTCCTAACAGTAATGATATAATAAGATAGAGATATAGCCAAACCATGATCTAACTGAATACTTTTGCCCCTCTAATCGATTATTCGGGAATGAACTTAACCAACCAACCTAACGACTATATCGACGTCATTCGTGGGTGCAAACTCCTAATGTGATACTAGGCGCCATGCAACGACCCAGTGCTCTTTGCCAGGTTCAACAATCCGCCTTTAAGGATTTAACTGACCGAAACAAGATTAAAGCTCTAGAGTTGCTCGATTAATCAACCGATAAACCTCGTCTCCTAATTGAATCTAAACAACTTAGTAAATTATAAGAAACAATCTTAAAACCCCTTTTCCCACATCTTCACGACATACATTTATAAAAGTGGTGTGTGTGATCATGAACTAGGTGTACAAGCTAATTCAAGCATTAAGAACAAGTTTTAAGGCACGAATTCATCGATATAACAACAATTAAGCACTACTCATTCTCAATTTCATCAATTAGAGGAAGATTTCTTCAATTTTACATGTTTAGCTATGTAGATGTTAAGCTACTTATAATAAAGCTAGAAATAACAATCAAAGAGGAAATCAAAGCGATAAACGGAAAAGAGACGAACTTAATTACCACAATCGCAAAAATTGTCTTTACTTCAAGCTTCATCAACACCCATGTTAATTGGTGAAGAAGAATAACCAAAATGCAAAATCCAAAAAAGTTGAGCTGTAATCTAAGCTAGGAAATTGTGTTTAATATAAGAGAACGAGTGAAAGATGAGTTAATCTAAGGGAGAAAATTGAAGAAAAATGACCTAAGAGTGTCTAAGTAAGTCTACGTATGAATGGATATGAAATAAGGGTGAAAAATCTCTTTAAATCCACTAAAAAATGCAGCTGAATCTGGATGTTTTGTGCGCGCGCTAAACAGGCAATGCGCGCGCATTGAGCGTGCAGAATATTCAGCAATGGCAGGCCTTCAGTAATTTCATAATATCTTTGCGTGTACAGGTCCGATTTGAGTGATTCAAGTTGCATTGAAATGCTCATTAAATTATCTACAACTTTGATGAAGACAACAAGTCCATAATTGTTATAACAGGATAGGGAATCCAGATGAAAGATAGATAATTAATAGATGCAATCTAACAGTAATAATCAAATAGAAATAACAGAAACTAGAAGAACACATGATTTAACGTGGTTTCCGACGTTGTGCCGACTACTCCACGGACAGAAAAGAGATTTTTTTATTATGTACTGAAATTCAAACGGATTACACACATTACATTAACCAATACAATTGGAATTTATAGGCACAGATCCCTAAACCTAACCGCCAAGAATCTTCGTCGGATTGCCATAAATGCCCCAAACGTTGGATCACTCTACTGATCCCACTCAGCTGATCATTGCCCAGATGTAGAACTCAGCTGCACCCAAAACCTCAGCAAACCCTCAACAGGCTGCTGACACCAGAAGAAACTTAGCAGACTTCCCAGCTGACTTTCACAGACTTGGATACACTTATCAGCTGACCATCACTCAGCTGACTTCCAGATTAGTTCCACCAAATGTAGAGTTTAAGTCACTTTGCTGACAAATCTCCACCTTGACTTGAACTCTCATTCACAGTCAAACAGATTGCATAAACAGATGGCCGCCCGAAAAGGTCTCATTTTGACTATCTTACTGATAAAATTCAGAAAAGACTTGAAGGCTGGCAATCAAAACTGCTCTCTATAGGTGGTCGCCTCATTCTTATCAAGCATGTTTTATCCTCCATTCCGATACACACCATTGCTGCCTTACAGGTTCCCACTCGGTGCTTAATCGAATTCATCGCATTTTTGGAAACTTCTTGTGGGGTAACTATGCGCAAGTGAAGAGACGTATCTGGAGATCCTGGGGGAACATCTGTGGGCCAACTGAGGAGAATGGTTTGGGGGTTCGTAATATTAAAGATGTTCAACTCGCCTTTGCTTGCAAGCTTTGGTGGAAAATTCGAAACCATGTGGGCTTATGGGGTAAGAGTTTTTCCATGTTGCCTCACCTGAGGTTCTGCATCCTTGGTGCATAATGCAAAAAGTAGAAACTATGGTGAATCTCCACTTAAGGCCGATAAAAACTGCTAGTTGGGATTGGGTATGTCTGGAAGCCAAACATACCTATTAAAATTTTGGTTTTCATGTGGAGGTTCCTCAATAACCTGCTACCACTACCTAGTATGCTGCACGTTTTTGGACACCACGGTCCCTTTAAATGCCCCTTCTGCTGTGAGGAGGATACAAGAAACCATACTTTTTATAATTGTTCCTTCTCTCGAACCATTTGGGATTTCTTCCAGTCGCTTCTGCATTTTCATCCTCTTGCAGCAGATTTTTGGTCTTATCTCCGGTGTTGATGGTACCCGGACAGGAATGGCTCTGTGAAGAAAGCTTGCAATCTGGTTCCTTATTTGATTCTTTGGGAAATTTGGAAATGCAAAAATCGAATCATTTTTTACGATTCCAGACCTTCTCTTCAGACTTCTATCCTCAACATCCGGCAAAACTTATTTCATGCTCTGCTCAATAGTCGGCTCATCAGAGTGGATAAGGACGACGACTGCTTGCTAGAGAATCGGATCATTAGCTCCTTTTCCCCGCAACTTACTATGCACACCATTTTGGTGAGTTGGCAAAAACCCCCGGATCATTTGGTTAAGTTGAATACTGATGGATCTTCCTTAGGCAACCCTGGCCCTGCTGGTGGTGGTTTTCTTATTCGCGACTCTCATGGTCAACTTCTTAATGCTGTCAGTGAACCTTACGCTAATTGCACCAGTCTCATTGCGGAAACGAAGGCCCTCCTAGCCGGTCTTACCTTTTGTTTGGAGCACCATCTTTTTTCGGTTCTGGTGGAAACGGATTCCTTAGTGCTTACCAACATCGTCTCAGGGACTTATGTGACCCCTTGGCAGCTTGATAATGATATTCGATCTATCAGAGATCTCCTCCGCACGCATCCTATGCAGATTTCCCATATTTATAGTGAAGCTAACAAAGCTGCAGATTTTCTTGCCACTTCGGCCTCCTCTAGCAGAAGGAGAGCCACCTACACGTCATAGTATAACACCCCATCGGCTCTCAAACTTATTCTTCATGGTGATCAGCTTGCCATTCCTGTCATTAAATCGAGCACGCGGCTCAGATAATCATCTGGACGCACCCGTCAATTTATTGACGGGTACAAACCAGGTTGTCCCTATTCTTTTGGATAGTCTTAACATATATGATTATTATTTGTTTTACTGCATTGTTCATCACATTACAGGCAGTGGCCCCACCTATGCTGCGTGCTTTCTTTTTCATTCTCAGCTGGCCATTAGAAGGAACTATCCTTTGTACAGATCGATGATGCTTCCTGAAGATTATAGCCGTGCTGTTTGCCGGACGTTTAATCAAAAACATTGCCTACAAGATCGTGCCTACCTTTGGACGCACCCCTACCGAATTGCTAGGGGTGCAATCCAGGTGTTTTTGTTGCTTTTGCTGTCAAACGATGTGCGCATATTTTTTCTTGTTCTTGATATACTTCATTATAAACTTGGTACAGCTTCAGGCATGGGTGTAGCTGCTCAGTTTACGGACCGGATGTGTCGAATATTTCTTGGGAAGGACCACAATTCTCTGTTGCAAAAGCAAGTTCAGATGAGGGTGCAAAGAGATCTTCGGCTTAATTTCCTTTGCTCGTACACACAAGGCACAAGACAAAGTTAAAAGATCTATTCCACTTTGATTTCCATTGTTGTAATTATTTATGGGGCAGGGAATTTTTTGGGAGTGCATAGAGCGAGTACTCTTCTCTATGTGAGGGATTTTCCTACACTGGGTTTGCCACACATAGGGTTTAAGGAGGCCATGCTATGCACTCTATCACGTAAATTTGGGGCGGGCTGGGATATGGCATTCAACTTTGTAGCTCTTTATTTGGTTTCTCAATAAAAATAAAGTTGCTTAGAAAAAAGAAAAGAATGAGGAGTTTGGTATTTATACTCTTACAATTATGTGCTAAATAAATAAAGGCTATCTATAATTACAACAAATACATAAAACTAATATTCACAAATATTCACTAATAGTAAATGTGTGAGACCATGTGGAGACATTTTACTATGTCTTAATTTTATTATACATGTGGAGACACTTTAAACTGTCTTCAATGTATTGTAATTCGAATCGAATGAGATTCAGATAATTCGAATCGAAGGTGCTACGGTTCTTAAACTACATATTTCAACTAGCGTCCTGCTTCTGCAATCGAATTGAGTTCGAGAGGTTTACAGATTCTGGAGATCATCTTTCATTAGCAGTCTGTGCCAAATGGTATTTGGTTGTCTTTGTTGTTTCTTTTTATCCTGTTATGAATTAATTCAGCGGAATAGAGTTTATTTTGTTATTGATGAATGCTTTGTGCGATTTTAGGTAATAAATCAGCATCATGGATGTAGATGATAATGAATCGACAAGCTTTGTTCCAAAAATATGTTTTTCTTGTAGCTGTATTTAAATAATATAAATTAGGATCTGGTATTCATGTGTTATAACACCAATCGTCCATATTGCTACTGATATTGTAGGTGGACAATTTGATATGATGAGATCAAAGAGGTGGTGAAGTGAATGACTATCTCATTTAAATAAAATATATTGATGTTGCAGTACTTTTCTTACTGTGTGGCTGCTGGACTTGTTAATCCTTTTTGTTTCTAAATATTGCAATCTGATTTGATCCTAAAATATTTGTCTTCGTTCATCAGTTGTTTCTTGCTGTTGGATTTGTGCATATGACTACAACATTCGAGCGGCAGCTGGTGCCTTTGTAGGTGCCTAGAATTTCCAGTCAGAGGTCATTTGATCAAGTTCCAATAGCTTGTTAGGGTGCATGAGGTGTTTTGTTTATGTTTGATCTAACCAGTAAGAGTGCTTGACCCAGGTATGAAAATCAACTTTTTTTTTTTTCTTTGTATGTGATTCACTACTTATGATTTTAATCATAAGATATGAAATTTGTATTCTGTTTTCTTCATTATTGCAGTGTAACTGGATTGTTTAATGAGGCAAGAAAGTGGAATCAGGTATAGAAGGATATGAACTAGTTTTGCCATGTGTATTTGTAGACTGCAATTCGGATACTTGTTGGGACCCTTTTCCACTTATTTAACAAGTTGTCTATTTAATTGGCTTTTACAGAGTCGATTATGCACCGATTGATTCAAATTTTTTTAACTTAATTGGCTTTTCATTAATTTTTGAAAAGTGATTTTCAGTATGGTGTGGTGGTAGGTGTGTTACCGGTATATTAAGTTAGGCGTGGTGCAGTTAAAGACCCTTTCCTTTTTCTTAACTTTCTCTCACATGGCGACTTTTTTTATACTAGCAGGTTGTCTCACATGGAGACTTTATCTGAAGCCAACAGTTCAGAAGTTTTTTGGATAGACAAATTGAACGACAACTTATTCATAAGGAGTCTATTGCTTTTTTTCCAATGTTGTCATCCTATTGAGTCAAAACCAAGGAGGTTGCATGGGTTACAAACAACAAGATGATTCCGTGTTGAGGAAATTTGAAGTTGGTTCCAAACTGAAGAATGAGGCATTGTATCATAATACAAAAGAAGGCCACCAAAAGGACACCAAGAGAACATTAGGCAGGTGACCTTGATTGTTAATGATTTGGTTAACACAATGGCTGTTGGCGAACTAGGAAAATCTTCAGTTCGATCGCATGAATGTCGTAGAGGAATCATCATACAACAGAGAAGCAAAGCAAAGGTTGAGCACCAGAAAGACTAATCAATTTTGAAATAAAAAAGAGAGCAAAAATCTCAACATGAAGGAGAGATGGAGACAAATCGAGTATACCAAAAGGTCTCAGAATGAAATAAACACTTGTCAAGAAGTGTCCAAGTTTGCATTAGTCAAACAGATGTTATTTCAAGATTTAATGAGGATGGAAATTTCCTCAAGTGTAGTGTAAAGAAACATCAACAGTCTTGAAAAGAAGGGTATGTGATAACCAAGTTTTTTTTTGTGTGAAGGATGAAAGACACTTAAGAAATGTCGGAATAAGTTTGATTTCATAGAATTAGTTCTAGCTTTCAAAGAAATGTGAAAGATCGTTGATGATCCAATTCAAGGGTTCAAAATTGCAATACTCGAAAAGAATAGTACACTGCCAAGGAATAAATGCTCAAGGTTATTCCTCATGTGGAAATGAAAAGGTTAAAACAAAATAGACTTCTCAACCGGTGTAACAAAATTGTAATAGAAACGCCAAAACAGAAGATGGAATGTCAAAAGGTGTGTCTGGCGGTTCATGGCTCTAAATGGCCAACACGACATTTAAAACTGAAAGGCACAAGGTGCATTGGTCTGAGTTGAAATTAGATTTTTTTTTAAGTTCAAATGTTGACCGGCCAGAATGGCCTGTAAGGCGTCTTGGCAAACGACTACCACCTGCTTGAAACCAGTTTAGCATAGATTGCTAGAAGGTTAAAGATAAGTGATTGGAAACGAATGTCGTGGTAGGCTTTACATATCTGACTAGAAGAAAGATGAGATGCATACCCCCGAGTGAACACGTAGCATTAGATGAAAAGGTCACAATCTCAACGCTGCCCTTAGGAGGGAAACTGAGGATGAACACAAGTAGAAAAATGTTCTGTCATTAAAATGTTCAGTCAAATTTGTACTTGAAAAGAAGAATAGGAGTGCAACAATGCAAAGTGAGAGATAACTTGTTTCTTCATTTGAAAGGTAAGAAGGTGTGTACTTGTTCAGAGGGAAAGACTTATGGAGATATGTTTTTTAGGTAATTCATGGCAACAAGTGGAGAGGATTTGTTGAGATTAAAGATCTCAAGTGAGGGATTAAATGGTGAAACAAATTACCAGAGAGGGAGACTTGATGAAGGGCATGAAAAGAGTATGAACATCAAATATGGTATGCTGGAGGATAGCATCTTGGGTTTTGTTTATAACTGCAAAAGAAACACAATGTTAATTTTACAAACATCCTACAAAGAGACTTATCCTATGGAAAGATCACTTCGGAAAACTTTCTAAGACACAACAATCGTAACTTACTACTCTTAGCCCAAACCCTAAAGCAAGATATAAAAATTATATATCTATATAAGATATAGCCCAAACCCTACTCTCTTGGTTGGAGGACCTAATTATACATTATAAAGAGTTGATAATATTTTCCATTGATTCAATTGAATGATACAATGCTTGTTTTATAGCCTAGGATACTTAGCAGGAAAGAAATATTATTATTACAAGAATCAATCATAATTAATACAAGGATTGCGTAGAATCAATTATCATTATTATTTTTGGTGACTGTATCTTCAACACGCCCCTGCAATCTTATGGTAATGTAATGAACATGAAGATTGACTCGTAAAGAATGGTTCTTGGTTCCTTCAGTGGTGCCCGCAACAAACTTCACCAGAACATCATCAACTTCTTCCAACCTGATATTGCTTGAATCCTGCGATAGAGAGAAGGAAATATGTGGAGGGATATACCCTAAAAAAATAGCTGGATGACCCAAAAATTGTGAACGGTCATAAAAAAAGTGATAGAAAATAAGGAATACTTGGAGAGAAGTGGATTCCCTAAACAAACAAAAAAAAGGAATAAAAAGAAAATTTTGGATGTGTGGTCATCCGTGTGACCAACACATGGTTGAGACAAAACGTAATAAAAGGAATGGAGGGTTGTACCATAACTAAACAAACGTAAGAAATGGATTGGAATTGTTGTCGGATTCTTGAATTTGGCGGAAGAGGGCGCCATTGAAGTGCTTTGGTAGAAGAGAGAAAGGTGCGTCGATGAAAAATCAAAGGATTTGTTTTTTTTGGTTTTTTTGTTTGGAATAGGGCGAGAAAAAAAAATTTAAAACAAAAGAAGGTAATAAAGCTAAAGCCGGCGTTGACTGTACCTAATATATACAAGCAGGAAACTAATCAATGAAAGCAAAAATAGGAATGGGTGGAGATTCGCAGAAGAAGACGGGAATTCGCCGGAGAAGGAGAGAGGGGAGATTTGCACAGCGGGGGCACAGAAAGCAAAGAATGAGAGGGAGACAAGCAGGGGTCTTGATGGAGAAAAAGAAAAAAAAAAATTTAGTGCGGAAACGGCATGGAGGTCAACGTTGAGAGCTATTACAGCGGAAGAGGAGGACGCAGGTTGTGCTGGAGTGGTGTATCACGAATTGAACAATTAACCGGATAAAATTAACAGAAATTAGGGGTAGAGGAGAAGAAATTGGGGACGAAGGAGAAGAAGTGTTATTGATAAAAGAAGATTAGACTATTACATTCAACATAACCCAATGACACACTGTTTACACCCTTATATAGCTAACGACTTAGGCGACGTCACTTTCTAGGTAGATGACATCATAAACGGCCTAATACATAAATTCGAAAATACATATAAAAATTATAATAAAAGGTGATATCGTGACATGGTGGCGGTGGTGGCTATGGTTTGGTGTTGCGAGAGGAAGAATTTTGGGTAGACATGGTCGCAATTAGGGCACGAAGAAGGAGGTCGGAAGCGAGGATTTGCGAGAAAGAAGCCGGGAACAAAATTGGTGAAAATAAAATAAAAAAGCGGGAGGGGTGAGGTTCGTTTAGATCACGAACCCCACCCAAACAATTTCTGTATGATTGACCAGGAAAATGAATTTATGTATGATTGACCAGGATCTCGATACCATGACACATTATAAAGAGATGATAATATTTCAATTGAATGATACAATGTGTGTTTTATAGCCTAGGATCCTTAGCAGGAAAGAAATATAATATTACAAGGATCAATCATAATTAATACAAGGATTGTGTAAAATCAATTATGATTATTATTTTTGGTAACTGTATCTTCAACACCTAAGTATTTATTTTGTGGCGGTGCCACATTTTTACTATCGACATCTTTTTTAGATCATTATTTTTCTTTTACTTCCGGCACCATAAATGTATTTCTTTTTTACTTTCGGCACCACATTAGGAACGTCAGTGGACTGACGTTTTTCATCCGTGACACTTAATAACTATAATGTCAGTGTCAGTGACGTTATTATCGAAACCTACGTCAGTGCTAGTGACATTATTATCGAAAACTAACGTAGTGTCAATGACTTCACTTTGCACAAAAATAATCGTGATGTTAGAAGTAATTTGTTGAGTGCTGGAAGCAGTTGTGTACTTTGCCCAAAAATAATCGTGGTGCTCGAATTAATTTATTAATTGTCGGAAGTAATTGTGCCGTTAAGCCAGTAAAAGCGTAGTGTCGATAAAAGTAAATGCTTTTTATTTAAGTAATTAAAATATGTCATTGAGGCCCTGCCCTAATATTGGGCCTACGGTGATCGCCTGGCCCGCCTTATGGGTGGGCTGGTGCGGCTCGCAAGTCCTACTCTAAGGTATACAAGTTCAAAATATTACATCAATTAATTATAATCAAATGAACAAAAAAAATATAATAATAATCAAACTTCAAAGTATGAATTACACCTTTTTTTAATTAGAAAAAAGGGGAATTCTTAAATAAAAAGGGCTCAAAGAAGAGTTCCGCCGTAAGGGTGACATGTATAAAAATAACTAAGTGATCCCATATTGTTCCTTAGGGCAAGCCTAATGGTATAGGTATCAAGATTTAAATTTTAAAACCTATCAACACTTAAAAAGTCCCCCACCACCTATAAGTATCAAATTTTCATTTCCAATTATAGGTATCAAAATTTGATTTTAATATCTATAAACCACATCTCCGACCATAAATATCAAAATTTAGTAGCATTATTTTTCTAGTTTGATTAAATTTATGAATGTTTTTAACATTATCAATACAATAAAATATCATTATTGTATTTATTAATGAATAATTTGAAAAAATTATACACATGTTCTATATAGTTTGATCTAATACTATTTTAAAAAATATAAAAATTTCAACTAGATTGTATCTAAAAAAAAAAGATTAAAACCATAGTAACACTGTATTTATGTTTTCATGTTCTATATTTTTTTAAGAGTGTTCTGTGTAGTTTGATGTTAATTTCTATTTGCATCTTGTGGAAGAAATGGCTCAAAATGTAACAACATAACCATTTTCATTGAAGTCGACTATTTTTGGCACAAACAGTGCTATGATAAAGGGCAAAATTAGAAAAATGGTCTTTTAAGTTGGTCTACTATGGATTTTAATTCTGCTCCTGTTCCGGTGAGAAAAATGGTCATCTAAGTTGTTTTATTTTTTTGAAAAATGATCCTATCCGCCGGATATTGCTGACTGGGCACCGGAATCCTTTAAAATTGTTGACGTGACTATCACTAGGCGGGAAGTTCTTCTATGGTGAGTCCATTTGAGGAGTAACACACGTGGATGATTTTGGACCACACAGTTTCAACTCAAATTCAAATTCAACACACGTGGATGATTCTGGCAGCCATATCAGCAATTTTAAAGGATTCCGGTGCCCAGGCAGCAATATCCGGCGGATAGTACCATTTTAAAAAAAAAAAACAACTTAGAGGACCATTTTCCTTATCGGAGCAGGAGCAGAACTAAAATCCATAGTAGGCCAACTTAGAGGACCATTTTTCTAATTTTGCGTATGATAAAGCACTTTTAGAGATAAAATAAAGCTCACTTGCGCGCATGGAATGTATGGGGGAGTATTAGCCAAGAGATCATATTTGATAACTCCTCTAGTACCAAACCTAATTTAAATACCTAACATTTTTTTCATTGAAGACGTTAATACCTTCTTATAGGGGTCAAAATTAAATTTTGACTCCTCAAAATAAAATAAATGAATGTTTCCTCTATATAAAAAAAAACATGGGAATATTCCTGTTGATGCTGCAATGTAAAAGTTAAGTGACTAGTGACACGTTGCCGTCTGAAAATCCATAAGAGCCAACTTTATGACCATTTTTCTAATTTTGCTTATGATAAAGACTTTTAGAGAGAAAATCAAGCTCACTTGCACGCATGGGATGTATGGGGAGTATTAGCCAAGAGATCATATTTGATATATTCTGCAATCTCACACCTAATTTAAATACCTAAAGATTATTTTAATTGGAGGCGTTAATCTTTCCTATAAAGGTCAAAACTTAATTTTGACCCGTCAGGAAAAAAAAAAGAAAAAGAAAAGAATGTTTCCTCTGTATAAAAAAAAAAAAACATGGGAATGTTCCTGTCGATGCTGCAATGTAAAAGTTAAGTGACTAGTGACGCGTTGCCGTACAAATATCCCATTGGACTAACAATCCAATTGTAAGAATGTAATACCCGTAATTGATTAAACAAAAAGATAAGCATAACTGGCCATTACCGTATATAATTTGTAATTTTCCATGTATACTATTTGTCATTCTTGCATTTGTAGATGCTAATTCTTGCACTATAAAAAAATTTAATTTGTGAAGTAATTAATAGCATCAATTACTTTGCATTCCCTTCTTATTAACTAAATATATCATGGGAAAATCTGCATTCATATTTGCAGTCTTCATCTTCTTCTTCTTCTTCGTTGCGACTACAACGACTGTCTGGTTTGTGGATACAAATAACAATAATAATAATATCGTCTCAGCAGCAGATGTTAATAATAATGCAATAATAGAGGCTGAATTTACTCAAAAGAAAGTTAAGGTTGATAAGGAAGAAGCCATAGTTGATGATATCCCAACTGTACACACTTTTATCATTGGTGCTCACAGCTCAAAGTTAGTTTGTTTGGACTGTGTCAAATGCGGTTTAAGTCTGGGCTTTGATTGCGGAGAATGTAGCCTCTGTGGTAAATCATTTTAACACTTTGTTGTGTCACTTTTTTTTAAAACTATATTGTCGTCATCGTTTTCGGGTTGTTTTCCAATAGAACTCCCTTTCTTTTTCTTTTTTTTCTTGAGGGTGGCTGAAGAATGATGTTCCTGCATGTTGTACGCTATGGACCTCTATAGTTCAACGTTTTAATGGCTTTTTACAATCAGTTTTCGTTATTTTCTGATTTTCTTTGGATAGTTTTCGTTATTTTTTTGTTGTTGTTGAGAGTTTTTGATGCATTTATGATGAGATGAAGAACATGAACACAAAATTCAAATAATGCATAAGCGGGAAATTGAGAGAAGAAGGAAAACTTTCATGTCATTGATTAAACTTCAAATTAAGCTTACAAATGATGGATTAAAAACTTAAATACTAGCTAGGGGGGCAGTTGGGATCATTGGAAATCAGTTACAACTGAACAAACAAACTATAACTGCTGTTAACTAATTCTGATCAAAGGTGTTCGACCATTTGCTTCAAAGAACTGCTGCTGCTGTGTTTTAGTTCGGTTTGTTGTTGCTGATCCTTATAAACTTCAATAGTGTTAAAACACAGATGAGAAACTTGCAGTTTAAGAAAGATAAAACAATAGCAATAGAAACATAAAGTATGGCGGAAATTGATAAAACTAAGAAACAAAGAGAACACAGTTATTTCACGTGGTTCCGGTGTTGTGCCGATTACTTCACAGACAGAAAATTAGATATTTTATTATACACAAAGTTACAAGGATTTTCACGCACATTGCATTGATTACAACTGTTGGACTTATTTTTAAGTTTTAGTGATGAGTGCCAGACTAACTGTTATAGAGCAAAGACAAAAAGATGTCTAGATCAAATGTATAGGTTTATTAGAGTTTGATCTTTGTATAGGTTTGATCAAACAAGATCAGAAAGGTCGGTGACTTATATCGCCAGACTAGTCTAGGTCGATGAGGGTAGTTAGGTCGGAGAGACTCATCGTAAACTCTTGAAGACCGAAGAAGTGAGGGCTCAAACTCGATTATTGAAGGCTAAGGGATCAAACTTAGTAATTAAAGTCAAGGATATGAAATCAGAATTTAGGGAAGTCTGTGATGACCTAAACTGATTACATATACCTTGTGTACAAGGTCTAAGTTCCTTAAGTTGGATGGTGATTGGAACTTAGTTATAAGCAAAAAGGTGTAATCTAACATCATAAACAAAAGTTAGATAAAAGATAGTCAGCAAAATATGGTTCAGCTGACTGATATGTATCTCAGCAGACTTATAAACCTGCTGATACATATACCTCGATTTATTCAAGATTACATTGGAAGAAAACATGGATAAAGACAGCTAACAACCTCTGATTTTATCAAACAAATCAATGATTGAGATTAAAAGGACGTTGGGATGATTTAGGACTTTGTCCAATGGTTACAAGTCAAAGGGTGGACAGACTGTACACTGTCAAAAAGCATTCTGACTGTGTTAGTACTATGAACAGTGACAGAAAGCAAGTCAAATGGGACAAAATCTGGAACGGCTATATTTGAATTTCAAATACAAGTCACAAGGACTCCTACCTATAAATAGAGAGCTCCTAATTCAAATACAAGTGATGAAATATAAGAGAAAAATCCTGAGCTTCGATTTCTAATCAAGAAAACACCCTGCTGAACTTACTGAGCTTAAAGCTACTGATCCAGAGAAAATCTTCTAGTGTAATCTGCATTCAAGCTACATCAAGTTTACACACTTGAAGACTGCAAGCTGCTGATCATATCATCCTGATCAAGTTGCTGCAACTGAATCATTTACTTGATTCAATCTTTCTTTTACAAGAATCTACTGAAGACAGTGAAGCATCTTTGGGGTGTGAAAGACTGTTGTTTGTGGTGGAGCTGGTGAAGAGGCAATTCTACCCTTCAAGGACTAGTGGAAGACTTTGGAGCAGCAATCCTACCTGTTCCAAGTGTTCAGTTTGTGAAGCCATAGTTATTGGTGAAGGACAAATAACATAGGAATCTTTGTAACAGCTACATCAAAGATATCTAGTGAATTACCTCCAACATCACAGGAGAAGAGTGGACTGACAGGATTACACCACCTGGAACCACTATAAAATCTACCTATTTACTTTCTGCATTTATATTCTGCATTTAGTTTATATAACACATCAACCTACTGAATCTAGCAACTGAATTCACACACATACACTACTGAGTATCTAATACTTGGTATCAGGCTTAATTTTTGATATAATTCCGCTGCACAAATTTAGTAAGTTCAATAGTCACAGACCATCGAGGTATCGATAAAGCTCTTTGAAGTTCTTGAGTTTGTTAACTCCAAAAGCTACATCAAAGAAATTTAGTGAAAAGAAAAAGGAAGAGTCAAAGAAAGACAATGATTACTTGTGTTATCATTGTAAGAACCCAAGACACTTCAAACCTGACCGTCCTGAGTTAAAGCAGAAAAGGAACTGTGATTATTTTTGCTTTAATCGCAAGAAGCTGGACATTTCAAACTCCGATTGTCGGATCTACAAAAGAGCAAAAGTCAACAAAGAAGACATGGAAAGAAAGCAATGGTTGCTGAAGATGAATCTGGTTATGAAGTTGAATCAGATAAAGGAAATGAATCTGATGACACTGCATTGGTTGCTGAATTGGATGATTATGTCTTAATGGCTAACATGGATGAGACATAGGAGGTATACAATTCTGTATCAATTAATACTCCTGCTGATAGTGATTGTGAATCCACCTGTGGTTCAAATCCCAAAAATTCTGATAATGAAGAAACTTTGGATGCCATCTTAAATCAACTAAGGATAATACAATCTGGCTATGAGATTGTGAAGGCAGAAAAAGAAGCTCTTCAATCAGAAGTTGAAAGATTAAATGCTGAATTAAGAGCTCTCAAAGGAAAAGAAAAAGAAGTCAGACAGAATCAGCATAAGTCTGCTGAATATTCAGTAGCCCCTGAATCTGCTGAACAATCTTGTTCCTATACTGTATTCAAATCTGGGAAGCCTTATGGTGATAGGACAGGTCTTGGATTTGAAACTCAACAATCCAACAGGAGTGGATCCAGCAAAGTTACAGAACCTAGTGCCAGAATGGGTCCTAAGTTTGTACCTGCTAAAGATCCAACTCCAGGTAGGGTTGATGAGGCAGTAAAGCCTACTGAGAAAACTTCAAAGAAGCAAAATCAGAAGTTAAAGAAGTCAACAGCTCCTAATAAAAAGAATAAATCTAAGAATAGGACTGATGTGCCTTATAGACCTGCTGATAGCACACCTGCTACCAAGTCTGCTGGACCACAGAAGGGTAAAAGTTAGAAATATTCCAAGGATAAGAATCCTAAACCCAAAAATGTTAATCATTCAAGGGATACTTATCTCAGAGGGAAAGGTAGACTGTTCCCTACTGATGATGATTGGAATATTCTCGCCTTACATTGATAAAACAGCGAGATACAACCATACTTTGCTAGGGTAAAACCTAGGCAATGGAATCGGCAGAGAGGACTCAGCAGAGGACTTATATAAGACCTCAGCGAGAGACCTCGCTGAGACTCCATACTACTGAGGGGTTGTTCCTAACAGACAGCAAACCTATGGTTATACTGGTGCTTCTAACAAAAGAAATCAATCCAAACAGCACTATATACCAAAAAGCCAGAAAGTGTATGTGAATCCTACACAACCAAATGTTAGATCTTATGGATGTGTAGAATACATGCATGAACCAAAGTATGACACTTTTCAAAGAAGGCCTCATGGAAATTTCCCAAGGGTCATGCTTACCACTGACCATCATGGACCCAAACAGATTGGGTACCTAAAATGTATTGATTTTGTTTTGTAGGGTGTCTGGTACTTTGACAGTGGATGTTCCAGACATATGACAAAGAATAAGCACTGTCTGACAAGCTATGTAGCAAAGGATGGTCCAAGAGTGAACTTTGGAAACAAAAACACACTGGTTACACAAGAGGCTATGGCACACTTGTGAGGAATGGACTAACAATCGAGGAATGTTGCATATATGTGGAAGGATGGACTACAACTTGCCGAGCCTTTGGACAATTACGTGACATGGGATACAAGGTCACTTTTGACAAAGGTACATGTACTGTCATCAGTGAAAGAGGTGATCAAGATATGTTGGCTGGAAGAAGACAACAAAATATGTATGTTGTGGATTGTTCAACTGTAGTTCCAGAAACCTGCCTGATAGTGCATACCAAGTCATAACTCAATTGGTTATGGCACAAGAAGTTGAATCATCTGAATTTTGATGATATCAATCAGTTAGTAAAGAAGAAACTGGTGATTGGTTTACCTGAGATCACATTCAAGAAGGATGCTATTTGTGATGCTTGTCAGCAAGGTAAACAAACCAAATCAAGCTTCAAGTCAAAAACAAAGCAATCAACTAAGAGAGTGTTGGAGCTGATGCACATGGATTTATTTGGACCAGTGACTCCAACAAGTGTTACAGGAAAGAAGTACACTTTAGTTGTTGTGGATGATTATTCAAGATACACTTGGGTGGTATTCATGAATAAGAAAAGTGAAACACTTCAAAAGATGCCTGAACTTTTGAAAAGATTACAAAATGAGAAATGTGTCACGAGAGTGAAGATAAGATCGAGATAAAGTACTTGAGTTTCTCAACAAAGTGATAAGAGAATATCGTGAACAAAATGGTGTACTACATCAACTTGCTCAGCTGCCGGTACACCTCAAACAAAATGGAAATTTGAGAGAAGAAAGCAGGACTTTAAAAGAAGCGGGAAGGACTATGATTTGTGAAGCATTATTACTCGAAAGGTATTGAAATGAAAGCGATTAATACTGACATGCTACACACAAAATAGAACATCGAGTGAACAAGAAGTCTGCTTGAAGACACCTTATGAGATTTGGAATGGAATGATACATAATATATCTTATTTCCATCCATTTGGAAGCAAATGTTTTATCTTAAATCATAAGGAACAATTGAAGACTTTCCAACCCAAGTCAGATGAAGGAATTTTCTTGGGATATTCCTCTCGAGCCAAGGCATTCAGAGTCTTGAATAAAGGACACTAAAACATGAGGAAACTATACATGTTGTGTTTGATGAACCTAAGTTCACTGGAATGGAAGATGAAGATTCAGAGCCTGTTGAGAATCAACCAGTCACTGATCAAGAGTGTGTTGATGTTCTGGAAAGGTTCAATGACTTAAAAGTTTCTGACTCTGTCCTGCTTTGAACACCTGCTGGTAATACTCTCGAGGCAACAAGCGAGGCGATTCAAGGATCTCTTTGAACCCCTGTTGAAGAAGCAATGCAGACCTACGAAGATGAGGTTCACGAGAATCAATCTAACAAGAATCCACAATGGTTAAGGGATCACCTGCTTTGAAGCAGTTATTGGCAATATACAGCAAGGTGTGAGGACTAGAAGACAATTAGAAGCAATGTTTACTTGTTTTCTATCTCAAGTTGAACCTAAAGTTGTTGAAGAAGCAATTTCAGATCCAGATTGGATAATTGCTATGCAAGAAGAATTAAATGAATTTGAAAGAAATCAAGTTTGGACACTAGTGGATAGGCCTAATCATGCAAATATCATTGGTACTAAATGGGTATACAGAAACAAATTGGATGAATCTGGTACCATTGTGAGGAATAAGGCCAGACTAGTAGCAAAAGGCTATTCTCAAGCAGAAGGAATAGATTTTGATGAGACATATGCCCCTGTTGCAAGATTGGAAGCTATCAGATTATTCTTGGTATATGCTGCTTATAAAAACTTCAAAGTATATCAGATGGATGTCAAAAGTGCATTTTTGAATGACATTCTGGAAGAGGAGGTCTATGTTCAGTAACCTCCTGGATTTGAAGTTAAAGATCAAGAAGATAAAGTGTATAGACTCAACAAAGCACTTTATGGTTTGAAACAAGCACCAAGAGCATGGTATGAGACTCTATCTCAATTCTTGGTGGACAATGGTTTTACAAAAGGTACCATTGATAAGACTCTTTTCAGAATTAGTGAAGGGGACAGCACCCTGCTGGTCCAGATTTATGTTGATGACATAATCTTTGGTTCTGAAAATGACCTACTTTGTGAAAAGTTTGCAAATCTAATGAAAATTAAATTGCAAATGAGTATGATGGGTGAATTGAACTACTTTTTGGGCTTACAAGTCAAACAGTTGAAAGATGGAATCTGCATTCATCATACCAAGTATACCAAGGAGTTGCTGAAGAAGTTTGGTATGGAAAACAGCACCAAGATATCAACTCCAATGAGTACAAACATCAGATTGGATGAAGATAAAGAAGGAAAATATGTTGATCAGACCTTATACAGAAGGATGATAAGCCGTCTGCTGTACCTCACAGCCAGCAGACCTGATATATCCTTTGTTGTAGGTGTTTGTGCAAGATTTCAATCAAAACCTAAAGAAAGTCATTTAGGTGCAGTCAAAAGAGTTCTCAAGTATCTAAAGGAGACTTTGGGAGTAGGGATATGGTATTCTAAATATGGAAGTTTCAAAGTTATATCCTACTCAGATTCAGACTATGCTGGATGCAAAATTGACAGAAAAAGCACCATAGGAACCTGTCAGTTAATGGGAAATAGACTGGTTTCATGGTTCAACAAGAAACAGAACTCTATATCAACTTCCTTCTTTGACGAGAATACATTCTTCTTTGGAAGCTCTTTGTGCACAAAATCTTGTGGTTAAGACAACAATTAAGGGATTATGGAATTGAAGAAAGAGAAATTCCAATTATGTGTGACAACACAAGTGCAATTGCAATCACAGAAAAACATGTTTTGCACTCAAGAACCAAGCATATTGATGTAAGACATCATTTTATAAGAGATTATGTTGAAAAGAAGGATGTGGTGGTTCTTTATATCCCTACTGAAGATCAACTTGCTGATATTTTCACTAAACCATTGGATAGTGAAAGATTTGCTAAACTAAGGACAGAACTTGGAATCATTAAAGTTGACTGAAAGATTTCAAAGTAACTCGGGGCATTATCCCACTCATTTCCATAAGATGCGGCGTATGGGTTGAACTGATAAAATGGTTGTGTTTGGTAACCCATAGCACCGTAATTGTAATATCCGAATGGGTAAGGATAGGAGCGCGTAATTGTAGTATGGATTCATTATCTGCAAACAGGGAAACAACACGAACACAATCACGGTAACTTGTCACTACCACTACCGAAGTAAATGGTGTGACACTTCAACAACAACAAAATAAAACAAACTATACATAAATAAAAAAAATAAGAAAAACGACCTAATCCTAAGAACTTAACTAACTTACAAGATATCAACCCGATTCCCCGGCAACGGCGCCAGAAAACTTGATCGGCCTTTTCTAAGTGTCCAATCTCACCGGCAGTGTACCGGGTCAACTGTAGCCTAGAATTGGTGAATCAAGGTCGTATCCCACAAGGAATTTGGTCGAGTACCAAAGTCGGTCTCGTCCCTAGTTCAGGTCAACACAAATATTGAGCGTGGTGATTTGTCGAGATCACCGGTTCTACAAACTAATATGCACAACAAAGAGATTTAAAACTATATAAAAGAGATAGCCGAGCTATGATCCAATCGACTACTATCTAACCCTAACTCGTAACGAAGTGATTTGATATACTCTAATGTTCTTGACATTGTTAAAGGATGTCGTCTCCTATTTCCGAAACTAAGCGCCAATTTCAACAACCTAGTTTCCTATGTCGAATTCAACAAATCCGGACCGGATTTAAGCGACTCAACACGGTCTACACGCTACATGAGACCTTTCGACAAGTCGATACAAACCTCACAACGAAACCGAGTCTGAACAACTTAGTCGGTTTTACATAGTGATCCTAGAACCCCTTTTCCCGTATCCTCTCACAAAATACATATGTAAAGAAGACGCGTGAAATACGATTATCGAGTCGCGAGTTCAATAAAAGTCATTTACGAATAAGTTCTAGACGATAACAACACCGAGAATCTAACAATCATAACATCAAAACACTTTAATCAACGAGCTAAGGATTCGATTTCATAGACTATCACATAACTCGACTATCGGACTATTAGCTACTCATTCTAACAACAAAAACAACAAGAAATCAACAATAAATATAACAAAAACAAAGATTGAAAGCAAGAACAAGAAAGGAAAACGAATTACCAAATATATTATGTCGTAGAAAATCGATCCACCGAACGAAAACCCGTCAATAACGCGTCAAGCTATCTTGAGATCCTCCGAATTACAAAAATCTACAACTAATCTAAGCTAAACTATGTACAAAATTGATCTAAGCTAAGAAAACGCAGAAAAAGCAAGAAAAGCGAGTTGGGGAAAGAAAGTTGTGATCTAGATCCAAAATGGGGGTATTTATAGTGTTTTATATGTTCTGGACGCTAGGCGTGCGCCTAGGAAAGTGTAGGCACACGCCTAGGATGCTGAAAACACGGACTGAAACTTTGGCAGATTTATCCCCGTGGCGCAGTGCCTAGCATTTCTCGAGCGCGCGCCTGGCTGATACACCTCCAGTAAATCAGCCGTAACTTTGTGTGTAGACCTCCAAATAGAGTGATTCAAAATCCGTTGGAAAGCTGATGAAATTGTCTACAACATTCATGAAGATGTCCAGCCCATAAAATGCCTCCAAGGTGGATAAAAATGCAGATCAATGGAAGGTATGGTTGTTGTACCACCGCGTTTTGATCCGTTTGAACGTTTAAGCTTCGGGCACACGTTCCAATCCTCGTATCTCACCTTCCGAACATCTCTAACACCTAAGTCCTGTACAAAATCACAACAAATACCACACATAATCCCTACAGGACACTAGGGTGACCGAGAGTATAGTAAATTACACGAAAAGACCGAGAATCCCGGACTTTACGCCCTAGGTCCCGAAATGATAACCAAGGTGTAAATACATCAAAATACAACCAAATGTCTCGTAAAACATATAAAACGAGGTATAAAGCGGGGTATAATTACATAGAAAATGATAGCCAATTTGACTTTCATCAACTTCCCCTACTTAGCTTTTGCTCGCCTCGAGCAAAAATGAAAGCGATTCAAAAATAAAGATGGAGTCAACATTGCAATCATACATCTAGTCTATAAAATTGTAATGGTAAAACACAAGTAATTGATATAAATGCATAAGATTTAAGTTCTACCTTGTATTGAGAAAAGAATGTGTGTGTGTGCAAAGCTTCTTCAACATTTATCACCAATGACCGGTTGAGATTATAGGCGTATAATTTACCGAGGTTACACCATAGGCTTATACGTCGTAAACATCTCCACTAATCGAGGTCAATCAAAGTCTAGTAGGTCGAGCGGGACTTGAAGGGTTATAACGTTAGGCTAGGGTTGGGGCTATCGAAAGGGATATTTACGATAAAATAGAAAGTAGAAAGTGCAAGTGAGCTTAATCAAACATCAAACACTAAAACCGAAGCTCTTCCTTCAGAGCAACGGAAGACTCAACTCCTCATAAGGATGCTCGTTCGAATAGTACAAACCATCAAACGAATTTCAACCTATAATTCATCCAACCTTCCACCTCTCCACATCATTCCACAAGTTGGAGACATACGTCAGATATCAAGTCTAGTTCATACCTAAGCTCGTCAACCAGGAACAAACCACTTGTAACACAACAACATCTCCTTCTCCGTACTAGATTAGAAGAAGTACCCTTCACCAACATCAACACAACAAAAATCAAACCCCAAAATTGGCATTCCAAGAACTCTTATATAAATATATACAACTTTTTTTTTTTCCTTTTTCTGTTTTCTTTTCTCATTTTTTTTTCAAAACCACAAAAACGATCAAAGGCCGAAAAGCCATAATATTCCACCTCCTCCGGGATATACTCATTTTTTACCAACACCACTCGAGAGATACGTTTCATAATCACCCCATACCATATCGAGAAAATGTGAAAACAATAAGCTCAATCTTGCAAGGTGGTCAAGGAAATGTAGACCGTAATAAAAGCTAAGGGCATTGGTAATTATGAGTTAGTAGCACAAAAGGTTAGTTCGGGTGGCGGTCTAACCACCCTACAAAGGCTTAGAGGGGGCGAGGATATACATATAAGGGATGGAATTTGGCTCGATCGGGTCAAAGAAATGCCATAACCGTCATCCCGTACCTAACCAAGACCGACCTTTCTATTTCGCCTCGAAGTTACTAATATAAGTTCTAGGTAACCGGGTCATTAATAGCTACCATAATCGTTCACTAGTCAAGGTGATTCATGAAGTCGAAGCTAACGTGATAGAACTATTCCATTCTCAATACAAGATCCCAACTCGGATGAAATGCATCTATACAATAACTAGATGTTTAATCAAAGCAACATTGTAGGCTCAATGTATCAAAATCAATGTCAAAGCCATCAAAATTCTCGAATCGACTCATTTAAACTAAAGGGATAACAATCGCTAAGTATAACTCGCTCGACATGAATACGGGACATTTAAGCTAAACTAACCACCCCCTTACTTTAAAAGCGAAACACGAAGGATAAGGGTAGAAAAGTTAGCTTACAACCGGAAAATGGTGCGAGTACAATCACGTGGCATCCGTAGAAAGTCCTCCCAGGGTACTGTGCTAATATCAACGAAACAACAACTATCTGAGACACACGGTATGGAGATATCAAAAATGAAAAATAGACGGATCACCATGATTCATCAAAAACTAAAAACACCACACTAACCCCCAAATAATACACACTACTTTCGGGTTATATCACAACAAAATTTACCCGAATGCACACTAAAGAAACACGGTGAAACACGAGGGAAAGAAAAAGCAATAAAACACATTACGAGTTTGAAGTCCTCATTTCGACTTTCTACCCCAACTATGTCAAGGATAGCTATACAAAGGAGAGCAAACCGTTGCTTTCTCCCTACCAAAATCATAGGAATTGAGCACCCTTGAAAATGAAACAAAAGAAATATGGGGCTCAATCCCACCACCATGAATGGTTCGATGAATCCGTTGTACGTAAGAACAACGAATTCACTTTCCCGAACTAAAACATATCCCAACTAACAATGACTCTAGCACCAAGTATGAACAAATAGGCTCAACATCAACAACAAACTCAATAGGGTCAAGAGTCATACCATCCTCGTAGTGTTCCTCCGGGGTGATTTCAATCATACTTTCTTGCTCTCTCCCTCTCAAACTCCTCAAGCAGTGAGTTGCACTTTAAGCTCCAAGTTTCGTATGGTCTGTTTGCATTGCGATCTGGCCATCTCGAAGCTCATTATGGTGCTCTTGGACCACTTTACTCAACTCTTCAACAGTTTGCTCAAGTGCCATCCGTTGCTCCGTTGAGGTCTCGATTCGGAGGTGGAGAAGTATCGAGTTGTTGATCAAAGTAACTCGGGCATTATCCCACTCATTTCCATAAGATGCGGCGTATGGGTTGAAACCGATAAAATGGTTGTGTTTGGTAACCCATAGCACCGTAATTGTAATATCCGAATGGGTAAGGATAGGAGCCGTAATTTTAGTATGGATTCATTATCTGCAAACAGGGAAACAACACGAACACAATCACGGTAACTTGTCACTACCACTACCGAAGTAAATGGTGTGACACTTCAACAACAACAAAATAAAACAAACTATACATAAATAAAAAAAATAAGAAAAATGACCTAATCCTAAGAACTTAACTAACTTACAAGATATCAACCCGATTCCCGGCAACGGCGCTTGAGAAAACTTGATCGGCCTTTTCTAAGTGTCCAATCTCACCGGCGGTGTACCGGGTCAATCAGTAGCCTAGAATTGGTGAGTCAAGGTCGATATCCACAAGGAATTTGGTCGAGTACCAAAGTCGGTCTCGTCCCTAGTTCAGTCAACACAAATATTGAGCGTGGTGATTTGTTAGATCACTTGGTTCTACAAACTAATATGCACAACAAAGAGAGATTTAAAACTATATAAAGAGATAGCCGAGCTATGATCCAATCGACTACTATCTAGCCCTAACTCGTAACGTAAGTGATTTCGATATACTACAATGTTCTTGACATTGTTAAAGGATGTCGTCTCTATTGCCGAAACTAAGCGCCAATTTCAACAACCTAGTTTCCTATGTCGAATTCAACGATCCGCGACCGGATTTAATCGAATCAACACGGTCTACGCTCTATGAGACGCTCGACAAGTCGATACAAACCTCACAACGAAACCGAGTCTGAACAACTCAGTCGGTTTTACACAGTGATCCTAGAACCCATTTTCCCGTATCCTCTCGCAAAATACATATGTAAAGAAGACGCGTGAAATACGATTATCGAGTCGCGAGTTCAATAAAAGTCATTTACGAATAAGTTCTAGAACGATAACAACACCGAGAATCTAACAATCATAACATCAAAACACTTTAATCAACGAGCTAAGGATTTGATTTCATAGACTATCACATAACTCGACTATCGGACTATTAGCTACTCATTCTAACAACAAAAACAACAAGAAATCAACAATAAATATAACAAAAACAAAGATTGAAAGCAAGAACAAGAAAGGAAAACGAATTACCAAATATATTATGTCGTAGAAAATCGATCCACCGAACGAAAACCCGTCAATAACGCGTCAAGCTATCTTCAAGATCCTCCGGATTACAACAATCTACAACTAATCTAAGCTAAACTATGTACAAAATTGATCTAAGCTAAGAATAACGCAGAAAAACTGAAGAAAAACGAGTTGGGGAAGAGAAAGTTGTGATCTAGATCCAAAATGGGGGTATTTATAGTGTTTTATATGTTTTGGACGCTAGGCGTGCGCCTAGGAAAGTGTAGGCGCACGCCTAGGATGCTGAAAACACGGACTGAAAATTTGGCAGATTTTTCCCCCGTAGGCGTGCGCCTAGCATTTCTCAGGCGCGCGCCTGTCTGATACACCTCCAGTAAAGCAGCCGTAACTTTGTGTGTAGACCTCCAAATAGAGTGATTCAAAATCCGTTGGAAAGCTAATGCAATTGTCTACAACTTTCATGAAGATGTCCAGCCCATAAAATGCCTCCAAGGTGGATCAAAATGCAGATAAATGGAAGGTATGGTTGTTGTACCACCGCGTTTTGATCCGTTTGAGCGTTTAAGCTTGGGCACACGTTCCAATCCTCGTATCTCACCTTCGAACATCTCTAACACCTAAGTCCTGTACAAAATCACAACAAATACCACACATAATCCCTACAGGACACTAGGGTGACCGAGAGTATAGTAAATTACACGAAAAGACCGAGAATCCCGGACTTTACGCCCTAGGTCCCGAAATGATAACCAAGGTGTAAATACATCAAAATACAACCAAATGTCTCGAGAAAACATATAAAGCGAGGTATAAGCGGGGTATAATTACATAGAAAATGATAGCCAATTTGACTCTCATCAATGACAAGTCTGCTGAAGATTACTTTACTCAGTCAAACTTACTAAAGTCAAAAAGCATTTGGCAGGATATTTATTTTTATTTACAACCGCAGTTAACACAATCCAACGGTTACAAAACGGTATGAGGAGTAATGGGCCACGTGTCAAGACAGATTCACTCAAATTTAATCGTGGTTAATGCATAGTACGTGCTCTGGCAGTTACACCTACCCTTGTCTATATATACAGATCTTACACAGAAGATTTTCACAACTCTCAATCAGCAAATCTCTTTGCATTTTCTTATTACAATGGCACCAAAGGATGAAGTTCATATTGGAACCAGTCAAAGTGTTAGAGGATACGTTCATGACTGTAACTCTACTGAGCTAGCCATCAATATTGGAAGAAGGATCAGACGATTTGCTGGGCTAGATAATGTAATAAACAAGAGATTGGAACGAATCTCATATATCAATGTCTTTGGAATTACGGAGAAACATTGTTATACATGAAGGAAGAGAGGCTTTCACTACCCTTTGTGAATGGAAGAGAAATAGAAATTTCCTCAGGAAGCTGCGAGAAATTTATTTCATTTGCACACTGAAATAATGCTCCAACTAATCCAGAGGCAATGAATCTACCAAGGATGAAGTTTGTGGATCAAATAAAGACAAATGATGCTATACCTTCCGATCTAGGCATCAATGTAAGGCATATTGGTTATGAGTACAATCTGCTTTGAGCAAATTGGTTGCCAAAACCATTTTGGGATTTGTTGGAAGCCCTGGATACCTGTGCGGACCAAAGATAGACCTGCTGATCATCATCTGCGAAGTTTGAGGTTTGATTGGAATTTGGATTCTTTATACACTATATGAAGAAGGTGTTCTTGAAGATAGAGATGGTATAAGGAAGTCCAAGGTCAAGCCCTGGTCTCTTGATTCAAACCATATTGACTCATTTTTAGATACGATGTTTCATCTGAAAAGATCAACCAATCAAGATACAAGTCGCTAGATTGCTACTCCCATTTCTGGCTTGAATGATGAAGATGAAGTTGAGGAGGCTGGCAGCGGTGATAATGATGGAGATGATGGTGATCTTTGGTGGTGTGGCGGAGTTAAGAAAGTTGCTAAATCTCTTGCACCAAAGAAAGTTCTTGAGAAAGAAAATTTGCAGATACTAGGAAAATAATAGAGTTATTCTGACTTAGAAAGACAAGAAAGCAAAGCAGCCTGAGACTCTTGAGTCTCTTGAGGACCAGTAGAGATTAAGGTTACTGAACCTGCTGCTGCAAGGAAGAAAATTGTGGCTAAAATTTTGAAGGAGCAACAAAAGGAAGCCAGTAGAAAGAGGAAATCTACTGAAGTTGAAGATGAACCACTTTCCAAAATAATGAAGGAGATTGCCAAGAAGAAGAAGCATGGCAAGGGTAAACAATTGAGAATTTTGGAAGGTCAGAGAGAACAACAACAACAAGAAGAAGCAGAAGAAGAAGGAGAGGCTATTGAGGCAGAGCCCTTGACTATTATCAAGTTAATGAGGATGTAGAGGTTGTTATTGAGCAACTCTTTGGTGAATCACATGAGACTCATGAATCGAGCTTTGTTGTTGAAGTTGTTGAATCCTCACGAGAATAAGTGCTTGAGCCTACTAAAAGCGCACAAGTTGTTCTTTGAGCAACTTGTAGAAGAGCCATGACAATCATCTTGAGTCAACACTGCTTTGTGGTAGGTGAAAGTTTGGTACAAGACCCCTGCAAGTCTGCAATAGTTTAGGGAAGAAGCGTCTGTTGTTGACCTCGCGATGAGCATATAAGTCAGGAGGAACCAAGTGTAGTACAGATGGAGGTAGTAGGGACTAACATCCAACCTGAGCAACCTACTGACCTTGAGGCATCTGTGGAAGAAACTTTGAATTTACTTGTTGAGACCTTTGGAGGTCAGCAAGGTACTAGAACAGCTCCTAGAAAGTCTTTCATGCCATTTGAGAGACATGAGAAGAAGAAGAAGAAGAAGAAAGAGGAGTTTGTTGATCCTAAACTCCTACTGGTTGCAAATTATTTCCAATGGAAGTTTGGATATTATAAGAGACAAAATCCAGCTGCAGAACCAATGACAGATTTTGAAGAATGGGCTTTTGAAAGATTGGGAGTGGAGAATTTGCTGGATCTGGTTGATACCTCCTTACTGCAATCAAGACTGATGGATTTGTTTGATGAACAACAAAAAGAAGAATGTATCAAGTTCATGGATCCAAGAGGTGATAATGATGACTCTTCATCATCTCATTCTGATGATAATCACCCCTCTGGTCCAGGAGGAACCAGTGGAACTGCTATGATTATTGAGCCAATGGTAGAAGCGATCTCATCGGTCTTTGAACAATCCACCGAGAGACAACAAAGCTGGACGAGATGGATGAGGATATGGAAAATATCACCTTGGATGATATTGAGGCACAAATCAATGAGGAATAGACATTGGTGCAAGCGAGAATGGTTGGTGAGATAGATCCTTTGTTTGTTGAATAACTGCTTTGAGCATGTTGATGATCGATTGTGAATTCAAATGATGAGCGGGTTCTTGATCATAATAAGCCAAGTGTCCGTTACGAGGATTCAAATCAATATCAAAGCTGGATTGACACTAAGGACACCTTAACCAAAAGCGCAAATTATCGAGAAGGATTGGTGATATTGGGGAATTTCAACAAGAAAATATGGATATATTCCCTGATCAGGTTATTGTGGCACATATTGCACAAGAACCAAGGCAAGAAGTAGAGGTACATGTTCTTTGAGGATCAAAGCGCACTGGACCTGAGGTTGGAGCAGAGTGCAGTTCTTTGAGGTACAAGCAAACACTGGACAAAGGTTAGAACCAGATTTGAATTTGGAGGAAACCCCTGCTGTTGTTGAAGAGGCTGCTGTAATGGAGCCTACTGGAGTCAAGACCACTATAGGGAAAGATGGTCAGCAGACTGCTGTTGATGATGAGGATGAGCAGCTGCTGGACTATGACTATAGTGATGAAGAGTTTCAAATGCCTGAAGAAGAACATGTGGATGATGCACCCCCACAGGCATTTGTCCCTATCTTTGAAGAACCCGACTCTTGATCCTATTGCGGAGGAATACCAGGACCTAACCTGCGGGATTTGGATATGAGTTTTACATTTGTCAAAAAGCATTACGAGCGTGTCGATTACTATGAGCGATGATGAAAGCAAGTCAAATGGGACAAAATGCTGGGCGGCTATATTTGAATTTCAAATACAAGTCACAAGGACTCTACCTATAAATGAGAGCTCTAATTGGATATAAATGATGAAATATAAGAGAAAAATCACGAGCTTGATTTCTAATCAAGAAAACACCTGCTTGAACTTCATCGAGCTTAAAGCTGCGATCCAGAGAAAATCTTCAAGTGTAATCTGCATTCAAGCTACATCAAGTTTACACACTTGAAGGCGCAAAGTCTTGATCATATCATCACGATCAAATTCTTTCGCGATTGAATCATTTACTTGATTCAATCTTTCTTTTACAAGAATCTCATGAAGGCAGTGAAGCATCTTTGGGGTGTGAAAGTGCATTGTTTGTGGTGGAGTGGTGAAGAGGCAATTCTACCCTTCAAGGACCAGTGGAAGACTTTGGAGCAAACAATCCTACATTCCAAGTGTTCGGTTTGTGAAGCCATAGTTATTGGTGAAGGACAAACAACATAGGAATCTTTGTAATGACTACATCAAAGATATCTAGTGAATTACCTCCAACATCACAGGAGAAGAGTGGACTGACAAGATTACACCACCTGGAACCACTATAAAATCTACCTATTTACTTTCTGCATTTAGTTTATATAACACATCAACCTACTGAATCTAGCAACTGAATTCACACACATACACTACTGAGTATCTAATACTTGGTATCATATTTATCAACAAGTATTAAGGCTTAATTTTTGATATAATTCCGATGCACAAATTCAGTAAGTTCAATAGTCAGCAGACTAATGAAAGTCGTGAGACTCTCGAGGTATCAGCGAAATTTCTTGAAGTTCTTGAGTTTGTTAACTCCAAAAGTTTTAAGTGTTAAGTTTATTCACCCCCTCTCTAAACTTAACCAAAGCCTTTTCAAGGGACCAACAACAACACTTTGGTATTTGTTATGACGGATCGATCAAGAAGTGATGGTGATTGTGAGTAAAGACAAACAATTAACAAGTAAAGAAACACAGAAACAAGAAGAGCACATATTTAACGTGGTTTCCGGCAATGTGCCTACTACTTCATGAACAAATGAGGATATTTTATTATCACGAGAAAGTTACATCAAGTTACAATTAAATACATATGGTATTTATAGCCTTGAGAATCCAACCATAACCGACTAAGCGACCAAACCGGATAATGGTTGAAATACCCCATAAATAACTCAACCAAAACTGGAAAACCATGCCAACGTGTTCCCCAAGTATGTCGTGAAACAACAGACTATTCATCAACAGCCCAAACATCAATAGGTTGCCCCAGCCGAACACTAGATTCAGCAGACACCTTCATGCTCTGTTGACCAGGACAGTTTCCTCAGACTCTGTTGCACATTACACTGAGCAGACCAAACTCAGTAGCATAGTTTAAGTCACCATTACAAATCTCCAACTTGACTTCAACTTCATGCAAACTGACCATATGCACAACCAAGTGCCAGAGATCCTCTTTGTCTTCATATTTGAATACCTCAGCAAACCCCCAAGTTCAACTGAGTATTCCCAGATTCAGATTAACAGCTTTGGATATTCAGCAAATCCAGACACAACTAAAACTTGCCCATTGGAACTGGTTTAGTGAACATATCAGCAGGATTAACATCAGTGTTGATCTTCTCCACTTTGACCCCGCTCTCACTTCTTAAAAAATGGTACCTAACATCAATGTTCTTGGTTCTCTCATGATGAACTTGATCCTTAGCCAAACATATTGCACTAAGATTTGTCACAATACACCTGTCTTGATCTTGATGTAGACTCATATCATTGAGTAGCCCCTTTAACCAAATTGCTTTCTTTCGCTTTATACATCGATTGCCATGTATTACTGCTTGAGTAGTAGATAATGTCATTGTACCCTGTAAAGTTGCCTTCCAACTTACCACAGAACCAGCCAAGTAAACACGTACCCAGTCATAGATCTCCTGATGTCCACATCAGTAGCATAATCAGAATCACAATACATTGTGAAAAAACATTGAGTACCACCTCTATAAACGAGTCCAATATCAGATGTACCCCTAAGGTACCTAAATATCCTTTTCACTGCCTTCCCGTGTTCTTTTCTAGGTTAAGCCATAAACTCGCCGACAACATTGATTGCTGAGCCAAATCAGGCCTAATCTGATGCAGTTTCATGGCATACATTAAAGCGCCCCTTTACACTAGCATATGGAACCCTTGACATGTATTCTTCCTCTTCAGCTGATTGTAGAGCAAAAACAGTAGATAGATGTAGATTTGGTGCCATAAGAGTATCTATAAGTTTGGTGATGACATGCCAAACTTGGATAATATCTTTTCAATATACCCCTTTGAGACAAGAACAACTTCCCCAACTTCCTATCTCATAGATATCTATCCCGAGAATTTTCTTTGCATTCCCAAATCCTTCATCTCAAATTCGACCTTGAGCCAGATTCTTGAGATCTTGAATATCGAGACTTATTCACAATGACTATCAACATATCATCCACATCTGAGAACCGGATAGATGATTGAACCATCCTCCAACTTGTTGTGATAAACACAACAATCATATGGACTCCTGCTATAACCCTGCTGAATCATAATTGTCAAACTTCTTATACCATTGTCTTGGGGCCTGCTTAAGTCCATATAAGGACTTCTTCAACTTGCAAACATATCCTTTCCTGCCAGGAACTTGGAAACCCTCTGGTTGAGTCATATAAATTTCCTTATCTACATCTTCATATAGAAATTTGTCTTCAAATCTAATTGCTCAAGTTCAAGATTCGATGTGCCATTATTGCTAACAGCACCCTGATGGAATTGTGTATGACCACTGAAGAAAATATCTCTTCATAGTCTACCCCCCCCTCTCTTACGACTAAACCTACGGCAACCAAGCGTGCCTTATATCTAATGCCCTCGGCGGATGTAATTCCTTCATTTTCTTAAAGATCCATTTGCGGTGACCACCCTTCTATCATCTGTGATTGTTTGACCGGATCCCAAATCTCATTTTTACGAGTGACTTCATTTCTTCTCCCATAAAAACAAGCCATTGGGATGCCTTAGAACATGTCACGACTTCCCTGTAAGTGTTTGGTTCAAAACCATCCACTTCTTGACTACATGTAGTGCATATCCAACCATATCCTCCTCAAACCCATATCTTCTTGAGAGTATGGTATTAGTCCTCTAGATCTGCTTTGAAAGCTATACCTATGAGACCAACATCAATTTGTTTGAGTAAAAATAAATAATAAAAATCTTATTCCTTTAACTTTTTCCTTGTGAGATATGATATTATGCGTGACATTGAAAATATGCAAAACCTTAGCTAGTGATGATTTTAGTCCCTTTGTGATTGTGTTATTGTTAAAAAGGGTGAGAGAAACGATGTCAGAAGGATATGTGTCGTAGCAACCTCTATATATTGACAAAGAATGTTATGTCGGGATATAAAGGTTGTATTACATGGAAAAGGAAGGTACTTAATTTCTCAACATGTAGTGTAGCGACTCGTAAATAATTCTGCTCATTTTACAAGTCACTTATGAAGAATGCAACCTCGGTATCTGTATTCGACACCATAAGAAATAGAGGATGAAGACAATGATGCAACTGATTTAGATGAAGTATATCAACATGGTGAATCCGCCGATTATATTTGTGGTGAGGCGAGTTCTTTTGATAGGAATGTTCGAGAATATTTTGAGAACAGACCATGAGCCAATAGTAGTTGACTTGCCAACAATCAAAAGGAAGAGAAAGCGAAAGGCGATTTGAGAAATACATTTCAATTTTGCTTTGAGGTCAACATCAAGTGTGGAGGTTTGTCTTCTATTTTATTTCCTTTCCTTGATACAATTTTAATTTTCTCATAATTTGACTCACTTTTTAGTTTTAGCAGTGCTATTGTAATCTTCTAGCAGATTGAAAAAGTGAGCGTTTTTTTTGTCGTTTGCGTACATTTTTGTTCTCTCTTTTGAAGCATCTACGATTGGAGCAGAGTCGAGAATCCTTGGTAGCTGCTTGCATTATAAAGATAGTTTTTGGTGGACTAATACTCTTATATCTGCGAGATGATTTGGGTGGCTAATGTTTTTTATTTTGGGCATTCTGTATTGGCAGTATTCAGTATTCTGATCTTCTAGATAACCTGGATGATATTTCTTGCTATGTAGCTTCAATAAAATGGTAACTATATGAGTATTCTTGTTAATATGTTTTCGGGTTTGATGACGCTTTAGACATTATTCTTAGTTTGTAAAAGCTGCTAGGAAATGTTGCCACTGTGCTTGTTAATTTTGGCAATCTGATTGCTATTGTTGTTTGTTTTGGATCCCTCTAACTTAAAAAAATGTCAGAGTCCAAGCGTAAACATCTTAGTTATTTAACTTCATTATTTTTCCAGAAATCTCTTACCCACAATCTAATATTTTCATGTGCATTACTACAACTACTTTGTATAGGTTCCAAGTCTTATGTGATTGGCGTATTCGAATGACAATCAAGCCTGTAGTATTCCAGATTCAACCTCTACCTTTTTGCTTGGACGAGTTGCAAATGGTGCCAAGTTGTGTCAACTGATAAATTGGATGTCCAACAGCCTTGCACAAAGCAAATTATCGAAACTCAATAAATGTTAAAAGGTTAGTCTTTTATAATCAAGTCAAATTCAGCTACAAACATGGTTTGTATTTTTAATTGATATTCTTGTAGTAATCTTGATCCAACCTCCTGCCTATATTCTTGTGTTTTTAGTCATGTCATGAACCTGTTGAGTCTGCTCAATATTACCAACTCCACATGTTCTATTATGTTCATGCATGTTTTGCATTATGTTTAACGAAATTGAAATTTGATTAGATGACTTGTGTGAAATCTATCCGGTTTAAGGTCAAGTCTGCATTGCTGCTTTGCCAACATTGTTTGCATCGGTCTGCCCCATAAACGAAAAACTATTTTTATGTTGTTTGATAACAATTTTGAGAAAATTTTGTCAATGTATGTACTTTCAACCTTCAAATGGCATATGTACTTTCAACCTTCAAATGAGCAAGTTCTGTCAACATTGGTTTCTAATTTATTCTAGTTGGATTTTTTTTCTTCTGGTGTATAAATGGCTTCATGAAAAGTGGATATGTTTAAGTTTGATTGGATAAAGTTGTAGATCTTGATATTAGTTCAAATCATTAAGCATTGCGATTTTATTGCATAGTGTGGTGATAAATTTTTAAAAACTATAATACCATCCATCTTTTTGCGGTCAATGCAGATGAAAATGATGAAACTAAGGGTGTGGACTCATGATGAAAAATTTCAACTTTGACAAAGATGCTCCTCTTAGCAAGGTGAATACATAATTGCTATATCATATTGCTTCACATAGTGAATACATTTTAGTGTAGAGGATATGAGAATTTTCCTGCACAGGGCCGGCCCAACACTAAAGTGATGCGGTCGAGATGGTGGTCTTAGACCTAACGGCGGATCTTGAGGGCCAAAAAAAATTATCCAATCCGTCCGGCCTAATATAATGTGTTAATTTTTTTTACTTGAATTGATAAAGGCCCAAAAAAATTTACTCGAACCGATAAAGTCCTAAATATTTTTCCTGGCCTAATTCGAATCGATAAGTATGAAATTTCGAACTAAAAAAAGATCACAATTCGACGCTGTTTCGGCTGCATTTGTGTTGTCGATCTAAAAATTTTCGCGTTTTAGGTGTTTTGGGAAGCCGCGCCCTGTTACAGCATATTTCGAAATGTTTGCATTTGGTGCTTAAAATGAATATGTAGCAAAGAACTTTAAAATATCCTTGAAATTTGATTTGAGTGTATGATCAGTGATTTTTACTTTACCCTTGAAGCTTGCAGAAATGTTCTCGAAGGGTGGCATATCTTTTTTAGCCAGTTGTCAAATTTTGGTCCCCAGACCTTGAGTTATCGATGACTTGGATGCTTTTATGAGAAAATGGGGCCACAATTCATGGAAAAAGGTATTAGGCCAATTATTTTGCTGGTGCTCAAAATGTATGCAATTTTCACTGTGTATGTTTTTATATGCTACAGTAAATTGCTCCCTTCAATGCAGGTCGTAATCTTTGTGTAATTCTGGTGCAGATGTTATCTGGGGTATATTGCCATTTGCAAGGGAGTTACTTCGTCAAGGGACACAGGTTTTTGTTAGGATTTAAAGACTTGTTTGATTCAGACGTTATAAAGCTAGTGACTCTATTTGTATGGTTTAGTGCTACAAGCTTTGCTTCACAAACATGTCCATTAAGGAAGTGTTGCACCTATTTATTGTCTACTACAAATCTCTTTTAAAAACTATAATACCATCCATCTTTATTGCATTGTTTTTTTTTTTTTTTTCTGCTTTGTGTTTTGATGGATTCATGGACATCTTCATGAATGACCACGAAATGATTTGGCTAGGGATAGATTTATATACAAAGAGTGTATATATATTATCATTTAACAAATTTAACGAAGGGAAATCCGGTCATTAAAAGTATTGCATTTCCTGTCATTAAAGACTTTTAATGGCGGGAAATTGACTCTCGTCGCCCTTCAATACTGGTTCTCCATATAAAGGCATATGATGAGAGTAAAAAGGGCCGTCATTATTGATTTTCTCTTTTAGTGTTGGGTCTTTCACTCTCATTAAAAACACGTTTTTAATTAAAGTCAAAAACACGTCACTAAAAGAGAAAATCAATGAGGCTGGTAATGATCTAGAATTTATTTTAATAACTTTTTTTTCTCACTCTTCACTTTTCTCACTCTTACAGAACTCTCTAAGCTTCTTGTGGTGACTTGTTTTTTCTGCCCCTCCGGCACTTGCCGGAGGAGGCTTTGTAGATCTAGGCTTCCTTTCTTCTTTTTGTTCCCCTCCTCCGTTATGCCTCCTTCTCGCCCGTCGATTTGTTTCTTGACCTTCCAACCGGTGATTTTCTTCTAAAGTGGTCGGATTCGCCATCTATGTGTTCTCTCCGGCGGTCTTTGGTTTGTATTTGCTTTCCTTTTGTGGTCGCGGGGTTTGCGGCGGCAACGGCGATTTGTTTTCAATGGTGATGATTCGAGTGGTTTGTGTTGCGGGCTCTTGTCGGATCCCCAGCTTTTCTTTTCTTTATTGGTGTTGGATGGTTATTGAAAATTTATTCTTTGGCGGCAGGAGTGGTTCGGTGGAGTTTTTCCACGGCGGTTTTGGTGTTTGGCGGCGTTCGGGGCGGCGGTTTTTCGACTATAGTCAATCGAAGCCCCCTTGGCTTTTGATCTTACTGGTTTGATTGTTCATTCGATCCGAGCTTTATTGTTTACGGTTGCTGGTTTCGTCTTTTCGCTCCGGTGATCTTCTCTGGCGTGGATGGTGGACAATCACTCTGGTTCTGTTGACGATGACCTCACTTCTTGTCCGGGAGGAGCCTTTTCATCGAACTCGGATATGTCTGCGGAGTCTTTCCATTTGCAGGCTGTTTGGTGGTTTTCCCACTGTTTTTTCCCCTCCGGTGATGTATTGGGCGTCTTCTCAGACTTGCCGCTCACTTATTCGGGAGGAGGATGTCAACTTACGGGCGGCTCTGTACCGTGCGGTGGTGGTGTGGTGGAGTTGTCATTGTTTTTTTGTGGACTCTTAGTCAAAATTTGTTTTCTTGTAAGATTGTTGTATTTGGTCCTCATGGGCGTTAGTAGTGTTTAGTCTGTCTTGTAGTTTGTTGTTATGGTGTCTGTTCAGCTGGTGCTAGTTTTAGTTTTGTTGTGGGGTGAAGGTCTCGGCTTCTCTTGGCATCTTCATCCCTTTTATCAAGCCTGTCTCTTGGAGACTTTCGGTCTTGATAGCCGTGAGGCGTTGTTAGTGCGTCTTTAGGCCGCGTTGTAGTACGGCTTTGGCCGTGTTGTAAATTTGTCTTATTTGGTTTTAAATAAAGCTTTCGTCCTTTGGAGAAAATAAAAGAGAAAATCAATACTGACGGGCCATGTTACTCTCATTATATGCCTTTATATAGCGAAGCAGTAATAAAGGGCGACGAGAGTAAATTTCCCTTCACTAAAAGTCTTTAATGACGGGAAAATGACTTTTAATGACTGGATTTCCCCTCGTTAAAACTCGATTTTCTTGTAGTGTTAGTGAAGTGCTAGTTCGGACATAGTCTAGATCCATCTCTAGGAACGTGCTAGTCATTTTCGATAGCTTCCTGGGGAGGTTCTCGGTCTTGAGCCGGCTATCCCTAGATCTTATTGCATGTGGACTAATATGGCCTAAGGTAGGTTAGGGTCACATAGGCACCTATTGTCCTTCCTTGGAAGTAGCGTAATATTAGGGGTTAGCACCCATAGCTAACATAGAATTCAATTTACCAACGGGGATGAGTGATGCATGAATTGGTGGAAATAACTAATCACGCATAGTTAGGACTAATCCTTAGAAACTCATAGAGGTGAATTTGTGTGTTTTCTCTTGCGTATCACTGTCACCATTGTTTACTCTGTACCATAGTTGGTCGTAGACCGCCCAATTGTTATCGATCTTGATTGAATTGTATATTATGATACTCTGTGGATTCGACACCCTTCTTCGCCTTTGCTATGCTACGATATGCGTAGTCCTATTGCTTGTAGAAGCGAGTTGCGTGCGATCAAACATTCACAAGTAGTACCTTTGTTTTGTGACAGCAAAAGTGTCATGTACATAGTAGAGAATCCATTTTTCCATGTAAGCACCAAACACATAGACAATTTACTGCCATTTTGTGATGGAGAAGTATCAAGCCAAGGTTTTGAAACCTATGCCTGTCAGGACAGAGGATAATCTTGCGGACATACTTACTAAACCAGTTGACAAGCAGACTCTTGCCCAAATTCCCCATAAGGAACGTCTATGAAGCCCAAGACAAGAAAGTGCATATGTGAAGATTGATTGCAAGCTGTATTGGACACTCTATTCCTGCTTGAGGGGGGTGTTGAAGATATTTTGCAAGAAAGTGCAGGTGTGAAGATTGATTGCTCACTTGGGCATTTGATCGAACACTATAACGAAAGAAGCAGTTAATCGGTTAGGAGTTAGTTGTTGAGTTGTTGAGATGTTGTACACCCTATATAAGTTCCTAAACACTTAGAAGCGAGTTCAAAACTTCCAATTTACTGTGGATTAGACCTAAATCATCTCCTTCCAGCCGTGTATAATTTTCCGCCTAAATTACGGTTCAAAATCTTCAATGAAACTTCTATTGTTCTTGTTTTAATTTGGTTCTATTAAGTTCTAGGTTCATTTCTTGTGTTAATCACTGTTTTCAACATCTTATTAAGTACTTCTCTGCTTTCTTTCTAGAGCTGTCAGTGCTTCTGTTTGTGTCCTCCACCTCTACCCCTACCTGTCTTGCCGGAAAAGGAGGCTATATAATTTAAATGATAAGGAAATAAAGTAGTGTCTTTACTGGCATCAATTGATTTTAGTACGACAGTAAGCGCTTGATCGTAACAGAATTCGTTTTGGTTGATTCGTTTTTCTGGATGGTTTGTATCTTGAGATCACAAATTTCTATAAAATTTGTGATTTTTTTGTTGAACGGGTGCACAGATTTTTTTAAATGTAATATTTACTATATTTTTCGATTTAACGGGTCCGCTGACCACCTTTTATTACAAGTGGATCCGCTTCTCTAAGTGAATTGTTTTTCTTTTTAAACAGCTAAGTTAAAAATGTTGTTAACCAATTGGATCAAAAATTTAAAATAAAAACAAATATAGAAATGAATGGAGAGCAACCAGATCAATTCATAGTAGCTAAAAACAAAAAATTAAAAAACAAAAAAAGAGCATCTAACTAAAAGCATTTGAAGGATTAATTTTCCACCTCTCTGTATCGCCTCCAAAGCTGAGTCTCGTAGCGTTAATTGAGTAATAAATGATTCGATTAACTGTTTAAATCGTTGTTACCGCTTGCAGTACGAGGATTACTTAGCGAATTGATAAGATATTTATATCTCGCTGACATATAATTAAGGATGAGAATTCTCTTATTTTAAGCTATGTAGCATATTACATTCTTCTCCCTTATAAGCAATGTACTGCCGTCATCGACAAGACTTGGATAGTGATAGTGTCACATTAAAATGCACAACACACTTTTAGAGTATTGATTATCAAAAATGTTTGTCTAGCAGCAAAATGTCGCAACAAGTTCCACAATCTGTTTTTTTTGCGGGTGATTAAGATGTGAGGCGCATTGATTCTCACGTGTCCCATATAAATCAATGTGTAAAAATATGTTCTTTATACAAACATTTTCGATAATCGATAGTCAAAAAAGTGTGTTGTCTTGACTCTTAAGATATACATCTATTGACACGTAGTCGCTTTCTTGTAATCGGATTGGTTCAAATGCCACCAATCTTTGCCGTACAAATATCCCCTCCGTCTAAGTGTAACAAAAAATGCTTCTTCCTTGTAATAGCCGTATAAAAGAGAAGCATAACCGGCCCTTTTATCGTACATAATTTGTTTTTCATGTACTATTTGTGATTCTTGCATTTGTAGGAGGCAATTCTCGCACTATAAAAACATTTAATCAGTGAAGTAATTAATAGCATCCATCACTTTGCATTCCTTCTTATTAACTAAATAGCTATATATATCATGGGAAAATCTGCATTCATATTTGCAGTCTTCATCTTCTTCTTCTTCATTGCAACTATCGTGTCGGCAGCGAATGTTAATAGTAATGCAATAATAGAGGCTGAAGTTACTCAACAGAAAGTTGAGGTTGATAACATGGATACTAATCATAGTATGGAGGAAGCCATAGTTCCTGATATCTCACCCGTACCGGTACCGGGACCGGGGCCGGGACCTTCTCTCATCATTAATGGTAATGGTGCTTACAACTCAAAATTTGACTGGTGTAGTATCTGTTTTACTTGCGTATCGGGCAGGAGACCTTGTTTTCGCTGTAATGACAAATGTTAATTAATAACGGTGTGTTTTTACGAGCAAAATGATGATTTATACGAACATATTCTTATCCTCGAGGTTGAAGATGTTCTTGCTGTAGACTATGGAGTGTGGAGTTCACAGTTCAATGGCCCGTTGTAGTAATGACTCTTTTCCATTCTGTTTTTAAGCTATTTCTGTTGGATCCAATGTTGTTTAGTGTTGTGTTGTAGTTGTACGTGTTAAGGATGATTGTAATATATCCCTTCTGAAATAAGCCAAGTACGCGTTAAGGCGTTTCAGGTTTAAGTCAAATTGTTGTTGTGGTTGTTGTTGTTCTTTTCCGGGGATGATGTCTCGTTTCAATGGGTGAGATCATCTCGAATCTTTCTTGCTTAAGTTGGTGTGTTTTACGTGTAATGAACTAAAGCTACGTAGTTTTGGAAAAATTTAATCGATAATTTAGATGTTTTACACTTTGGGGGTGTGTGGTTGGATATTAATGCATCTTGAGAGAATATATCTCTCAAGTTACTTGAGAGGATCTATCCCCATTTCAATCCTTTTATGACTCGTTTATTTTGATGGAATTGAATCGAATGAAATTGGTTTTAATTTTAATTAAATGTTAATGAATAATCATAAAGTATAATGGAATATTAGAATGAAATTTGATTACAATCGATGGGGTACGGTAGGATGGTGGGAGAATAAGAGGTGGATGGTTTGAGGTAGGGTAGGGTTTGATATGGCAGAATTAGCTAAGATGTTAGTGTAGGTTAGGTGAGTGAGGTCGGGTTAGAGAAAGTATGGTTTTGATTACTTTACGAGTTCACTCAATGTGAAGAATGTAACTAAGAATCACCCGTTCTAAGTGACAAGGGATTGATACCCTCGATGAAGAGGAGGTTCGTCCCGTAATAAGACACTTCTAGCGGTATTTTTATGATAAAAAAGAAACATGTGAAAAAAATATATGTTTGATGAGGGTCGAACTAGCTCTCAGCCACGTGCCATCTCTATATCGACTAAACAATAAATAAAGACAAAGAAAGTACAAAGTTAAGGGCTAGGAGCCTCAGCTTAAGCCTAAAGACAGATCTAAGCCCCAGGTGGAAGATCGGCCTAGGTCACTCCTCAGTCCACCGCAGGTCGGTTAGGGCATAACGGAGTTGGGCCGGCGCAGTTCGGCCATAATGGTCCCGGGGGCTTGAAGCAGGTCGGCCGGAGCAACCCCCATTATTTAGCTCATGTGCTCAAAATATATAATTATGGAAAGAATACTCAGGCATAAAGGCTCTGATCTTATACTCAAACTATCGTTATTATCTCATAAAATTAAGGGATTGACACGGTTTAATCCAATCCTTGGAGGATACGAAATAGAGTCCACCTTGGACACGGCCGGCACAGGCATGCCTAGGGCATAAGGCCCTCTATAAAAACGATCCCAAGAACTACGAAGATACTTGATTCTTGAACATTTACGAGGATCGTAGGCAACTTGGGATTGCACAATCTCAGGCTCAGTCTAAAAATATTCAAACGACCCCTCATTTCTTACTTTTCCATTGTCACTAGGAAAATATGGTCGGATATATATTCAAGCGATTTCCAATATCGTCAATTGGCGGCGTAGAAGGAGGGTCTCCTACACGACAATTGCTCAAGATCATCACCGTACCACCAAAAAGCGAGACACACACAAGGTGAAACCACCCAAGATGGTGGTCAAATCACTAGAAGGGTGACAGTAGATCCCGCCACCACCAACCAGCATCAGCAAGGGCAAGAAACTGCTTTGGATCCGGCACAACAAGCAACAAGCTCTGGTGGAACAACTGGTAGCCATGGTTTGCTCCGGGCTTACAAGTTGTTAACTGTATTTGCGATCAGAGAGAAACATCCAGGATTCCTCTTCAGCAGATGACACACCCCATCCCCCGCTTTGAAGAAACAGCAATCTTCAAGTATAAGAAGCGACGAGAGCGAGCTCGGCGCTATCGAGGAAACACACATATGTGTTCTCGTTCATCTCATCGCTGCGAGTAGATCGAGAATCTCAGGACACTGGAGGATTTAGTCCCCAAGCTCGACCACATGGCGGATACAGGACCTATAAGACCGGTCTCGGTGATGTGGGCGAGGGAGATATGAAAGCGACTAAGAGCTCTTATGCCACCACCATCAAGAGAAATGTGTGGTTCGACACTGAGATGCTCGAGAGAAAAGAAAGAGCTCGACGAAGAGCTAGGTCATGCGATCGAAGCGAGTTCGGACCTTTATAGCTTGTTTTATTTTTGCAATTTCATTACATTTATTTTGACAAGCCGAGTACTCATGGAGTACTAATTTTGCACTACTTCAATAATATGTTGATTTTCCATTTTACGCCAATGTGAATGGTTTGATTAAGTTTGCATGACAAACATACCGCGCGCAAGATTTGCAAAAGTCAAACTCGTTAAGTTTGCATAATGAGACAAGTTGAGCTCCGCAGGACGGACTCCGCCAAAAATTGTAAGTCAGCGAGACTGACAACTGAGCTCCGCAGGTCGGACTTAACAAAATATTATAAGTCAGCAAGGCCCGACTAAGCGAACTCCATGGTCGGGCTCGACAAAAAATTATAAGTCGATGGGGCCCGACAACTAAGCTCCGCAAGCCGGGCTCATCAAAAAATTATAAGTCAGCAGGACTGACAACTGAGCTCGAGAACATTTAGGTAGCTCGAGAACACCTCCGGACTAGCTAGGGTTTGGTAAGTAGTTGATTGGACATTAATCAGCTATCTTTTTTATATAGTTTTAACTCTCGTTTCTGCATAGTAGCTGTTAAAACCGGTGATCTAACAAATCAACGTCTTCAGTAGTTCTGTTGACCTGAACTAAGAACGATACCGACTTTGATCTCACATGTACTTTTTTTTTATCCTAGTGTTCTAATTAAAGATGAATTTATTTAGACAATTGTGTCAATTTTATGTGTTTCTGAATTTAATGCACCTGATTAATATGATGATCACTTTCTTCTTTTATCTTTTGAGATTTGAACGTTTGAAGAATTGATCATCTGAAGAAATGACACAGACGGAAACGGAATGACGAAGTTAATTGAATTGATAAAAAGATTAAATCACTTCTTTTTATATAGGAAAGAAGTTTTATCCTAATAATATAGCATATCTATTTTTTTAATATAGTATTTTTTTAGTCTTTGAATATCATTACGATCTTCTGAGATTTTTTCTTCTATTAATTAATGACAACCGAGGAAATTTTTCTCTCTCTTATTAACTTCTCTGCTTTCTCTTTCTACAACTGTCAGTGTGCCTGTTTGTATCTCCACCTATATGTTTTAGCACAAATTTTATGTTGGTCCTGGTGCAAATCCTAGTTGGTGCACCAAAACCAATAGGAATCAACATTTTAAAATGGGTCCTACACTGTAAAAACTTTACACCAATTTATCTCTTTCAAAGTCTTGACTTGGTGGTCCAAAACTACACTGGACCACCACTAAAATTTCACATGTTTTAGTAAGGAGCGTTCAAAGAATGATCCATGAGAGTTCATTTACGCAAAGAATGAACTCACGGGTGTTTATTCTAGTCATATTGTTGTAGATTTTTTCCCTGTTTTCATTTTATTTTATTCTCTTTTTGCGAAATGAGCGGGAAGCGTTCTAGGCGTGTATGCTTTCTAAGCATGGTCTTGCAAGTAGTTCTATTGTTTGAGGGGACTATCCTCTTTCAATGTATTGAGCAATACGCTTTTGATAGTGTTTTACAAGATTCATTAAGGCCACCTAAACAAGAGTTCATGAGTTCGAATCCTCGCTCATCGAGAAATTATATAGATTCCTTAACGTGTTCGTAAAAAAATGTCATTTTCTCTGTCACTAGAATGTTTTGTTTCATTTAAAGCCTTATAAAGAAAAAAAAAAGGAAAAAAAAAAAAAAAAGTTATATATATATACTAGTCATAAACCCGTGCATTGCGGGGCGTATGATAATATGATTACGCTTGAGATAAAGGGGTGGGTAGTCTACGTCATACTTCATTGCACCTACCTCTCTTCCCACCCCCTTACTACCCACCGCTATCATTCCCTACCCACCGCCGTATCTACCCTACCCGATATCCTTTATATCTTACCTCGACATCATACCCACTTCATCCACCCCTACCTGCCTTACTCATCATACCACCCTACCTTCCCCACCACCCCATCCTTCTATCCTACCCAACCCACCCCTCTGCCTGCGTGCCCCACCACCACCCAACCTACCATATCCACCATTCCACTTTACCTATCTATCTTACCCACCACACCACCATACCTTACCTTACCCTTTGGCCCTGACCTATCTGCCTACTCGACCCTCCCCGACCTACCTTACCCACCACTTCACCTACCTTACCCCCACTCTATCTGCCCCTACCCGATATCACATATCTTACCTCGACATCCTACCTACCATACCCGTTACCCACTCTGCTCCACTTTCATCCACCCCAACCACTACACCCTACATTACCCGTCATACCACCCTACCGCCTCCACCCCACCCTTCACTACCCAATTGACCCACCACCCCCGCGTTGCCTACCCACCACCAAACCCCACCTATCCACCATTCCACTCTGCCCTATCTTATCCACCACACTACCGTACATTACATTACCCAGCTACCCAGACCTATCATACCCTTCTCAACCCTACCTTGCCCACCACTTCACCCTACCTACCCTACCCACCACCCAACCTACCCTATCAGCTATTCCTTTATACCCTATCTTACCCGTCACACCCTGATGCCTTACCTTACCCACTACCCTGACCTATCTACCCCTACTCGTCCACCCACGACCACCTTTAGCCACCGCGCGCACCTGCCTGCCATCTTACCTTACCTTACCCACTGCCCTGACCTACCTTACCCTACTTTGTACCTTACCCTGCCTACCTTACCCACCACTTCACCTACCATACCTTACCATGCACCCGCACCTACCCTACCCCACCACCTGACCCTATATCCACCATTCCACTCTGCCCTATCTTATCCACCACACTACCATATATTACATTACCCATTTACCCCGACCTATCATACCGCTTCTCGACCCTCCCCGACCCTACCTGACCTACGCGCACCCACCAGCTTCACCTACCCGACCTACCCACATCAGCCATTCCTTTATACCCTATCTAACCCGTCATACCATCATCATCCTTACCTTACCTTGCTACCCCTGACTTATCCTACCCTCACTAACCCTACCTTAGCCACCACGCGCATCCTACCCTACCATCTTACCTTACCTTACCCACTACTCCAACCTACCTTACCACTCTGCCTCTTTCTGCACTACCTACCTACCCTTACCACCCACCACTTCACCCTACCATACCGTGCACCCACCACCCACCTACTGCCTACCCACCACCCACCACCACCACCACACCTACCACTACCCACCACCTACCTACCTACCTTACTGGTTTTTAATTTCTTTGTGATTTTATTACGTGTGGGCGGATTTTTTTATTTAAATTGGTGAGAGATGTTCGATTTTGCAATAAATTCATTGATTTTGTATTTTTGAATTTTTTTCCCGGTTTTTTATTTCTTTGGCATATTTTCCGGTTTTAATGCTTGGGGCCAGGAGAGATTTTCGATTTTGCAATCTATTCACTGATTTTGTATTTTTAATTTTTTCGGATTTATTTGCGGTTTTATTTAAGTGTCGGTTTTATTTATTTTTAATACGCTTACTTCCATTTTTGGTTTACTATTAAAATGATTTTAGTATAAGCGCTATTAATATTCTATTATTCTTGAAATCACACGCTTTTAATATGCTATCATTGTGTAAATATTTTAGAGGATTGCACATAAATTCTATTCATGTGAAATCTTTAACCATAATTTTTAAGAGTGGTTTTTCTAAATACTCGGTTTTTAAATTTGCATGTTACTATTTCCTAAAAGGCGGTTTTTAAATTTCGTTTGGCGTTTTTAAAGAGGCAATTTTAAATTGATTTGAATATAAGCCTTTATTAATGCCTGGTTTTTAATTTGCTTGCAGATTTTATTACATGTGGGCGAATTTTTTATTTAAATTGGTGAGAGATTTTGATTTTGCTATAAATTCATTGATTTTATTTTTTTCCGGGTTTTTTATTTCTTTGTGATTTTCGGATTTAATGCTTGGGACCGGGAGAGATTTTCGATTTTGCAATAAATTCAATGATTTTTATTTTTTTTTTTTTTTTTTCGGATTTATTTGCGGTTTTATTTAAGAGTTGGTTTTATTTTTTTAATACGCATACTTCCATTTTGGTTTACTATTAAAATGATTTGATATAAGCGCTATTAATATGCTATTATTGCGAAATCACACACTATTAATATGCTATCATTGTGTAAATATTTTAGCGGATTGCTTGCATAAATTCTATTCATGTGAAATCTTTAACCATAATTTGTTTAAAAGTGGTTTTTCTAAATACTCGGGTTTTAAATTTGCATGTTACTATTTCTAAAGCGGCTTTTTAAATTTCGTTTGGCGTTTTTAAAGAGGCAATTTTAAATTGATTTGAATATAAAGCGCTATTAATGCCTAGTTTTTTTAATTTGCTTGTAGATTTTATTACGTGTGGAGCGAATTTTTTTATTTAAATTGGTGAGAGATTTTGATTTTGAAATAAATTCATTGATTTTGTATTTTTGTTTTTTCGGGTTTTTATTTCTTTGGCAGATTTTCGGATTTAATGCTTGGGACGCGGAGAGATTTTTGATTTTGCAATAAATTCATTTGATTTTGTATTTTTGTATTTTTCGGATTTATTTGCGGTTTATTTTAAGAGTTGGTTTTATTTTTCTAATCGTTGACTTCCATTTTGGTTCACTATTAAATTGATTTTAGTATAACGCTATTAATATGCTATTATTATGAAATCACACGCTATTAATGTGCTATCGTTGTGTAAATATTTTAGAGGATTGCACATAAATTCTATTAATTCCGTATTTTAATTCCATTTTATTTAATTAAATCAAGGGGATTTTTTAAATATTTCTTTTTTAAAAGATCTTTCAGAGAGATTTTAGGGAAAGATTTTTTTATATGATATGGAAATTTATTAGCGATTTGCAATAAATTCATTGATTTTATATTTTTTAATTTATTAAATATTGAGAGTTAATGGTTTTATTTTTATTTTTTAAATAAGACCGTTTTCTAAACCATATTGACATTTATATTTTATTTGACCAGTTTGAACAAATTAAAGTTGATATAATTATTTTAGAGATTTTAGGAAATAATTTTTTATATGAGATGGAAATTTATTAGCGAGTTTGCAATAAATTCATTGATTTTGTATTTTTAAGTTATTAAATATTGAGAGTTAATGGTTTTTTTTTTTTAAATAAGACCGGTTTTGAAAACCATATTGACATTTATATTTTATTTGACCAGTTTGAACAAATTAAAGTTGATATAATTATTGTAGAGATTTTAGGAAGATTTTTCTATGAGATGGCAATTTATTAGTAGGTTTCTGATAAATTCATTGATTTTGTATTTTTAATTTATTAAATATTGAGAGTTAATGGTTTTATTTTTATTTTTAAATAAGACCATTTTCTAAATCATATTGACATTTATATTTTATTTGACCAGTTTGAACAAATTTAAGTTGATATAATTATTGTTGAGAGATTTTAGGGAAAGATGAATTGTTTCAGATTTTTTTATAACCGTGCATCGTAAATGCGCGGGAGGTTTGTTTATAAAACATTATTATTTAGTGGGATTTTTACTGTCCAAATGGTTGGATCTGCACATCACGCATTAAATACACGCATTTAATGGTTGTAAATCAAGCATTAAACACATTACGTCTATATAATGATTTGTGTGAATCGCGCATTAAATACATTGCATTAATTTTTTAGTGGGATTTTTTAGTGGAATAAATAGGTCAAAATGAATAAATGAAATGCATCAAAATTTTAATGATATGTAAATTACACATTAAATACACTACATTAAATAACGATATGTATTTCGAGTATATGATAAGTTGTGTTTGTTTTTTATATATTTCTTTTTGACCGTGTAATTTGAAGAAATGATAATCTACATTGTAATAAAAAAAAATTGCAAGTGAAGTATATGTACATGTACACTATTGCATTCAAATTATGATTCAAATGGTACTAATATGCATTCTCAAAAATCAAAATTTGAATGATAATACACATTCAAATGATAATTTGTGTTTGTTTTTTTATATATTTCTTTCTGACCGTGTAATTTTTTTATGAAAAAATGATAATGCACATGGTAAAAAAAAAATGCAACTGAAGTATGTACATGTACACTATTTGTGTAGTAATTTGAGTTTTGTACCTGTTTTGAAGGTTGATGGAATATAAAAATTAATCTACCAAAGCAATGCATGATAAAAAATCATGGAGTCGGCGATATGTAAATTACACATTAAATACACTACATTAAATAACGATATGTATTTCGAGTAAATGATAAGTTGTGTTTGTTTTTTATATATTTCTTTTTGACTGTGTAATTTGAAGAAATGATAATCTGCATTGTAATAAAAAAAAATGCAATTGAAGTATATGTACATGTACACTATTGCATTCAAATTTTGATTCAAATGGTACTAATGTGCATTCTCAAAAATCAAAATTTGAATGATAATACACATTCAAATGATAAGTTGTGTTTGTTTTTTTATATATTTCTTTCTGACCGTGTAATTTTTTATTTTTTTTTTATGAAAAAATGATAATGCACATGGTAATAAAAAAATGCAATTGAAGTATGTACATGTACACTATTTGTGTAGTAATTTGAGTTTTGTACCTGTTTTGAAGGTTGATGGAATATAAAAATTAGTACCAAAGCCTGCTGCAACCATAAAAAAATCATAAGGTGATCAAAGTATAGATTAGGATAAATGTAATGTGATGTATATAAATTCAAAATAACCTTTCAAAAAAAAAATTCAAAATATATAATCTATCTATATAATCCTGAATATTTTTATCTGTTTTGAATGTGTATTACATAGCTCAAAATCCAATGTGCAATAAAATAATCATTCAAATTAGTATATAAATGGTGTGTAGTTGAAAGAATGCAAAACTTACCACGGAATTGATTTTCAAGGCATAAGATTTACGATGAGTATGGAATCTTTGTGTAATAAAATAATCATTCAAATTAGCATATAAATGGTGTGTAGTTGAAAGTATGCAAAACTTACCACGGAATTGATTTTCAAGGCGTAAGATTTACGATGAGTATGGAATCTGTCAATATGTGATGGTGTTTGTATATTTTCCGATGAGTATGGAATTGGTGTAGGTGATGGTGTTTGTATATCTGAGAATCGGTTTCAATTTTAATTTGTCACATTTTTTAAAACTGTAGGAGAATAAATGCAAATACTTGATTTTAGGAATCAATCAATGTTATGGGGGGGGAGGGGGAGGGGGAGGGGGAGAGGTGACTATTAGATAGATGCCATCATAAAAATGTGGATGTTTTGTAATTTTGAATTTATTTGCTTTTTATTGCTAATAAATGTGTATATTTTGAACATAAATGCCATCAACATATAATCTTTGACCGTGAGTTTTTTAGTTTTTTTAAGAGACGGGTTTGGGTCGGGTAATTGAAGAAAAACGGGCTAAATTGCTTCGTGTATATATTATTTATAGATAGATACGTTTGGACAATACACAATCTTATATTCTATTCTATCCAAATAAAGCAACTATATGGAATAAAATAATGAGCTGACTTATTGAAAAAAGAAAAAGATTGTCAAAATTATCAAAAATGACACTAACAATCATTTTACAAAATTTTTACAAAAATAGCCCAGAAGTGATTTTTTTAAATGGACCATGTACTATGTCACAATTAGTGGGAAGTTATGTTGAAAAAAATAGTGGGAAGTTGTTAAGCTATTTGGCGTTATTATTTGGCGTTGTCTGATATATATTTATTATTTGATCTCTTATTTTACGTTGTGATATTATTCGACATTCTGAATTCAGCGTTGTGATATTATTCGACGTTATCTTTTGGCGTTGTTATCTTATCGACGGTATTTATTTATTTACCACCATTTAACGTTTGTCTTATATCTAACATTATTATTTGACGTTGTGATCTTATTTAGCTACTCTGAATTTGATATTGTTATAATATCGCGACTCTCTTATTTATTATTATTTTGACATTGTCTATCATATGCTTACTTTATTATTTGTATTTCTTATTTGACATTGTGATATTATTCGACATTACCATTTGACGTTGTGATATTATTCGACATTATCTTTTGGCATTGTTATCTTATCGCGAATTTATTATTTGGCCATTTACCATTTAACGTTTGTCTTTATATACTTATTTCTTATTTGGCGTTGTGATCTTATTTAACATTTCTAGTTTGATATTGTTATAATATGCGACACTCTTATTGACATTTATTATTTGACGTTGTCTTTATGTAACACTTATTATTTGTATTTCTTATTTGACATTGTGATATTATTCGGCATTCATTTTGGCATTGTGATATTATTCGACATTATCTTTTGGCGTTGTTATCTTATCGTATTTATTATTTGACACTACCATTTAACATTTGTGCAGTCTATATACACTCTTATTTGACGTTGTGATCTTATTTACTTTCTGAATTTGATATTGTTATAATATGTGGCTACTTATTATTTATTAACCATTTAATATCGTGATATTATTTGACACTACTTTTGAGAGATGATTTAATTTTATTTTTTTGGTTTAAGAAAACGTGGATCGCCCTATAAAAAAGAAGTTGGGCAGTTTTTTTGTGTTTGTTTTTATATTTATTTTAAGAATACAACATGGTTACAAAAACATGGGAAAATAAAAAAAAAAGGTATTCTTGTCCATACATATTGAAAAATATCCATTTTGATAAAATGCAAATGTTTCTGTCATTTTAATAATTTCATAATGTTTTTTGGTCCTTAATTTTTCCTAAAATGTTCTTATTTTCTTACTTTCTCGGCAAATTACATTACATTCAGTTTATTATATTCAACACAACCTTGAGGCAATTCAGACAAATTTTCAACTAATATTCGCTCAATAAGATTTATCATTTTCTCTTGAAAGCTGCAAAATTACTTCCGACACTACATCGTAGGATGTCGCATTTCGATAGCGTTTTTATGAAAGTCGCGCGGTGGCGTTCATCAGTATACAGAAGAACTTTAATGCTTTTAACCTTACTCATCATTATCCATACATATATTTTCTAACAAAAAAAAACGTCATTTATCATTTAACGTTTTATAAAAAAATGTAACTACTGGCGAGTTCATTTATGCAAAGAATGATCTTTAAAGTAATGTTTTTGGGTGCGCTTAAGCACCATGAGTCTTGAAGTAAAATATCGGTGCGGCTATCGAATAAAGATTCGAAGTTCGATCTAGGGCCGTAAGTAAATACAGTTCTTCGTGAGTTCTTCGTATTCGACTTAGAAAGGATTTTTGACTCGGTTTTTCTTTCCGAGTTCGAGCTCGAGTCAAGCTATTGAATAATAAACCGAAGCGGATCTTGAGTTTTAAATTACGATTATTGAGTAGCTCACGATTTAATCGATCTATAAAGTAATATATTATATAATTAATTAATTATAAATCGAGTATTATACTGAGTTAAGCTCGATTCGGTCATAGTATGTAAAAATTATATGAATTCTAAAAAACAAATCGAGCTTACGAGTCAAGTAATTAACGAATCGAGTTCTACTTTGCCTTTTAAGACTCAATCGAGAATGAGTTCTTGGTCAGTAGAAACTTAGCCAGGTTTTCGAGCTCAAGTGTTCTATACTGATATCGACTCGATTGAGTCGATTACACCCAAGTAGTCCAGACCATATCAGTATATTCTCAAAAAAAAAAACCCTCTTGGCCCAGTACTTTCTCAAACATAATAAAGAACGGCCCATTGAATTCCCCTCCTTTTATAAACACCCATCAAAAACCCTAATTTCATTTTCTCTGTTCGATATCCTCCGCAGCGACCCATCTTCTTGAATCTGCATTCGCAGCCGCTCAGGTACGACTGAATCACTACGAGAAATGCTTCATTATCAATTATTCTTTATCGTTCTTCTGTAAATTCTTGTTTGTTGGGTTTGTTATATCAGTGAAAATGAGTAAAGGAAGTGGAGCTGGAGTCGTTAAGGGAGCGAAGAAGAAAGCTTCGACGTTCGTTATTGACTGTGCGAAGCCGGTGGAGGATAAGATCATGGACATCGCTTCACTGGAGAAGTACCTACAGGAGCGTATCAAAGTCGGCGGTAAACCAGGGGCATTAGGGGAGACTGTCACTGTTGTCCGTGAGAAGACTAAGATCACCGTCACAGCTGATTCAAGCTTTTCCAAGAGGTATATTTAGCTTTTTCTTTTTTGTACTTGTTCGTTTTCCATGCCGTAGATTTATCATTACAATATTGTATTTGTAGATTGAAGCTATTGGTTTTTTCTTGCTGAAAAAAAGTTGAATTGTTTGTTGTTTGTTGTGCTAAGTGAATTTTAAACGTGGATCTGATTTTGCTCTTAGCCATACCGAAGTTTCTGATTTTTGGATGTTCTATGGCTATTGTTTTCAGTGAAAAGAGGTATTTCCAGGGCAGTATAAATTATTTTGACCAAAGCTCTGAACTTTTAATTTATATACTTCTATTAGAAGAGTGTTTAAAGGATATACAGTTCGTTTGACAACGGAAATCATCTGAGAGCGAGCTAGATAAGCTTACGTAAAACTTTTCTTTCCTTGTATAAGCATTACAAAAAAATAGTAATTTAAAAGTTGCAGTTCAAAGTGAATTTTAAGGGTGTGTGTGTTCAAGGGGTATAAGGGGGGTTTAGGGGTTTTATGGGTTCAAGAACTTGTAGGTGTTTTGGGGTTTAATCAAATGCCTCCTTCTTAAGTTCCATTAGTTTGGCAAATATGACTAGTTTCAAAGACTTGTAGGAGTTTGGATCCTTTACAGTGCAGCTGTGATCGCCCCACATTTGCAATATGAAGATGATTCCACCATTAGATTTGCTTTTGTGAACACCAAAGCGATCATTTAGTGTTAATGTACCAAAACACTCCCTCATAGCACTGCAGAGGTCTGATGCTGACTTTTTAGACTATTGCTTGAGCCTCCAAAACCACCCAGAACTACTCGTATTTGCTAACTGTCCATTTTTTTTGTGTATGTATGGAATATTTGATCTATTAGCTCGACTTTTAGAATGATCCCTTTTGCTTTTTGTGCCTCGTGCAAAGGAAAGCGTGGATATGTTGTACAAGTGTGCACTTCTTTCTTAACTTTTTGGAAGGAAAGTCATGGCTATGGGATTTGTCTATATGATCTAATGATATCTTGTGTGCTGCATATTTGATTGCTCGTGTATTTTGTTAAATCATCATGTATTACATCTAAATGCGCTTGATTTATACAACTTCAACATTTCTCAGGTATTTGAAGTACTTGCGAAGAAATATCTGAAGAAGAACAATGTCCGTGATTGGCTCAGTGATTGCCTCCAACAAGGGCGCAATGTGTATGAACTGAGGTACTTCAATATCGCCAAAGCGAGGCTGAGGAGGAAGATTGATCAAGTTGTTGATGATGGCTCTTTTATTCAAGAGTTCCATTCTTCAAAGTTTCTTAGTCCATTTACCTTTATCTTGTTTAGAGTGTTGTTGGGATTGCAGACAATATTTTTGCAAAACAAGTTATTGTTCATCAAATTCAGTATTTTGGGATTGTTCCTGGTTTATTTACTTAATGTATGCTTTGCCAATTTTGGGCTACTTTGTCAGTAGCATGATTTTAATTAAATTTTTGTGATGTCATATTTTGCTTTAGCTATCAACATAAGTGGATATAGCCTATAAGTATAACTTATAACTATACTAGTGTGTTTCAAATATAACCACAGAGGCGTAGCTACAAATATTTCATTAGGAAAAAAAAATCAAAGTTGCTAAGTTTTTGTAGCAAAAGTTTCTTTCTTAAAGACCATTGTTACAAAAATGTCGCTGCAATTACGAGTTTTAATGAGGAGAATATCTTCATAAAGGGTTGATATGTATGAGGAAGATAAAATCTTGCAATTTGAAAATGCTAATGAAACTTAACAAAGTGGTTAAGTTGAGGTGTTAGGAGGGTGAGGTTTTGGGTTCGAGGAGCTCATCATCGTGTGCGCGTGGTATGTGGTAAGCTTTTCGATGGAAAAAAAAATCGAAAATTGTATTTGAAACAATTGATATTAATATTTTAAGATTAGGTGCCAAGACCGTGAGGCTTTGGGTTCGAGACTCAGCGTATGTGTGTGGGTATATGTTCACCGTATGTGGTAATTTCGTTTGGATTAAAAAGAAAGAAAAAAAATCGTATTTGAACATTAATTGATATTAATATCAATACTCGTTAAAAAATCACGATGAAGCGAGATTCTTGATAACGATGTTTAACTTTGATTTGCTCTTGATCTTTAATAATAAAAGTTTATGTGTAACGAAACTCTTCACCGTTTACCAAAATCCGAGTAAATTTTATAAAATTTTATTTGAAATAATTCTAAATCGGTGCATATTGTCCCGAGAAATAAAGCTGCCCTTTTTTGAAGCGAAAGATTAATATTAGGCAACGAAAAAATGATAATTGACAATGAGACATTCTAGCTAACGCGCATGAGACGATTGCTGAACACTGCAAGCAAATTATCTGAAAAGAAAAGCATCATGACGGGAGGACCAAATTAACACCAAATACAGTCTGCGTTATTGAGATCTTGATTTGGTAAAAAAGAAAATAGACAGTATCCACATATCTGGAAAGTCGATTACCATGCAACCAGCCAACACCATTAAAACAGACTGGGAAGTGGGAAGCACCAAAACCGGACGGAAACCGTCCTCTGCCGGATGGGCATCAAGTTTACAACACCACTTTTCCCTATTCTCTACCCTTACTTTTCTTTTCTATTTTCTTTTTACTAAATATTAACCGTTCCATCTTCTTCTTTTTCATCTTTAATTTGTAATTTTTTATTCTCAATGTTTGACTGCCTTTTTAATGTTTCATTTACTTTTAATAAAATTGAGCAAACCTAATAAGAAGATTAATAAATCAATAAATAAATTTATGAATTATCTTTTCCATATTTTTATATCACGTGAGGCACAGTTTTTTTTTAATATAATTTTTTTCACTAAATAGTGGAATCTTTGTTTATTTTCACCAAATGTCTAAAAATTCAACAACACTAAAGCACCCGTCGGTTGATTGCGATTTTTATGTATATTACGCAAACTTACCCTCTTCGTTTGAGGCATCAATAGCGTGGTATGGCCAGGCGCCATACATTGACTCACAAAGCATACGATTTTGGTCTTCAAGTAAAAGCAGTCCTAACGAGTTCAAAGCACCACATCGGGTCTTGGACATACGTTGGTATTAGACAGATTCTTGCATTTCTTAATGTATAAGAAACAAAGTAAGCGCGCTCTAGGGTGGCGATTGGTTTTAGTCTGATAGTGTGACTTAATCTTAACATAGTATCAGAGCCAGGAGGTCGTGAGATCGACACTGGTTGGAACATTATTTAAAAAAGAAATTATGAAGTCTTTGGGATGATTGCCAACGGCTACTGGGGTAATGAGACAGGATTGCACACTCTTGAATGAAAAAAATTGTGCAAGTGTTGGCAGGATTGTCAACACTTTGTGCAAGTGTTAATGAGATTATCAATGACTTGAGGGAAGTGTTAGAACCAGTTGCCTGGCTTTTAATGTATAAGAAACAAATAACGCTTTCTTTGGCGCTTGATTGGTTTTTAGTCTGATAGTAGTAACGATCTTTAACATTGACCTCAACAAAGTGGCTCTTACGAAATGTGGGGCCTTTCGTAATACATCGACGTGATGTAGGTCGCCCATTTGTCTCATATGATATGTCCAAAGTAAGATAATCACCAACTAGTACCACCAGCGTAGTGCGCATGTTAACCTCGAGTCGAGGACTCACAACTTGGTATAAATCTTCAACGAGCTCAAGCAACAATTATGCAGTGAACAAGACTTTAACCCATGTCATCGATGCTCTTGAAATAACGACGGTAAGCTTACGTATAATACATAAAAATCGTAATCAACTGACGGGGGCTTTGGTAATAGTGATTTTTTTTATAGATATTTGGTCAAAATAAATAAAAGATTTCGGTATTTAGTAAAAGCAAAAACTTGCCTGACCTATACAAAAATATGGAAAACACGATTTATAAAATTATTTATTGTTTTATTAATCTTCTTATTAGGTTGCATAATTTTATAAGAAAAATGACAAAATTTTATAAAAATTAACAACATTAAAAGGCAATCAAACCTTAAGAAATAAAAAAATAGTTTATTGTTAAAAATGACAATTTGAGGTAGAAATATATGTAAGCAGAGACGGTGAAATTTTTATTGTGTAAAAAAGAATGATGTTTATTAAATTATAATTTAAATTCTATCCTATTTAATTGCGAAAATGAATATATCTTTTGATCACGAGCGTCGAAAGATCGTGAATTTTTTCATCATCTTTTCTTTTTTGTTTCTTTATTTAGAAACATCCATTTGATATTTTTTCGATGTCATTTGAGGCAATTTTCTTGAATCAATCGAGCTTGGTTGAGCAGGTGGAATAATGGATTTGAAGTCAATCATTGAACCAAAAGCAGTAGATATGGAGTATGAATAGTGGAATTGTCCTTATCATACAAATTTTGTATTTCCATTATCACGATTTTTATTTTTATTTCTTATCTTTCCTTTTAAACCACCCTCCCATAAAAAAAAAAATACAAAAAGAAGAAGAAAAGAAAAGGAACAGTTAATAACAAACAAAAAATGAAACG